>CM052544.1:77864314-77955919 GCA_028533065.1 Trachops cirrhosus
GAGAGTATTGTACCAATGGAACACCAATGAAGGACAGTATATTAGCAATACACTATGAATGAGATAATGGGGGGAACCTATCAAATGATACAATATAATCATCCAAGCAACGAAGTCTATACAAAAAGAAGAGGAATACCAAAATACTATAAAAATAAAAGGTGTACGAATAATGAAATAATGATAATATAATTATGCAATTACTTGCAGGTTCAAAAAAAAAAAAAAAGGAAGGAACCAAGCAGACGATGGAAGGAAGAAGAAGTGATAAATTTGGAAAGCAAAGGAGAAGGGTCAAGACTAGGGTGACAGAAAGAGAAGCATAAAGAATTGATAGATCAAAAAGTAATACGAATTAAAAGATGAAAGTTTCCTTTAAAATAATTAAAAGAATACAAAAACAAACAAACACAAAAAACAAACTAAACAAAAGGAAACAAAACCAAAAAAAACACCTATTGTTGGTTTCATACTGGCTAAACCGGTTCTTCTAGCTGGCTTCAGCACACTGAGAGCCAACTGGAGACAGTTTTTCTCTGTTCCAGTTCAGGACTTGGTCAGCCTCTGGTGTACTGTTCACAGTGTAGGCGCGTGTTCTCCCCCAAGCCTGTCTGGTGCTTCCTGAAAAGGATCTGTGTGTGGGACTGGGTGCAATTATGTGCATCCTTGGGAGTTCACTGCTGTGTGTTCCCATGTCCCGCGGAGCACCTGCACCATTTCTGTGTTCACGGGTGCACACTCTCTGGATCTTGAGGGGCGCCCACTTCCCCCAAATTCACTGCCTGAGCATCATAGGTCCCAGGGAGCATCCACGCTTTTTCCTTTCTCAAGGCTGTGGTTTCTGAGACTTTCGCCAAACAACGTTCTCTCAGGCTTCGGGGCGTGGGCGTAGAGGCGGGTGCCTTTGGATGCACCGGGTGGGTTGCACACTTTCACCAGGGCTTTGCATGGGTGCTTACAGCCCCTGTGTGTGTACCTCTTTGTCCTCACTCCTCTCTTACTCCTCTCTCTGTGCCCTCCAGTAAACTGGCCTCCCCCTGTGCTGCTCAGACCTTGTTTGGCCAGAGAGGGAACGGATGACTCAGCTCTCTCCTGGGAGCCCCACCTCATCACATTCTTTTTTTTTTTAATTTTTTATTTTAGTTTATCATCACATTCTTAATATAGTCAAAACTCCATTCACTCAACATTTAAATAATGTGTAAAGTGTCTCCTAATTGTCATTTACTTGTCTAGAAAACAAAATTTAGACTTTGAACTTATGTTTTGGTACTAAGAGGATGAAAGAATGTGGCAGTTTCTATTTTCATATAAATAAAATGCATCTCTTTATACATATTTATATATTGGTGTATAAATATCTTAATGCATATCAATAAATAGCTGTTTAAAAAAAACAGAGAGATAGTAAAGCTGACAACAAATTAAAGTTAAAATATATTATCCAGGGGTTAAAGATGTTATTTACATATATCTATAATAATAATTCAGTTAGTGTAAAAGAAAATACATTTAAAATCCCTATACATATCAATTGTGCAAATATTGTATAATATTAACAGAATCCTACATAAATGAGATAATCCCCTCTAAACTTAACATAATCATACTTATAAAATATTCATATATAAATAAATGCAATGTGGTATCAGATATGAAGCAACATGGAAAGACGAATTAAATATTCTTGAGGGATGAGGATGTTGAATGATGCTTTGTAAACAGAAAAATATCTGGGTTGTCTGAAAAGTAAATGGTAATTGGAGGAGGCAAATGCTGTTTTATTCAAGAAGGAAAAACATAAATATATGGAAGCATGACAATGCTTAGTTCATCTGATGCAAGAAGACAGAAGCACACAAATGCATCCCTGATAATGATCAGGTGTGATTCAGCTGCAGCCAAGGGAGAAGTACAGTGAGAAGATGAGGTGGAACAAGGCCCTTGTGGGAAGTGGCAGAAGTTTGAAAGTAGTGGAGATGTCTTAGAGAAATTACAGCAGTAAAATAATATCTTTAGATGTATGTTTTTATAAAAGCATTTTTAAAATTATTTTATTTTAATTGTTGTTCAAGTACAGTTTTCTGTCTTTTACTACCATCCCAGCCCACCCCCCAGCCCTCCCCATCTCCCTCCTATTTCCATGCCCCCTGCTAGTTTTTGTCCATGTGTCCTTTATACTTGTTCCTGTAAGCCCTTCCACTTTTCCCCTGAAATTCCCTCCCTTCTCCCCTCTGGTCACTGTCAGCCTGTTCTCTACTTCAGTGTTTTTGGTTATATTTTGCTTGTTTGCTTGTTTTGTTGTTTAGGTTCCTGTTAAAGATGAGATCATATGGTATTGTGGAGAAAAGGGAACCCTAGTACACTGTTGGTGGGATTGCAGACTGGTACAACCACTATGGAAAACAGTATGGAATTTTCTCAAAAAACTAAAAATGGATCTGCCTTTTGACCCAGTAATTCCACTGTTGGGATTAGATCCTAAGGACCCTGAAACACCAATCCAAAAAAACCTATGCACCCCAATGTTCATAGCAGCACAATTTACAATAGCCAAGTGTTGGAAGCAACCTAGGTGCCTATCAGTAAACGAATGGATCAAAAAACTATGGTACATTTACACAATGGAATTCTATGCAGCAGAAAGAAAGCAGGAGCCCCTACCCTTTATGACAGCATGGATGGACCTGGAAAGCATGATACTAAGAGAAATAAGCCAGGTGGTATAAAGGCATCTCTGATAGCAGACTAAAGATGGGTAAGAATTTGTAAAGTTAAAACATAGTTTTTGTTGACAGAAATGTAAATCTTGAACAGAAAATATTGGGGGCTGTTAAGCAATTGCATTAAATTCAAAGCTACTGTAGTAAATCAAGGAAAGTGAATAAAATCCATTTTAGGGCACTCTTCTGGTTCAGAGCAGAATTGTTGTACTGGCACCATTGCTAATGAAATGTGGTTATATATTATTTTCTATTTAGTTTCTTCTTATATAAAGCTTACTTTGTGTCCAGAAATATTAACTTGACTCTTCTAACAACCCAATACAACTAGATTCAACAGGAAGAGAGAAGCAGATGTGAGTGGGAGTCAAGATTTGAACTGAGGTTGCTGGTCTCCAGATTCTGCACTCATAACCAGTCTCTCCAATTTCCCTTAGGCAGAGACTATTTGACTCTCTGCAGTCCTCCTGCATACAGCCACATGGCTATTGATGTCTTCACCAATTAGCATTTTGGTTACCAAGAATCTACTATGGAAGAGAGTGCACTAAGTACTGAGAAGGACATCATCTTGAGCCAGCTGTTTTCCAGGTATCAAAACAATGACTACTCGAAGGAAAATAAAATGAGTAACTGACAACTCTGGGCCTGACAGCTGATTTTCCCATCAAATGCTTGCTTCTTTTTTGTTTGTTTGTTTGTTTTTGTTTTTATATGTATTTTATTGATTATGCTATTACAGTTGTCCTATTATCCCCCCTTCATTGCTCTCCACCCTGAACACCCTCTCCCACCCACATTCCCCCCTTTAGTCCATGTCCATGTGTCATAAGTTCTTTAGCTTCTACATTTCCCCTACTATTCTTGCCCTCTCCCTGTCTATTTTCTACTTACCATCCATGCTACTTATTCTTCGTACCTTTCCCCCCTCTCTCCTCCTCCCACTCCCCTGTTGCTAACCCTCCAAGTGATTTCCATTTCTGTGGTTCTGTTCCTGTTCTAGTTGTTTGCTTAGTTTTTTCTTGTTTTTGTTTTAGGTGTGGTTGGTAATAATTGTGAGTTTGCAAATGCTTGCTTCTAAGGGAGAATAGGACACTGGTCGAGGCTTGATTTATGCACTCCAGGGCCCCTGGAGGGATAGGAATGAGAAACAGGGCAGTGACAGAGACCACTAGTGCAGTACAACCTAAAACAGCCACATAGTCTTTACATATCTGTGGACTCAAACTGTTTAAAAATAAAAAATAACTTAAGTAAGTATGGCCTCCCATTTTACCCTACACTTAAGTTCTGGACTCCTCTTCTCTTTCTTTACTAAAATAACAATCATTTGTCTTCAAACTTTATTGACTGCGTATACATTGCACAGGAGTTAAGAAATGCATGTGCCATATATAATGTACAGTTACATTATATAAACCCTAAAATTATAGAAAACTTGGTATTTAAAAGGGATGTCTCACAAAAAATGATATAAATTTAAATTTTGTTTTTTTGTTCCTGTTGGATGGTCCTACAGTATTGCTGGATTTCACAAAATCCACATTGGGGAATACAGTATTTGCTTTAGAGAAATATTAAAAGGCAATATGATCTCACCTATAAATGGAACCTAATCAACAAAACAAACAAGTGAGCAAAATAGAACCTGAGACATGGAAATAAAGGACAAACTGACAGGAACCAGAGGGGAGAGGGGAGAGGGATAATGTGGAAGGAAGGGGAAGGGTCAAGTCAAGGAACATTTATAAAGGACCCATGGACAAGGACGATGGTGGGGGTGGGATTGAATGTGGGAGGGGGGCTGGCAGGGCCAGGGGGGAGCAATGGGGGAAAATGGGGACAATGGTTACTGAACAACAATAAAAAAATAAAAAGTCAATGCCTCTTAATTACTTAAAAAGCAATACCTTTAAAGATCTAGTCATTGACTTGTTTTCTTTAAATAAGTAAAATGTGTTTATGAATTCATGTGAATTTACTTTTTGTTTTTTAAAAAAAAACTTACATTTATCCTTATTAAGAATTTATGCTTATCTGAAATCTAGTAACTTTGAAATTTTCAAAAGTTCACTATCATTCATTTTCTACATAAAACTTAAGGCCTCTCTAGTTTCTTATGTTTGAAAGAACACAAACTGTGTTATCTGGAAACTTAAAATCTATGTTCTTTTAATCTTGAAATATAGAATTTACAACATGAGATATAAGAAACTACCAACTAAAAGAAAGTAGGCAGAGATCCTAATGCACTGCAAATATTCTTGTATGTATCTTCAGTATTCCTATACTTTGGTTGCCAAATACAATTTAATTTGTTCTGTAAACTTAGAGATTTAAGGGATACATGATTTCTTATATTGCACCACATTGTAGCAGTAGTGCACTAAATGCTATTTCATGCAACTTTCAAAATTCATTTTATACTTTTCCTTCCCCATCCTACCTTTCATCATGGCCTTCTCTGCTAAAATAGCCCTTTTCAAGAAGTTGTACAAGACCTGCTTTTCCTTGAAGCTTTTGGAGGCCACTTAATCTGAACATGAGTCCTGTCTACAGCCATACCACACTGAACGCATCCAATCTCATCTGAAAATCAATCCTTACTGTTCTGAATTCAGGGTTTCATTAAATAAAAATAATCTGCCTAACAATCATATTGTATTTAGTCATCACATATAGTAACTTCAATAATGTTTAGTTTAATATCACAATATTCAACTTCACCTTATATATTGTTATCTAATGAAAATCTGAATAAGTAAAATCTTGGAGGACTTCAAGAAAGATATTGACAGCAACACAATTATAGTGGGGGATTTTAACACCCCACTGTCAAAACTGGACAGATATTCCAAACAAAATATCAATAAAGATATTGTGGTGTTGAACACAGCCTTAGATCAAATTGACTTAACTGATATATATAGAGTCTTCCATCCCAAAGGAGCAAAATACATATCTTTTCAAAAGCACATAGAACATTTTAAAAGATAGACCAATGACAGGACACAAAAAAAGCCTCAACAAATTCAAGAAAATTGAAATCATATCAAGTATTTTCTCTGACCACAAGAGACTAAAACTAGAAATTAACTTCAAGAAAAAAAAAACACTCAAACTCATGGAGATTGAATAAGCATGCTATTAAACAATGAATGGGTCAAGAATGAGATTAGGGAAGAAATCAAAAACTTCCTGGAAACAAACAAAAATGAACTCACAACAGCCCAAAACTTATGGGACACAGTGAAGGTAGTCCTGAGAGGGAAGTTCATAGCGATAAAGGCCTACCAAAAAAGATACATTTTGTTTCAAATAGACAACATTTCAAATAAGACATCTGAAATAAACATTTCAAACATTTGAAAACATTCAAACAAAACATGAAGAAAAATTTCAAACACATAACCTAATCCTACGCCTACAAGATCTTAAGGAACAACAACAAAGACAGGCCAGAGCAAGTAGAAGGAAGGAAATAACCAAGATCAGAGCAGAATTAAATGACATAGAGACTAAAAGCACAATTCTAGGAAGCAATGAATCCAAGAGATAGTTCTTTGAAAAGATAAACAAAATTGAGAAGCCTTTAAGCAGGCTCATTAAGAAAAAAAGGGGGCCCAAATAAGCACAATCAGAAATGAAAGAGGAGAGATTACAACTGATACCACAGAAATACAAAGGATTGTAAGGAATTACTATGAAGACCTATGTGCCGAGAAATTTGAAAATCTAGGTGAAATGAACAAATCTCTAGAAAAATATAATCTTCCAAATTTCAATGAAGAAGAAGCAGAAAGCTTGAACAGACCAATAACAATAGAAGAAATTGAAATAGTAATAAAAAAACTCGCCACACACAAAAGCCCTGGACCAGATGGTTTCACAGGAGAATTCTACAAAGCATTTAAGGAAGAGCTAACCCTTATCCTTTGCAGACTAGTCCAAAAAATACAAAATGATGAAAGACTCCAAAACTCTTTTTATGAAACCAACATCATCCTAATCCCAAAACCAAATAAAGACAGAACAAAGAAAGAAAACTTCAGGCCAATATTGCTGATGAACACAGATGCTAAAATCCTCACAAAACATTGGCAAACCACATCCAGCAATACATTAAAAAGATCATACATCATGACCAAGTGGGATTCATCCCAGGGATGCAAAGATGGTCCAATATTCACAAATCAGTAAATGTGATACATCACATAAACAAAACAAAAGACAAAAATCACATGATCATATCAATAGATGCAGAAAAAGCTTTTCATAAGGTACAGTACCCATTTATGATAAAAAACATTCAGGAAAGTGGGAATAGAGGGAGCATTCCTCAACATAATAAAGGCCAATATATGAGAGACCAACAGCCAACATCATACTCAACAGGCATAAACTAAAATCTTTCCCACTAAGATCAAGAACATGACAAGGCTATTCACTTTTACCACTTATATTCAACATAGTATTATAATCTTAGCCACAGCAATCAGACAAGAAAAAGAGATAAAAGGCATCCAAATCAGAAAGGAGGAAACAAAACTGTCATTGTTTGCAGATGGCATGATAGTGTACATAGAAAATCCTATAGACTCTGCCAAAAAACTGCTCAACCTAATAAATGGATTTGGCAAAACAGTGGGATACAAAGTCAATATCCAGAAATCAAAGGCATTTTTGTATACCAACAATGAAACACCAGAAGAAGAAATCAGGAAAAATATCCCATTTGCTATAGTTACAAGAAAAATAAAATACCTAGGAATAAACCTAACCAAGGACATAAAAGACCTATACTCAGAAAAGTAACAACACTGAAGAAAGAAATCAAGGAAGACACAAACAAATGGAAACATATACCATGTTCATGGATTGAAAGAATTAAAATAATCAAAATGTCTATACTACTTAAACCAATTTATAGATTCAATGCAATACCTATGAAAGTACCAATAGCATAATTTACAAATATAAAACAAACACTTCAAAAATTTATATGGAACCATAAATGACCCCAAATAGCTGCTCCAATTTTGAGAGAGAAGAGCAAAGTAGGAGGGATCACAATACCTGATACCAAACTGTATTTCAAGGCCACTGTAATCAAAACAGCCTGGTATTGGCATAAAAACAGACAGATAGACAAATGGAACAGAACAGAGAAGACAGCCCAGAAATGTCAGTTCTTTGAATCTGTCTTGAATTTAGACTTTTGGGGCTTTCCCCAAACATCATGCTTCTCTTCCTTTTCAAAGAAAAAATTTTCTGGAATCAGCACTGTGATATTCTAGTTAAATCTGCCTGATAAACATGGATATCTGATTTTTATCTTTAGTGGCTTATTAGCAATCAAAATGAAACATGTTTTATTTCATATATCTTTGGCTATAATATAATTTCCAGCAATGTAGTACTTTAGAATGAAGCCCAAATTTAAAAATTATAATTTTGCTTTTAATTAATTAAATAACTGGCACTCAGCATTTCATAAAACCTTTCAATTTCTTCATCTGCAAGTGACAGTTAAACTAAATTATCTTTAAGAACTCTATCCACTAAAACATTCTGAGACTGTAAATTTCAGGCAAACTCTATGCTGTCCATCTTCAGGAAGATTTAATCATCTTCCAAGGACCTTAGAGTTCTATATTTCTGCCAATCCAGTCAGCACGTAGAAGACACAGGGGTACTGCTGCTCAGCAGTTCTGAGACACTTCTACTCTGCGGTGGGAGAATCTCTATCAGTCTCTAAATTCATAGAGATTCTCAGAGGGCTCATTGCAGAGAGAAAGAAATCAGTACTACAGAAGCAAGGGTAAGATGATCAAAATACTATTGTCACTATAAAATGAGTCACCTGAACCCTACATATAACTTGATATGTATTCTGAATCAATAAACAAGAACAATTATGTTTAATAATTAGAAAAAAGGTCTGGGAAATCAGTCTTATACCAGCCTCTGCAGAAACTGGCCATTATCCAGTTTTTACACCATGAATTTCACACACCATCTGTTTCACTTGTGCTTCATTCACACAAATATCCATGCAGTTTCAATGAGTGATATACCACTCAAGACATAAGATAACTCTTTGATAGAAATAGACTTCCTACCTTCAAAATTAAGACTATCATTATATGCATTTAAAACAGAAAATACAATTGAATTTAAATTGTAGCTTCTAAATTTAAGCTTCTAAAATATGAATTTCAATTTTATGAAAATTTACCAACTGATAGATTTTAAGTTAACAGGGTGAAATAAGTTATACACTCTGACCTTACAGTATTCAAAATATAAAAACAGCTTATTGAGGGGGAGAGGTGTGGGCGAAAAGGCAGAAAACTATACTTGAACAACAATAAAATATTTTTAAAAATTACTAATTTTCTGAAAGAACTTAGGTTTTACACTATGAACTATGACAAATTTTTTAAAGAAGATATTTTTGCAAGACTTTTAACACATGACACTTCATTAAAAGAAAAAATCTTCATAAATGTTAATAACTGAATGTTTTGTTGGTTTGTTTTTAACTCTATAATAGGCAATCTAGTTATGTTTTTTTTCCTTGGGTAATTTATACACTAAAATATTTAAACCTTTTAAGCACATGCATGAAATATTTTAACCTATGAATGCTGATATTTTACCTGAAGAATGAAAAATATGCTCTGAATGCCTTTTGTTTAGTTAAAAAAAAATAGACCTTCTTCTTAAAAAAGAATAGTTGCATTCCCTGGGGACCCAAGCCCAGGCCCAAGTCCACGCACTTTGACTGCACACTTGACTGGCCTTTCATACCCTTGAAAGAGTCAAGTGTCATCAACTCATACTGCAGTGTGATGACAGTTCTACAGAGAATCTGAACTGCCATGTGTTAATTCTTAAATTATAATAAGAAGATAGGCACACACATTTGGCTTCATTAAATTGTCTTTCTCCATAAACTATGCACTGAATGATTTCAGGTAGTAGAAGTGCTGGATGTATTCCTTTTCACATAAATGGTTATAAAGTAGAAGACATCTGAGGTCTCTTTGAGCACTGAATTTCAATGTTATATAAATATTTTAAAGGAAGAGTGACTTTCTGAGGTTTTTTCCGCATGTACTCTTTCACTTTCTAGCCTTGCAGAAACAGATCCTACTCTGGAAATAAGATAAACCCATCACATATCCCTCCGCCAAAAGGGATGTTCCACTTTAACAAAGGAGGGACAAGTGTTTCCAATTTATAAAATTTGGAAAGCACAAAACCATTTAACCTACCTCCTCACAGGCAGTCCTGAAATCCATGTGCTATGGCACTGCAAAGGATTTCGTCTGAAAAGAAACAAATGGTAAGCCGTTGAGCACAGCATTGAGTGTAGGAAAGAGAATACTAAGAAAGTGTAAGAAATTATGAAGCAGATTCTGGGGACACACTTTGTTTACGGTCACCTGTGTGGAGCAAAAACTTCGAGTAAAACGATGAAAAAAGGAAGAATTGAAAAAGTCTGAATTCCTGCCTTTGTGATGTACATATCAGAATGTGCATATCAGCACCCTGTTCCACTCAGCATTCAGACATGATCTACACATTGTTAACTTCTCTCAAGTGTTAGCTCATTCCCAACACTCATTTTGAAACTTCAGTTAGCAACTGGGAATGAAATTTCCAAAGGAGTAATTAAAAGTTGACTTTCATGCAGTTATCTCTTGAAAAAAGGTTGACTAATCTTTCTGTTTTTAATTAAAAAGTTACATGCCTGAATAATTCTCTCTGGAACTTAAAATTTTTCCACAAACAATATGATGTAAGGAAGCAAGCTATTTATCAGAATGAATAATAAGATAATATTAAAATAACTTAATGTATAAAATATATTCATATAATACAGATTCATTTTACGGATGTATGGACACTATAGTACCTAAATGGTGGACATGAACTTAAATGAAGAAAAATACATTTAAAGTATGTTTTATTAATGCTGTTAGATAGTTTTCATCATATGATAAACTTAACAACACTAAGAAAAATCATTAAAATTTACAACCCGACACTAAGAAAATGCAGAGCCTAACCCCAACCCTAACCCCTATGTTCATTGCAGTGTTATTTATACTTGCCAAGATATGGAAGCAGCCCAAGCTGTTGTTTTATCCAGTTCATCTACTGATAGATAAGCTGGATAAAACAACTATGAGACATTTACACAATGGCATACAATTTGGTTATAAAATAGAAGAAAAATTTACGTTTTGTGACAGCATGGATGGACCTAGATAATATTATGCTAAGTAAAATAAGCCAATCAGAGAAAGAGAAATACCATATGATTTCACTCATATGTGGAATCTAATAAACAACCCAAATGAACAAGCAAAATAGAGAGAGACTCATAGAGAGCAAGATGACAGCTCTGGGGGGGGTTTATCGGGTGGAGGGATTAAGCAGAAACAAAAATGGACTCATGGACATGGACAACAGTGTGGTATTTGTGGGGGTAGGGAAGAAAAGGGATATATGGTAATAGAAAAAATGCAAAAAAAAGAAAAAAACTGGAATAAAAGCTGTTCAAATGTTAATTTTTAAATTTTCTGAGACTCTTTTTTGTATAAATTTTTATGTTGAAACAGTTTTCTATCTATAGAAATTTATAAAAATAGAACAGGTTTTTTTATATAACTCACATCTTTTTTCCTCTTTTACTAAAAACTTACATTTGTGTGACACATTTGTAAAATTTAATGAACCATTATTGTATTGTGGGTAAAAAACAAAGATATCTGTGTCCCATGTGATCACCAAAGGGTGAGTGAGAAGAAAATTTAAAAAATCATTTGAACTGAATGAACTTTTTTGTGGCTACCAATCAACCCCTTTTCCCATCCACTCCTGTCATTGTCCAATTCACAAATGAAGAAAGGGACATTTAGGACAGAAATGGAAGCTGTTCAGGAGCTCAACAACGTGGACTTCCACACTCCAAGGTCAACCTGGCTGCAATCACTGCTCAGTAACTAATTCTTCCAGCATCAGAGATCAACACTGAATCTGATCAAGCACGATTCCCTGAGATAATTAGCCAGCTATCTGGTCACAGGTTAATATCACTGAATTACTTCCATATTGGAAAGGAAACTTTTCTTCTTACTGGAGTAAACACTATGGAGGCAGATATGCCTTCTCTCTAAGCAATGTTTTTAGCAAAACTACTGCATGCAGCTTACAGAATGCCTCATCCATTGTTTTGGTATTCTGTAGAGCATTGCTGTGTAAGAATCTCAACAGTAGATGAAGTGGGGAACAAGCCCATGCTCATGAAATTTACATATTTCCATATTTTCTACTATCCAGAATCAAACTAGCTTGATAAAACAGTGTAATGTCCTTTGGAAACTCAGTTGCAGTATCAGCTAGGTGCAATAGTATCTTGCAGGGTGAGATAAAGTTCTACAGAAAGCTATATATGCACTAATTCAGCATCCAATACATGGTGCCCTTTCTTCCCTAGTCAAAATTCACAGGTTCAGGTATTAAGGGATGAAATGGGAGTGGCACCATTCAGTATTGCCTCAGTGATGCACAAGCAAAATCTGTGCTTCTTATTCCTGTGATGTTATACTTTGCTGGTCTAGAGGTTTTTATTTTGAGATAGGGTATGTGGCAAAAAGGCTGCAATCAATAAAAGCTACAGGAACAGTCAACAAGAAAGTAAGACAACCCCCTACTGGCTTTACAGCTTAAAACTTGTAGACATCAGCTGGATCCAACAAAGCAACTAATTTAATCTGCTGTTAACACCTAGCCACATTCTACACTTATTATAACACACTAGCATGTTAAACAACACACCCTGTGACACCATAATCAGAAATGGAAAGCCCATATAGGGACACAAAAATGGCCAATGAAGCTCCTCTGAGAAATCTCCAGCCCTTTTCCCAGAAGATCATATATATTCCTCCTCCTTGTTGAACACCCTATGTGTCATTAAATGAACCTCAATACAGGAAACAAATTTCACTAATGGAGGGATGTTCTGTAGCCCACTCTCTGTATCATTACTTCACTAAAAAACTCACTTTCACTTTAAACTCTGCTGGCAGGGGTTTTAATTCTTTCCTTTGTGAAACCAAGAACCCACAGTGGGTCTCAGACCCTTGTGTCCCCAGACCCCAGAAGGCCTGCATCATCTCCAAAGGGGGACAAGTTTCTAGAAAGAGACTCAATGATTCCATTGAACTGGAAGTTAAGATTGACACCCAGACACTTGGACTTCTCATGGCTCAGAATCAACACATGAAAAAGCAGCTACTTCTTTGGTGGGATAATTGATCCTGACTACCAAAGAAGATTGGACTGCTACTCCACGGTGGAGGTGATGAAGCACATGTATGTAATGGGGAAGCTATCTTAGGGCCTTTCTTAGTATTACTATGTCCTGTAAATAAATTCAATAGAAAACTACAGCAACTCACTTAAGGCAGAGCTGCGAATAAATGGTCCAGACCCTTCAGGAATGAAGGTTTGGGTTATCTCATGAGATAAAACACCATGACCAGCTGAGGTGCTTGCTGATGGCAAAAATAATGAGCAATGGACGGTAGAAGAAGATAGCCTTAAATACCAACTAGGATTGTGTGTAATTGTATGAGTATGTTTTCTTTATTTTGTTAGGAATATTTTCCTGTATACTATATATGTATATACATATGTAATTATATATAATATCTTTGTTTTCTTCCCTCTCTTATTGCCTTAACATCCAATCATCTAACAGAATTTATTAATGATATCAACCTTTATATTACAGCATATAAGTTATATCAAGGAGAAGATTAAATATCACTTAAGGCCTTTTATTTCTTTTAAAGAAAATGGTTAGTGTATTTTACATTGTGTAAATCATAATTGTATTATCTTGGTTAAAAGTAAGACTTTATGGTTTTTATTTGGAGGTTAAATAGGTTAAGAGGATGTGTTTTGTGCTGAGCTGACAAGGAGTGGAGTATCATGGTTAATTTTCATGTGTCAAGCAGGCTATACCAGTTATTCAGTCTGGTATCCCAACAATCAAACACTAATGTAAGAGCTGCTGTGGAGTTATTTTCTAATACAGCTAATGTCTACAATCAATTGACTTTAAGTAAATAAGGTTATTTTAGATAATGTAGGTAGACCTCATGCAATCAGTTCAAAGGCCTTAAAACAAACTGGCATTTCTCTGACAAATTCTGCATTAAGACTTCAGCCCCAATTTCTGTCCAATAATTTTCAGCCTTCTAACCTATCCTATGAATTTCAGACTTGCCATCCCCACAATGGTGTGAGCCAAATGTCTTAACATATTAATGTAGATATCTAAGTATCCAACTGGTTCTATTTTTCTGGAGAATCCTGACCTCCTATTGATAAACGCTGTATGTCACTTCAATTTTTCCATTTTATTATGCATAATTATTGTTACAGTATTATTGTTATAATAACTTACAGAGCATGTGTTCAGGCATATCAAAAACTCCATTAAGCACAATTAACAAGAGTAATTTCAATAATACACATTTCAGAATATTTTATATACCAGTCATGTCTAAGTTGTACTATAAAAAATGCGAGAGCATTTCATTAGTACAGTTGGTTCAATAACATGATGTTTAACTTATAATGTCATTAAAAATTTCAAACTTAAATTTCTCACAAAAGAAAATGTCTCTCCTTTTTCTCTTATAGGAAAATATTCATCAAATCCATTTTTTCCTATTCAGATCTGCATTTTTTAGGGTTTTGTTTATATGACTGCTCTAAAATAATTGATCTGTATTAACATATAATGCAACAAAATATACAACTTTCAAATGTTTTCATCTATATCCAGGGATAAATAAAAATAATTTATTATTTCATTCATATATATGCAGTTTTACTAGGGAAAAATAAAGCCTGTATAAAAATAACTTTCTTAAAATACAATTAGAAAATGCCATCACTTAAAATATGGAAATGAGAATCACAGTGTATTAGTAGCTTGGGTAAAAATGATAAAATCAATTTTATTGTTTATAAAAATCACAATATATAAATGCAACTACCTCATTCTTGTCCATTTAGAATCTTCATGATCAGTGTAGTGATTAGTTACACAGATAGAAAAGCCCTAGCCTAAGGAAATCTGTTTCTACTATTATTATAAAAGTGACCCAACAAACAATGGTGACAGCCTGGTCCCTGCCCAAGAGAAGTAAAAGTAGAGCTGAATATTCTTGAGGGCCTGCAAGGTTCTCTATGTATATGGCATGGTTCATCACACTTGGCTTATGTCCAAAGGTTTCGCCTCTTATCATTAAATCTAACACTCAGAAACTAACAGAAACTATTATCATCAGTTATGCTGAGAATAGCACCAATTTGTGTTGATTAAATCTCATCTTTGTAACTAAAACAAGGAAAGCAAAATTAGACAAATACAAATTCATGTTCACTGCGTAACCCAAAACTTTATCCCATCAAAATGCTTTAGTTGGCATGAGGCTGACAGAATAATAAGAATGCATATCTACAATAGTACACATTAAAAATGTTGAATTTTGGAACTGAGTAGTTAGTTGTATAAAACAATAAAATACATTGGTGCAAAATATTTAGATTTAAATTATTTTGATAATTTTCAGAATGCTTTACTTAGGGAATATAAAAAATCTCTATAATATCTGCTTACCATGACAGTTGAGTTTACTGAAGAGAAAAATGTTATGTCTTTATAGAAATTTGCCTTAGGCAAAGTTATAAAATATATAAAATTAATCTTTCATTGTTTTCTGTGTCCCAAACTCATACCTAGCATACACCGTTCCCATGTACTTTTTCATCTCACAGTATGCCTTGACTGGAAATTAAGTTGGTCTCCTCTCAAAACTGTTTAAAACAATAGTATTAAAAATAACAGTTATAGTCACATGGGTTTTATTTTTAGGACATTTTTGTGCATTTAGCAATGTGTGCCTTGAGAGCAACGATTTATGCATCTTTTATATTTCTATATTGATTAGAATACTGGGTGATCATTTTTTTAATTCCAATATAACAGTGGCTTACACAGGATTGCAATTTGTTTCCTCTCCAGTAAGGTCCAAACTTAATAATCAAGAGGTGATTTCAAAAAATCTAAAACCCACTCTCCTCCCATCTCACTTTTTTGACACCTTCAGCATATGTGGATTGAGAGAGTCTAGCTCTGCCCAATGTCCAAATTTCTGTCAGGGGAAAACACAGGAGTTGAATACATCAAGTCCATTCACATTTTATTTTTCTCTTGTAGCCACATTGAGAATTGTAAATGTAGTGTTTATTGAGGCAGCCCTATAATAAAGTGAAATGTGTATCACAGAGAAGAAAAGAGTCCAGCAGCAGGCCAGGCTGTGCTTAATATGAGAACTTCCTTTTCTCAGCATTGCTTCCCTGCAATTAACAAACACCTTTGTCTTTTTAGGGGAGAAATCCTCCTTTAAAGATAATTTTTATAGGCCCTGAGACTTGGGGGGAAATTTTATAGACTTTTTAGCATGTTCAAATTATTTTCCCTAAGTATTGTATTAGTTTTGGCCAGTTATGCTTACTCTGCTTGTTTGCAAAGTTGTCCAGAATTTTAGAAAAGTTTTGTCTATCTTTAAGAAACCTATTCAAAATCAATATTTTTAAAAAATCAAAATGCAGACAACTGTACTTGAACAACAATAAAATATAAAATAAAATAAAATAAAATAAAATAAAATAAAATAAAATAAAATAAAACAAAACAAAACAAAACAAAACAAAACAAAACAAAACAACAGTAACCAGAGGGGAGGAGGATAACGAGGGAAAATAGGGGAAGGTCCATCAAGGGACATGTATAAAGGACCCATGGATAAAGACAAAAGGGAAAGGTTTGAGGGTGGGAGGCGGGGATGGGTGGGATAGGCAGCCATAGTAGGATGAAAATGGAGACAACTGTACTTGAACAACAATAAAAAGAATATATTTAATAAATAAAATTTTAAAAATTAAAAAAATAAATAATTCCAATAACTTATTAATGTTTGCATAATTTATGTGAACTCTAAATTTCTACATTGATTTTACAACTCTTAAATGCATATTTAGTCTATTATGTCAATTTCTTAAGTGATTTTGCTTTTTTGTGTTAAATTCATTTTTAGCCAATCTATTTAGCTAGATATTTTTGATTTTTGAGGAACTATTTATTTTTAATTCAGTAGTTTTAATAATATTCTTTTAAAAAGAAAAAAGCTTTTTTTAACATTCAATACTTCACTATGGGAATAGAAGAAATTCTGAAAATTCATGAATAGATTACAGACAAGCATCACAAACGAATCACAAATAAAACTAATATGATAATTGAAAAAGATGTATGTGCTTAAAGGAGCCATTCAAAACATTGAACAATGCCTTATTTCATGAAAATCATCTCCTAGGCTGAATTTAGTGGAAACTAAAAAGGCTATACTCATAAAACAGGAAGTGAAATGGTTACCAGGACTAGAGTTTGGGGACCAGGAGAGACACTGTTTAAAGGTGCACACTTACAACTAGTAAATAAATAAGTTCTGGAGACTTAATGCACACCATAGTGAATACAGACAATAATATTTCCTTATAATCAACAAACTTCTTAAAATCAGATCATAATTATCCACATCACAAAAACAATAATTATATAACACGATAGATGTGCTCATTCATGCTACAATGACAATCATATTAGGTTATATAAATGTATTAAATTAACATGTTGTTTTCTCAAACTTACAAAATATAATATGCTGAGTACATTTCCATAAAAATTAAATTTATCTCTTCCTCTAAGTCCAAATAATGGATAAAATTCTTGAAATTATGTACAAACTGATAAAACTGTTCCACTGTGTATGGAAGTAAATCAAGAAGATATATATAAGTGGGTATCGATGTTGCTATATATTTGATTTTTTCTTCTTTTTGTCCCCAAAGTCTTTATTGATGAAGTTGCTGGCTTTCAAGTGCCTAGGTGTTACTATTTCAAAACTTTAGCAAAGCTCACTGATGCTAACCTACCTGCTCATTTCTCCTCTTACCCTGGCTATATACACATGTCCCAAATTCTCCTTCAAATGTGGCTATTCTGTGCTGATGACTCAGGAAGCTGACAGTTCTTGGTACTTGTCTTAGTGTCATCAAGGGGTTCATGGTTTCTGGCCAGGACAAGAAATCCCAGGGTAGGTCTAGTCCCCTCACTATTTATTTCATGGTCTGGCACAGAGGCTCACACAGGTGTATACTTCATGTCTGCAGGAAGGATTAGAGCATGAAAAGTCCTACAGATACAGTCTTAACACAAGGAAGATATCTCTTATGGTGACACACGCATTTTGAATTTAATTACTTTTTGCTACATTAAAACACTTTCCTCCACATGTGCATCTGCACAATACACCATATGTCTGTTCTAATCTTCAGCAGTTCTGGATAGACATTTCAGCTCTGAGGAATGAGATATAAGGAAGTAAATTCTGAATGAAGTATATAAAGAGCCCAGGAGTAATGATCAATGTACGTAAGTGACACAAATGAGAATGAATAGAGTTACTGGGTAATGTTTTTTTTTTAAATCCATAGGGGA
This sequence comes from Trachops cirrhosus, assembly GCA_028533065.1. Taxonomy (NCBI): domain Eukaryota; kingdom Metazoa; phylum Chordata; class Mammalia; order Chiroptera; family Phyllostomidae; genus Trachops; species Trachops cirrhosus. The sequence goes on from CM052544.1 coordinate 77,882,696, forward strand.
AACACTTATATATAAATATGAAAATAGATAAAAATTAAGCCTTGGGATTTATGGAGGCAGATGAAAACCAATATAGCAGGTCTTTGAATAACATTATTTCAATCAACATTGGTTTGTTATAATGTTGATGAGAAAAAGTTAATGCCTGGCTGAGGTCACTGTTGTGTGAAGTAGGCATGATATCCCTATGTCTGCATGGGTTTTCTTTAGGTACTCTAGTTTCCTCCCACATCCCAAAGATATACAAATGATATTCATTGGCATGTCTGAATTGTCACAGTCTGAGACAATGTAGGTGAGTGTGAGTTTGTCCTGTGATATGGGACAGTACTATTGTCCTGTCCAAGGTTGGGGGTTAGTTTCTGCCTGGTGCCCTGAGTTACTGCGATAGACTCTGGCAACCCACAGTCCTAAACTTGAATAAGAAGATTGGAAAATAACTATCTTACTTATTTTTATTAATGTTTGTTAAATGTATGTATAGCTTACATTTATTTCAATGTTTAGTACTAGAAGTGTTTTGGGTCATTATTCTGAAGTTTGATGATGTTTTTGTGAACTCAAGTATGTTGCAGGAAATTAACTCTTCTTTATATCATTTACCCTATGGTAAAATCTGTTGTATTAGTCTTTATTTCACTTAAAGTCAATTTCCAAGAACCTATCTATCTACAAATTGAGTAGTTACTATATCCAATTTGATGAGAATTCAGAAAGAAGACAAGTGCACCATGGAAAGCTTCAGGCCACATTCAGGAAGTGCACTATATTGACTATGGTGCTTAGTTGCTAATTAATTTACTTAAATGGTACAACTCATTATACCCTTTTCTATCCACTGAGAAGAGTAGTCAGTACCTTTCTTCTCAGGGATAATGTAAAGTTGAAATAAGATATGATGTATATAAATATTTCTTAAAAAATTATAAATTACTAGAACTATCATCAGTCAAATGCATTATTACAGCAGCAATGAAAACTCAGAAGGAAAATATAGAAATATATTTTAACTATTCTAGGACATGAAATACTCCAACCTCAACCATAAAAACGAGTCTCAGTTTTTAGTAACTGCCAATTTAGTTTTACATATAAAATGAAGACTGTATGTGATCTACGTAGTAAATTCTAAATATTCATCATACTATAAAAGGAATTTTTCAATATATCTTATCCTGGCTCCTTTTATGGGACTAATATACCAAAACAAGTGCGTGCTAGGATTACAAAGCCAGCACCATTCCCACTGGTTAAATCCAAAGAGTTCCTTTTCCCCTTTTCATTTCCTTGACTATTTATTAATATTTTCACCTTTTGTTATGACTATGATTATAATTATGATTATTTATCACTCATTCTCACAAACTACTTTCCTTTAGTTCCTCTTTTCTTTAGTTCCTATTATTCATTCACTTTCTTTACTTGGCTCCTTTACAAGTTGTGTTTGTTTCAGGCACAAACTCTTGACTCTCTGTAAAGTTCTGGAGTTTCTCACCCAGGCTATCCTGTGACAAACCCACTCCCCTAGAGACCAAACACCAGGTCAGCACACCAGTCAGAACCACTCAGGCTGCTCCACTCTACCCAGCATGTGCCTGAAGGGAATCTGATGACATTAATAAAGATTCAAGTCTTATGCCCACAGAGGACAGCAATGAACATGGCATATTTTATCACTAGCAAGCATCACATTTTAGAAATGTTTGTTTTATAGCACATTATTTTGACTTGCATTTTCAAGTATCCTCAATGTGAGAGATCTTATTAACAAACCTAGGGCCAAATCTGGCCTGCTGACATATTTTGTTTGTGGGTTAAATTTTCATACTCGCAGGACATTTGATCTTCAATTAATGGATTATTTGTTTCTCCTATACAGGATACATTACACCTTCACTTGTTTATTTTTATCTCCCACTGCCTCAGGCATTTGAGCTTGTGACCCTTGCTCTTCACAAGAATATTTTCATTTATGTGGAAACAAGTTTCTAACCTAAAAGTTTTCCATTTGCTGCAAGAAAAACAAAATCACTGAGGAATTTATTTATATATTCAGCTATGGAATTCTTTGTTTTACCTAAATGCTATGTAGAAATCCAATATAAAAATACATAAATAGTGAGCAGTTTCCAATGATATGGGCTTAGATTATCAGGTTTGCTTTTTCCCCCCCATAGCAAATCACACTAATCTCCTCAAAGCCACAGCTCTGTAGAGAAAACTTTAAAGACCATTCTTCTAAGTCATTACTACAGTCCCTGTCGCCTTCATGACCTGAGTATGTGGTCAACAGAGAGGCCTGACACAGAGTGGGCAAAAAATCAAGACACTTTGCATAAATTATTACAATGACATTATTAATATAAAATGTACCATGCATTATAATCTAAACAAAAAATAAATAGATGTTTTCCCAAAGAAGACATCTGAATGGCCAACAGATATATGAAAAAGTAGTTAATATCACAGATATGCAGGGAAATAAAAATCAAATCCACAATGAGATATCACGTCACACCTGTTAGAATGGCAAGAAATCAAGAGACAGCCCTGGCTGGCGTAGCTTAGTGGATTAAGCGCGGGCCTGTGAAACAAGAGATCGCAGTTCGATTCCCAGTCAGGGCACATGCCTGGGTTGCAGGCCAGTTCCCAGCAGGGAATGCACAGGAAGCAACCATACATTGATATTTCTCTCCCTCTCTCCTTCCCTTCCCCTCTAAAGATAAATAAATAAAATCTTAAAAAAAAAAAAGAAATCAAGAGACAACAAGTATATCTGAAGATGTGGAGAAATGTAAATCTGTAAATTGGTTCAGCTACTATACACAACAGTATGGAAGTTTTCCCCAAATTAAAATTAAATATATCATATAATCCATAAATTCCATATCTGGGTATATACTCCTAAGAAATGAAAGCAGGCTATCCAAGAGATATATACACTTCCATGTATACTGAAGCATTATTCACAATAACAAAGATATGGAAACAACTCAGGTCCCCATCAATGGATAAATGGATGAAGAAGATGTAATATCTATATACAATGGAATATTATTCAGACATTAAAAAGACTTCCTGCTATTTGTGACAATATGAATGAAACTTGAGGTCATTATGCTGAGTAAAATAAGTCAGACAGGAAAAGACATATACTGTATGATATCACTCATATGTAATTCTAAAAAAAAACCTCATAAAAACAGAGTAAAATGGTGGTTATAATGTTTTGGAGAGGTAGAACAGGTATAGTTTAAGAGTACAAACTTGCAACAAATAGTAAATAAGTCCATGAGATCTAATGCAGAGGATAATGAATAGAAATAACAATATTATATTATAATCATCAAACTTACTAAAAGACTAAAGCTTAATTATTTCAACTACTAAAAAGAAATAATAATTTTGTAAGGTGATAGAGATGCTAATCACTTCTATATTGACAGTCATTATAATATATGAATGTATCAAATTAACTTGTTATACATCTTAAATTTATACAAGTTTATGTATCAAATATATTTCAATAAAAAAGTCACTTGTCTACAGAAAATGGTAATAATACACTAAAGTATAGGAATAAAATTGAATAATTTGGAAGTGCTGGTATAATTTTGTTAGACAGAATTTAGTTACCTATTATATGATTCCAAAAATAACAACTCAGATATTTTGACCATAAAATGTTTTGATAATGAAGGAAAAAATATGACCATCATGCTCTTCCAAGAATATTACCACTTTTTTCCATAGCAAGAACAATACTTTCATGAGAATGATTTTAACACTCAGCCCTTGGTTTTAATAATAATAATATTTTTAACAGACATTTGAATTATTTTTTCTTTTTATAACTATTAAGAGAAATTATGTTATGAATGTGAAGGGGAATATAATAATAATAATGGATCTTACTAAATGTCAGGGACTGCCTGACTGGTGTAGCTCAGTGACTTGAGCATGGGTCTGCAAACCAAAGGGTCGCTGGTTCAATTCCCAGTCAGGGCACATGCCTGGGTTGTGGTCCTGTCCCTGGTGGGGAGCACGTGAGAGGCAACCACACATTGATGTTTCTCTCACTCTCTTTCTCCCTCCCTTACTCTCTCTCTAAAAACAAATAAATACAATCTTTAAAAAGGGGTCCACAGAAGCAAAACAAAAACAAAAACAAAAACAACTTCCTTGACCATACTTCAGCATGTAATTCTCTACTTAAACATATGGAAAACATTCTGTTCTTAAAACAAATTGTGACAGGAAATGAATAGTGGATATTTTACAATAAATAAAGTGAAATGGAAGAGATAACATGACAAAGGAAATGAACCACCTCCAACCACACCAAAGGCCTATCTTCATCCAAAGAACATGATGTTGTGTGTTGTGTATATGGTAGGATTGGAAGGGAGTCCTCTATTTTGAGCTCCTTCCAGAAAACCAAACAATTAATTCCAATAAGTACTGTTCCCAGTTAGACAAACTGAAAGCAACACTCTGGGATTAGTCAACAGCAAATGCTTAATCTTCCATCAGGATAATGCAAGACCACATGTTTCTTTGATGACCAGGTAAAAATGTTGCAGCTTGGCTGGGATGTTCTGATTCATCTGCCATATTCATCAGACATTGAACCTTTACATTTCCATTTATTTACGTCTTTACAAAATTTTCTTAATGGAAACAATTTCAATTCCATGGAAGACTTGCAAAGGCACCTGGAAGAGTAATTTCTCATAAGGAAAAAAAGTTTGGGAAAATGGAATTATGAAGTTGTTTGAAAGATGGTAGAATGTAGTGGAACAAAATGGTGAATATGTTGTTTAATAAAGTTATTGGTGAAAATGAAAAAAATGTGTCATTAAAGCCAAATGAATATTTTGGCCAACCCAGTATTTGTTTGCAACACAACAAAGTCCATGTCATTTCAGAGAAATACAACTGGAAATTTATTATGCAAAGGAATCACTATTGCATCCTATGAGCATATAGACTGTAATTCAGTAGGTCCCTGGAGGGAAATCAGGCTCCCAGGAGATGGGCAAAACCCTGTTGGTTCTTTAATCCCATTGTTTAGCAAGGCTCTAGATTACCAATCTGGACCAAGAGACAGACCATAATTACATAACTTTTATTACAGTATATTTGTGTAATTGTTCTATTTTATTATTAATTATTTGTTAATTTCTTACTGTGCCTAGTTCTTAAATTAAACCTTATCATATTTATGTATGTATTTGATGTATAGGAAAATCATATTATATAGAAGGTTCTGAATCACTTGTCGTTTCAGGCATCCACTGAGTGTCTTGGAACATATCCCTAGTAGATAAATGGGGAATATTGCAATGCACAGACTTCCTTTGAAGGTACCCCATAGTTCATATAAGATTTATTAAATATTTTTATTCCTTTATTTTTGTTTTCTTTTGACTGGGTAATTTCAAATGATTTATCTTTGATTTCCAAGATTCTTTTTTCTGCTTGATCAGGTCTGATGTTGATGCTCTGCATTGCATTTTTCAATTCACGCATTGTATTCTTCAGCTCCAGAATTTCTCTCTGGTTATTTTTATAATTTCTATATTGCTGTAAAATTTTTTTATTCATGTATTGCTTTTTAATTTCAATTGTTTTCTGTATTTTTCTTGTGTAGTCAATGAGTTTTAAAAAATCATGGTTAATTCTTTATCAAATAAATGTTATATCTATTTTATATCTCCATTTCTTTGGGCTGATTATGGAGAAATTGATATTTTTCCCTGGTGGTGCCATATACTCTTGATTTTTCATGTTCCTTGAAGTCTTGCATTGATGTCTTCACATTTGAAGAAGCAGTCACAATGTCCAGTCTTTACTGACTGACGTTGGAAGAGAAAAATAAACTGGAAGCCTTCTCTCAATCCTGAAAAGCCAGGTCTGATCTCAAAAGCCTTCCATTTACTTTCCTGAGGGAAATGTTAAATGTTCAAATTTGTGTGCTTTCTCTGACCCCCACAGAGTTAGGATCAGTTTCTACAGTACTCATTAGCTGCTTTCAAATGTTTGCACTAAATTACCTCAGGAGCCGGAACAAGGAGCCAGCCTTAGGGTATGGGGGAGGTAAATGGAACATTGGGAATGTCCATGGGCCATTACGGGACCCCACCAAAAAAGGCATCCCTCTCAGCATTTGATGGGCTTCCTGATGAGTCTGCAAAGTGGTTAATAGTATCCATGTCTCTATAATGCACTTGTAGATCCCTGGCTGCCCCCCTCCTCACCTCCCAGTCACACAGTTTATCTCAGTCTTCTGTCTCGGGCAAGAAACAAGGGAGCCTCTTTGACAGTGTTCTGCACAACTAGGGAAGCCAGGTGCTCATTGTCACACATTCACTCTTCATAATGGAAAATACAAGGAGCTGAGACCTTTCTTGGCAATAAGCTGTGGCCCATATAACATTTGGGAGAAATGTCATGTGGATAAAGTAAAACTGTTCCTCTCATCCTCATTAATATGTCCAATCTAGGATTTGTTTTCCTCAACAATATCTTGAAATCCTCTGCTAAACTCCTATATTTCCATGAAGGTACTCTCACCCATGAGTGATTGTCAAACTTAGTTTTCTTTAGGGAAAAATGGTTGAAATTCTTATTCTGCCATTTTGCTGATGTCACCTGACCTGTAAGTTTTTGAGCCAATCTCTACTTTCTGAGGTGAGACCAAAACTAAAGCTTTATTATTCAATGTCCTGTAACTTCACTTTATTTCATTGATCTTCTCAAGTCAGGGCAGTGCACTGTAATATTCTTGTTTATGCCACTTGGGCATGAATCTAGGCATAAATGTGACATATTATGATTTTTATGCATTACTATGTAAAACATATATCATCCTTATCTACACTATTGAGTGTCTACTAATAATATTTTTATATGTGATACTTAACTGAAGTTTTAGCATTCACCCTTAGAGGTAGAGATTATCAACCTGAAATTTTAGTGGAGGAAATTAAGGCTTAGAAAATTTAAATAATTTGACAGTTTCTTAAAGCTAGTAACTGAGTGCCATGAATTAAAACCTAGGTTTCCTTAACTACAAAGTTAATATTTTTTCTAATATTAAATTTATATTTTGTCTTTCCAGTTATAAATGTTACATGTGTCTTCTATTATTTCACTCCCAGCCTAACACTGTGCCTCAGTAGGTATTTAAACCATAATGGAAGAAATACTTTACCTAAGTTTTAAAAATACTGAGTTCTATTTTAAATTTAGACAGAAACTGAGGGATTTTAGAAAACATATGCTATTTTTACATACTCTTTTTTCTCAGTAGTTACTTTAGAAAAAACAAGAAATACTTAGAAAATAGCTTTTATATAGGTGCCCCAGAATCAAACTTGATTTTAAATAGTTTTGCAACACTTTAGAGAATAAAGTATCCAAAAAGATTTATGTTAGCAATTAAAGACCAATAAGCTTTTGAAATATTTTATGCAATTTAAAATAAATAGGAACAATGTGCTCTATCACTCATAATTTATTAGTTTTAATGAAGAGACACAATTAAGATGACACCATTAAGTAATCAGGTGATTCAAATAAATCATAAGTATACAGTAAATTCTTGAAGAGATTGGTCAAAACAACTGAATTTGAATTATTGTTTCCATTCTTGTAATTCATGCCTAGAAAAGATTTTTTAAAAGTACTTATACATTTATTTATGCAAGATTTTCTAAAGTCTATAATTTTCCAAAGTACAAAGGCAATAAACTTTTCAAGAACCCCTGGATAAAGAATTTAGGGATCAGATTCTTTCCAAACACACACTTAGAAGGAAAAAGACACTTTTCAAAATTTAAACTGGCTCTGTCATATTAGAAGAGTACCATTTAAAAAATAATAACAGTAAGTTCCCAGACCCACTTGAATAGATCCACAGGAATATCCATTTTTACATACAGTGGGTTGGGGATATGACTTTATAATGCATTATACAAGAAAGGTACACTCTGGCAAAAGTGGCAAATTATATTACATTTCTCCTCAAATCCTTCAGAGGTTATCATTTTATGAAACCAAGAGCCAAGAAAAAGTTACATATAAAATTAAGGAAAATGTGATATTAAACTATAACTCAAAAATTAAAGGGCTCTTATAAAACTAAAATGATATTTTACATGTCAAGAATTCATAGTCTTTTTTTCTTTCTATAATAAAAAGATATCTGGGATGTACATATGCATTTTGTATCTGTCAGCAGTACATATGTTTGTAATGCAAATGTAGGTGTAGCCTATGCTTGGGCATTGTTTGAAATTATATACATATATATATAAATTAACACATAAGAAAATATGTTTGACATATATTTTATGCAAATATATGCTTGCATAACTTTTTGGATAGTGATATAATCAAATAATTTTTGATAAAATTATTAAAATAAAATTTTGTGGAATTAACAGTCCTTTTGCCAATAAATATGTAATCCTTCATTGTACGGAGTATATAGTAAATAAATGATCAACATAGAGTAAACAGTAGATGCCATGCTTTCTATTTTTTAAGTGGCTTTAACTTTTCAAAGCATTTTCACATTGTTATTAAATTCTCAAAATAAATATAAACAACATGTATCTTCAATATTTGTATAAAGCTGAGAGAAAAATACATGAAAAATAAAAATCATAAGTCCCCAATTTTTTCAAGGCATTTATTTTCCCTTATAATTTATTGTAATTTTACTTGAAACTCTTGAAAGCATTGCCCTAGTTTCTTGTTATTCCCCTATTAAATTTGGGTTCTAAGTTGCTTTTCTGAGGTTCATGAACAATGAAACTTCTAGTGAAAGACAATAAATGACCTTCCAGGAAACTGTTGGGGTCCGCCCTGCCTGGTTTCAGGAGCTGTAACACCCCATGGCTAAGACTGAGTGAGAAACCTCTAAGAACCAGGATGCCTAAGGAGACAAAACTTATTTCCCTGAACATGGGCACTGCCTGCTCTATGTTTGGCTCCCTTTGCTTGGTCAGATAGTCAATAACGGGTAACAATTCTCTGAAGAGAATGAACCTAAAACAGACGTGATCATGTGGGAATAAACCATCAGGGAAGAGACTCAGGGGGCTGTGGAAGTGAAGGGGTGATCACATTACCCCTCCCCCCTTGGCTTTGACAAAGCCTGAGTCCTTGTTCTGGATGTGAGAAATCCAAGCGTCCTGGCTGCCTTTGTCTCCTTTGGCCGACTCGGGCTTGCGGAAATAGCAGGGGCTGTGCAGTCTAGACCAGAGTCGGCCGACCCCTGGGATAAATTAGACCTGGGGCATAGAATATGCAAAATCCTGTGAGACCTGCTTGTTAGGATGCTTTTGGATGTGTAGGCATGGGCAGGAAACAAAACAAAGCCTGTATCTGTTAGATGATAACAGCCCCAAAATTCAGTGTGAGCTCTTTGAACTCTTTGTAAAATATCTACCTGTTTTTTATCTTCCCTGCTAGATGATAAATCCACATTCTGTATCCGTTCACCTACCCAAAACTACCTAATAAAAAGCCTGCTAGGGTGGGAAAGCAGGGCGCTCTCCCCTAGAGAGAGTGGCCATGCCGTTCCTATTCCTCCACAGGACTTGGTAGTCTGTGTGTATTTTTCTTGTGTCTCATGAGCATCTATAACATTTGTGATCACCGGTGGCTGGTGGCTGCAACAGGAAACAATGATTCCCTAGTTTGTTCTATACTATAGATATTTTCCCATGCAGAAATATAGTGGATTTTTGATCTTTGTTTGCTTTTAATGGTTTTTTTTGGCTAGCAATTTATATTTTTCTCAACCAATAGTTCAATAAGATCTGACTCAGATGTTAAATTCAAATTAACATTTTATTATAAGTTACATATTTATCAAGAACTTGATAATTATTTGTTGGAAGAAATGAAGTGGATTCAATGTCTAATACATGGCAGCTTTTATTTTTTAATTTTTAAAAGATTTTATTTATTTTTAGATGGAAAGGAAGGGGGAAGAAAAAAGGGAGATAAAACATTGATGTGTGAGAAACACTGATCAGTTGCCTCTTGCACATCCCCAAATGGGAACCTGGTCTGCAACCCAGGTATGTGCCTTGACGGGGAATTGAACCTGCAACCTTCTGTTCATAGGCCAGTGCTCAATCCAGCCAGGACAATATATGACATCTTTTTAAAAAATCTTCTTGGCTACTGATCTCTTGCAAATGACGTGAGGCAAATGTGTATAGATAAGTCATTCATTTTAAGTGAAACTATAGTAGTAACAACTGACATAGAACACTCATGAAAACAATACAATTTATATTAAAATAACTGTACTTCTAAATATTTTACAAATAGCTTCCAATTTATTAACAATGACCTATGGAACTGTAAGATCATAATAATTAGTCCATGACCTGACTATTAAGAATGTGAAGAGTCCCAAGACTTTAAAAATGAACAATTTGTTCATGAGCTAACAGTTTAACCTGATACAGTGTCAAGGGTTCTGGCAGAATGAGACTTCTAGGTCAGAGATTAAGGATTTAGTCACAGCATAGCAAGCAGCATTACGTATTAGCATATTGAGTCAATTCTCCTTGTCCCCACGTCCTACAGATGTGGCACAGAAGGGTCCAGATAGGTTGGAGCACAGAGAGTGGGTTGCATTATAGTAAAGGAATCTTGAGCTCAGGGAATCCAAATCCTTTACAATTGGCATTAAACATCCCTTGCCTCTGTGCTTTAGAAAGGCATTATCTTTCTTTTGTTGGATATTAAGCATGCCTGCCCTTTGCTCTAGAGGGAGGTCTGTACCTTTCTTCTAAGGCTATTGGTGTCAAAATATCCTTCAAAATATATAAGAAATAAGGCATAGTAAGTGCACTTGGAGGTAAATTAAAAAGCAAAATTGAATTATTTTTAAAATGTGTCAGAGAAACCTATGCTTTCCCGGATACCATACAGGGACCACAATAAGACTGATAAATACCTTTCTTCAGAGAGAAGTAAAAGAATCTATCAGATGTTGATAGAAAACCAGACTCTCAAGTAGATGTCAAATAACCCTGGTGTCTAGGAGATTTATATATGATATATAAAATTGCATACATAACTGTGTAGTAGATATTTTGGAAATGGTGTTGGGGTTGCACAGTATATGTAAAAACTTTGTGCCCAATTTAGTTTGATAAGAGAAAAAACTAAATATTTGTAGCAACAATGATCTGCCTGTGTAGGTGTCTGTACAGTATTATCTGCATGAATATGAACACTAGCTAATAATAGTTGTTGATTATTAATTACATTCATTGAAAATTAGAGTTGAGTCATTCATTAATGTATCCTATAAACATCTCCATAAAAGGCTTACATTTCTAGAGAAAACCTGTTTTTTTGTTGTTATTAACCATAAACATTCAGTGAATTAATTGGGTACCAATGTAGTAAAAAAAAATCTGTAATATTGTACTCATGTGGAAACAGAATGGCATCACAGCGGAAAAAGCAGAAGAGAATAACAGACTATAGCGTTAAGTGTAAAATAAGGATTGAATGAAGCCACTAGTAAGGAGAAAAATAACTAAAAATACTTTGAAATATTTTAATTATTAATTTTGAAGCTCTCTACCTAAAATTTTTCTCCTTTGTTCTGACAGGTGTTTTTAAAAAAGAGCTTAGGACAAGGACAGTTGATAGATTACTGCAGTTTTTTCATATATATAATTTAGTGCAGATTTGTTTTCATTTGCAAGACAATGACATATTTTAAACAGAATCACAAAATTACTTTGAGATCAGAAAACATTACTGCTTTCATTGATGCAACACTAGCTCAAACCAAATTTTCTTGAAAGAATGATCACATTGGGAGCAACAAGAAAAACAAAGACATAAAAATTAGAGATAAGGCAGGGTTATATTGTGTTATAATATGTAAGGAAAACAAATTTAGGACCCTTTAAATGCCAGCAGGTTACAATGTACAGACCCAGAAAGCAAACTGCATAGATCAATAAAAGATCCAGCTTGAGTCCAGATGTCAAATATACACCGGTGAATGCAGGTGGGTGCAGAGCAGGGCCGGTGAACTGAAGAATATGAAGCATTTGAATATCAGAAACCTAGAGACCCTGTTGAGCAGGCAATGGCTTTATGGACAAAGGTGGTAAACTCAGATGAAGACTGAGCAAAGAACAGAATGAAAAGCGTGTGTATTTTGAGAAATTTTGATGTTCATATACCAAGGAAAGAACTAGCTGACAGCTTCAGTTATGAAAGCAAAAGCAAAAGGGAAAACATAGGATGTACTGCAGTTGGAAGGTAGACATTATTATGTTGACCAGCATTGCAGTGCATTGTGGTGATAAGTCTGTGGATGATCAGCAATAAGGATATCAGGAGGCCACTTTTGAGGTCACAGAATAGCAGTATAGCTCTTAAAAAACTGAATGACAAAGTAATCTCCATCTATGTGCAGACTCTTCTCAGGCAGACTCTGAAAGGAAGGCTGTCTAGAAGAGAAGTGCATATGTTAAGATCCAGTGAGAGCATCCTGGATGCAACACAAGCACAAAGCTCACACAGTGATGATTCAATTAGACTGGAAAAGCAGAACTCAGTCAGGCCTGGCTAGATGAAGGCCTCAGGTGTGCCAAGGTCTTTGTATGTTTGAGGACCAGCAATGAGCCAGGCATTGTGCCAACACCTCCTTAATAAATTCTCATTACAGTTATTTCTACATCATGAAGATAAGGAAACAGATTTGGTGAATATAGCACATTTGCCCAATATAACACTACATTCATTCTTACAGTAAAATTGCACATATCTTTTGGCCTATAAATACCTGGTTCTGTCCACAACAGCACAGTGATGCCCTTCAGATCCCTACTTCTTTATGAGATATTTGTAAAAGGAGATGAAAACCTAGGCTAACAGAGGCCTGCTGAGCTTCTATATGCTGCTTTCATATCTTTCTTGGGAAGGTAAACCTAGTAGTTTTGCTTAAAATGCCCTCTCTCAAGGTAGTGAATTGAGTAGGCATTTGACTCAGCTCTTCCCAGGTCCTGGTTACATACATGGGTGGATCAATAGTCCAAGAATGTTTCAAAAAGTATTGAAAGGCAGAATAAAAGTGGGAGAATTTCAGCAGTCAGAAGGCCATAGGTCAACATTAAATATGAGACAATTGCATAGGATGTTGTAAATGGACTGGCCCTGTGGGACAGGGCGGGTCTCCGATGTCTGGAGTCAAATTAGCCTAAAAGTCATGATTAACTCCAAGCAAATAGCCACAAGCTTTTTCAATAAACACGTTAAACTTATTCTGGTGATAGTTAAAGCTAAAAATGAGAATATTTTGTCTTAAAACAAACCCTCTTTTTTTTCTTACAGCATAGGAACTTCACAGACTGAGGTCAGACTCTACAATTTATTTTTTTTAATTAATTTATTTATTTTCAGAGAAAAGGGAAGTGAGGGAAAATGAGAGGGAGAAAAACATCAATATGTGGTTGCTTCTCATTTGTCCCCTGCTGGGGACCTGGTCTACAACCCAGGCATATGCCTTGACTGGGATTCGAACTGGTCACCCTTTGCTTCACAGTCCCTTTGCTTCACATGCTCAATCCATTGAGTTACCCCAGCCAGGGCCACAATTGATTTCTAAGTGAATGTGAAATATCTGGGAATGTCAGATTTCTCATCAGCAGCAACTGATGCTAAAAAACAATGGAGTGAAATCTCCAAGCTCTGTGACAAAATGTTTTTCAAAGTCTCCTTTAAATGTTAAGGTAGAACAAAGACATTTTTTGACATTAAAAGTTTCACAAATTTAATCGTTCATGTAACCTTTCTCAAGTAAAGCAGTGTGAATATAAAAAAGCATATAACTTAAAAGGTATGAATCAATCCAAGAATACTAATACAGTTCTTGAATTTGGACAAGAGTATGAGAAAGTAATATAAATTAACTTGATTTTATCCTTTCAGTAGATAACATCTAATCATGATACATCATGAATTAGAGATATAATCATATTATTATTTGGATTAAAATTGGCAACTAATTAATAAAATATAATAAATGAGTATGGGAAAATCTAGGTACTTCAAATCTTTACTAAATAGCTCTTTGGGTTACATTTTTCTTTGTCTTCATTTGTAAAATATAATATTTGAACTAATATTCTCTGTAAGGTAGGATGATTTCTGGGAAATAGTATAGGCTTTGAAAGTAAACAGATTTGCATTTCCATTTTTCTTCCACAACTTCCAGAACTCAAGTCTCCTTGTCAAAAATAATACACAGTTCTCAAGAATGGCAGACTTTCTTTTATTAAAAGACAATTGAATCTCATATCTAAGTATGTTTTCTTATATCCTACCGCTTCCAAGAAGATTTGTAGCAACAAATTTGTATTCCAGTTTTTCACAACTGAGCATGGATTTTTGTGGGCTTATTTCAACCACTTAATTGTATTATGTCACTTTTAGACAGAAAGAAAATGGGGACCTCAGTGCTAAAATTAAAAGGAACGAAGTCTCCCAACAGCCATGTGAGCTAGGAAGAGGACCCCAACTTCCAGAAAGAACACAGCCTGGCCAACACCTTGATTGCAACCTTGAGGGATCCTGAACCAGGGACCTAGCTAAGCCATGGCTGGACTCCTCACACACAGAAACTATGAGGTAATGACTCATGCTATTTTAAGCTGCTAAATTTGTGGTAATGTCTTATACAATAATAGAAAACTAATAGAGCAGAAGAGATGGTAATGTCAGCCCCTGGGTTGCAATATTCACCTAGGGGTTACCAGGAGAAGGTGAAACAATGTATAATCACAGCTACTTTTTTTAACCACTCCAAGCAAGATTCAGTAGTGATACAACATATAGAAAATATGATTCTGGACATTTTACTAATCTACATCATTTTTAAGCTATAAGAGCTTAAGTCAAGTATTATGAAAAAGGAAAGAAATCATTATTAATATTGCATACAGTATTCCAGACAAGGTGTGCAAATTTTTTGATAAAATCTAATGGAAAGTATGTTTGGTCATGTTTTAATTTGCAGAGAATCAGTAGTGCTTTTTTAATAAAAAGTAGATCTGTGGCTATTTGCTCCAAACATAAAGAACTGTCTGTAACTTAAACCTTTTGAAAGGGAGAAAGTCAAGGTTTCCTTTATTAGTGACCAATAAAAGGACAACTGTGGTTTGCACCAGTAGCAGGAATGCAGAGAAAAGGCAGATTCAGCTATCTGGATGATACAAGTGGGACAGAGTTCTCTGAAGGGAAAATACTGCTTTGGTGATTATTGGTACATATTTCAATGATAGGTCTGCCCTTCTGAGATAGATGTGTCCCTGCTGAGGGCTTATGTGTCCTCCTCACTGCAAGAACCAGGTACACACAAGCATTAATCCTTCTAAAGCACCACAGGTTTCTTTTGGGACCAATTAAAATACTAAACACTAAAATCTTGTTATTTGTGACTGAAGATTAATCCTTCACCCTTGCCTTACTGGGTGTTTTCCAATCTTCCTTTCCCAATTCTGTAACTATTCACTTTTCTACTAAAAGCATCACTTCTGTTATCATACTGAATGCGTCTTTTTTTAATGAACTTTACCTTGTTTAAAAGAAAAGGGATGATTTCTGGCCTCAGTGCATCTGTAGTGATAGAACACATTCACACAAACATAAATCACTGGTTAAATACACTTAAAATAAATGTTCATTCTGCATTTGATGTGTGGATCATACAAACACACACACACACAAGCCTGAACTACCATGTTATATCCCATTAAAGGGAATTATTTGACTTGAATTACCTCTCAAGGTAACATCCTCAGTTTTCATGATCTCGGTGAGTTCTGCCTGCCTGGAATAATAAAAAGACTAAAATGTTTCCACCCTCTTACCCTGCTGCTTTCAGTGAGCAGGATAATTCTAAAACTGTTCTTTTAAGGCAGGTATTCTGAGAGGTCTAAAGATAGTGAGACTAGGCCAGAGACTTTCAACTGCTTTTGAAAATCAGTTTAATAGCTGTCTTAATTTGTGTGTTGGCTGTTTACCAGAATAGAAGAAATAAAAATCAATCAGAAGGCTCTTTTAACCCTGTGAGCCAGGGTTCATCCCTTCTTCAGAGGGTCCTCCCCCTACAGTAGAAAAAGGACAGTAGATGCTCCTTTCCTCAAGAGTCAATTTAAACTGGAACATATTAGGGCAACTCTGTTTTGGAAATTACTTTCCAAGTATAAACTAATTATCTAATTGTTTTTACCTTTAACAGTTCACCTGTTTTTTTCTTTTTAAAAAATGTTTATTAAGGTAACATTGGTTAATAAAATTATATGTTTCAGGAGCATAATTCTATAGTGCAGTATCTATATATTGTATTCTGTTCACCACCCCAAGTCCAGTCTCCTTCCATCACCATTTATCACCTCTATAGCCTCTCCTACCTCCCCCGACCCCATTTTAGTTCTGGTAATTCCCTTGCTGTTGTTTGTGAGATTCTGTTTGTTTAATTCCATCACTGTTTTCACCCTATCCTCAGTCTATCCCTTTTAGTGTGAATAAGTCTATTCCTTGCTTGATAGTTCACAATTTTCTGAGTCCATGATTCACTTTCACTTATAAAGTTAAGTAAGAGGAAATCAACTATATTAAACAGTAAGAGAAGAAAGAAAATAACAGTATTTGCCATTCTGTTTTAAAAATCAGGTAAAAAGAATCTATACAGAAAGGTTTACAAAATTTTCCAATGTCTCCTTTTCTTGTCATCAAAAAAAGGCAAAGAAGTGTAAAAAATGATGTAGATTAGTAAAATTCTTTACAAGATAGAATTTTTGAACAAGATAAATATCTAAAGAAGAATTATTTTCTTAAAATGGTTTCAACATAAAACAAAAGTAACAACCCTTATTAAGTTCTAAGTTCAAGTATATAAAGACCATGAGAAAAGTAAGCTTTAGGGAATTATAAGTATCATAAATGTAGCTACTGTGAAGTAAGAAGTGTTAACAATTCCATATGTTGAGAAGAGTAATTATTACTCTTTTGGAGGATAAAGAAACTTGATTATAATAATTACTATGACCAATACTACAGAACACACATCTACTTTCTGTAGGTTCTACCTGAGCATACCCTAACACACTGGAGTGCAAATAAAACTTTATTTTTTAAAAACATATTTTATTGATTATGCTATTACATTTGTCCCATTCTCCCCACTTCATTCCCCGCCACCCTGCACACCCTCTCCCACCCACATTCCCCCCTTTAGTTCATGTCAATGTGTCATAAGTTCTTTACCTTCTACATTTCCCATACTATTCTTGCCCTCCCCCTGTCTATTTTCTACCTACCATCTATGCTACTTATTCTCTGTACCTTTTCCCCCCTCTCCTCCTCCCATTCCCCTGTTGCTAACCCTCTGTATGATCTCCATTTCTGTGGTTCTGTTCCTGTTCAAGGGTCAGATAAACTCCTCTGTCTCTGGTCCTTAAATCCTAGAGGTAAACATGTGGTTGACCCATCAAATAAAAACAGAAAATCTTGCTGATTTGCATATTTTACCATGCATTCAAAAATTTACTGTTAACTATCAATTTTTGTTCTTAAATTCTTCATTTCCTATCTTTTTGATATCCACCAAACTGAAAGCATTAAAAATCTCTTCAGTGGCAGGGTATGTTCTTCTCCTTTCTCCTCTTCCTCAAGAACCACAGCACTTGCAACTTGAAGGCACTCATTATTTTTCATTCTTAAAAGTCAATGTGTTGTTTTTTGTAATTTTACAGGTGTGGGGGGGTGCAGTGGTATTTCTCAATCACCAAAAATCAAGGAACTGCCTGTCTACTTCAGGAAAGATAGAACTTTAGATACCAGTTTTAAAGAAATCTTTTAAATTAGCAAATCATGCCTAGGATTTATTTTCCAGCTTTCTCAGTCCAGGTATATCCTGAGACACAGGAACTTTACTTCTGCGTTCGACCCTTTATATTACTTTAAATCATATGGAAATTTAGTTTTTAACATTATTAATTTTTTTCATTTGTTTTCACTATTTCCCCTTCAGTTTTTTAAGTCAAGGTCTACGTGTTACTGTGCTATATCTATGTTATAGGCCTATTTATTTCCAGAACAGCTCATGTAATGCTTTGAATTAAAACCCATTATTAAAATATGTGTGGTAAAAAGCAATGCTATAAGAAAAAGAAAAAGCATATTAGTAAAATAAAAAATAAAAACATTTATTGCTTTTAATGATTTATTCTCTGGAAAGCTCCAAGGGTACTATTCATGTTTTCTTTCAAAAAAAATAGAGTGCCTTTTTGTGTATATTCTATGTAAACACTACATTGGGTAGCCAAATAATAGCCACTGGTAAATACTGGGTGTGGTAGTGTTCTATCTAAGCAAACATTTTGTTCAGGTTTACCAGGACTTTCACAGCTTTTCATTGAAAGTCACACATCTCAAGAACAAGAACATATCATTCTAAGTAAACTAGGAATGTCACCCACCCTAATACTAGCTAATATGTGAAAACAACTGACTAAACTAGAATATCAATATTTGCAATCCTAGTAAGCAATATCATCAGTACTGCCAGCCAGCACCACAAAAAAGGACAAAGAAACATGAAACCCTTCCTGAAGGAATCATATAACACCACCTAGGAAAGCATCTTCTTAAAACCCCAAAACACACTACAGTGGAATCCCATCAAATCTCTAGAACCGAGCACCAATTACAGGATGCACAGTGATGTGTACAACAATAGCACAGCATTTGTGTTTAGCAAAATCCAGACTAGCAAACTGTAAAACAGGTCTTATGTATTCAACAAATAAATTTTGAGGATAAAATAAACATATTGATAAAGAGAGAAAGGCAGAATCTCCAAACTAAAAGGTTTTTTTTTTTTTTTTATCTTTTGTCTTTAACTTATCCTGCTAGGTAATGGAATCTTTGAAGTAAGATCCTTGCCAATCATTAGCACTCACCATTTCACACAATTCCAAAAGTATAGTGGCCATTACAGAAGTGTTGCTGCATACTGAATACATAAAGTTTATAAAAATTTGTCTAACAAAATTTATTTTCCCCTATGGAATCTAACAATTTATCCATGTAAATCATAATATATTTGGCTTGTTACAACAAGCACTTAGTCCATGGACTTAATCTCCAGTAAACCTCTCAACATCAGGGATTCTTCCATGCTACTGTGAATTCTGCCATGTCCCCCTCAGTGTCATACATACTATAAGAATTACATACGTATCAAGTCACACACACTATAAGGATTAAATTAGGATTAAATTCACCAGGGGTGATAATTGTAATCATCTGCATGTACAGGAGGTGTACTGGAATAGTTTCTTACAAAGCTATAGCCCAGCAGTGTTATTGAAAGATAAAACTAAATTTAAATCAAATACTCTCATGGTGGGGGTGATGATGGAATAAGGTGGGGGGGGGGAGTCAGTGTAGGAGCTGCTTATCTTAGATCCATAGGATGCTACTTATCCTTCACTTGTCACAGTTATTACAGGTTATGGACTTGTGGGGTATTTAAAATTCATCTATATTAGTTTTGTTCTACATGAACACATGGTATTCTGGATCACTGACAGATTTCTGATTAATCAATCACCTTATAGTAAATTTTAAGTGTGTTGGTCCTCCTTGCCTTAGACCTCACCTCTGGAGCAACATAATAAAAGACAGTCCAAATACCCTATAAGAGTAGCTGGACACATATATGCAAGGGATGGAGAACAATGTATTTTTCTCCATTATATACAGAAGAGAGACAGTCATTCCATCTTCCCAAAAGGAGAAAGAGATGCGAAAATAAAACTTTATTGTTCTAGTGGGATTTGATGGAAAGGACTCTGGGTTGTTACTCTAACATTTTGAAATCCAAATAAAATTTTCAAGGGCTAGATAAACTCCTCTGTCTCTTGTTGTTAAATCCTAGCGATGTATCCCAGCACCGTGACTTCATTCCTCTTTAAAGTATAATTACCAACAAAGAAGGCTCAAGTGTCCCTGCCACCTTAAGACCTCATCTGGGTATATATTCAGGATGTATCCAGTCAGCTTTTGAGGAGATGCAGGAAGTTTTACTTTCCTTTTGCATTAGAGCAATTAACTGCATTATTAGAAAAAACAACCGACTACAGACCTAATCCTTACAGTGTGTGAGAATGTTTCTTGGGGAAATAAATATCCTCTAACATTATATCACATGTATTTCCATAGTTCACAAAACTAAGGTTTTTTACAGACTCACCAGAAAAGCCAGGGATTTTTTTCTTTTTTTCCACAGTTCAATTTAAAGCACACAAGCATATATGAATATTTATAATAACATCATAGGTTCTTACAATGAATGAATAAAGAAATGAATATTTTTAAAATATCTACTATTGACCAAGCACTAGAAAAATTCAGGAGATACAAAGCTGAGCAATAGGTGGTCCTCACTCTAAAGAACCTCACAGTTTACTATTTCCACCTTGCAAATTTATGTGACATGTATATCATAAGTATTCAGAATAAATGAATCAATAAATGGATCCCAGGTTGAAATCTATGGAAATCCCAATATAACACAACTATATCTAATGACACATATGGAAGATTGTTAGAAGCAAATGCCTATTTGTCTGTGGTTTATATATTATAATTATATATTTAATACCTCACATGTATTTTGGATATAACATAGAATATCCTTTTACTCCATTATGTCCCTTCAGGCTAAATCATATAATAAATTAAAACACAATTTTGAATTATAACTGAATATTTACATACTAGTAGTAAAGTTAACTAAACCCTGTTGATGTAAGTAAGCACAAAATGGTTTGGTAAATAATACTGTTCAACTAAAGTAAAGGTGTTTAAAATTAACTAAATGGAAAAAAGATATCAGGCAAATAAAATATTTTTGGTTTATAATATCAACCAAAAATACACTTGAAAAGCATTATTTTATATAAAGAAATCTCATACTTATAGTAATAAAAGTGTACCACAGCATAATACTGAAATACTAAGAGCAAACTTCTATGAAATAAAGAAAAAATGATGAAAGTCAATATTCATTGCATATTTTGTCTGAACTTGATAAATCAATGAGAAAATAGCTTAAACTAGAAAGGAATAGCTACTAGAAATCAATTTTGAGCTGATGTACTACATCCATAATATAGTCAATTTCTTATAAGACTATGTATTTTAAATTCTCAAGTATGGCACACTGGAAGTACAATTCAGAGTAAAAAGCCAGAATCCCAGAAGGCAAATCCAAGAATCCAGAAGGCAGAATTGATATACCAAAAAGGTCAGTAGGAAAAGACAAAATTGCTAAAGCAGGAACCAAGATCCTAGAGGACAAAGTCAAGAGCCCAACACACACACTGTAACTGAACACTAGTCCTGGAACTGATAAAATGTGCCTTTTAGAATTGCTTTGGGACAATGACAGCTGTGGATTTCCACTGTTCTTTGTTTTTGAACAGGAGGACATATTGTGGCTATTTTATTCTTGCTACACCATTGTAAATTGATTGTGCAGTAGAAGAAAATAATTTGTCTCTTTGGTGAAAAAATGTATTAGTTAGCTAGGGCTACCATAACAGAATTCCACAGACTAGGTGATTAAACAACAGAATGTTTTTTTTCCCCTCACACTTCTGGTGACTGGAAGTCTGAAATCAAGGAGTAAGCCACTTTGGTTTCTCATGGGGCCTCTCTCCTTGGCTTACAGGTGGTTGTCTTCTTCCTGTATCCTTCCATAGTCTTCCCCCCATGTGTGTCTGTTTGTCCAAGCTTCCCCTTCTAATAAGGCACCACTCAGAATGCATACCCTGTTTCATTTTAATTTAATCATATCCTTATAATTAAATAAGAGGCATGCTTAAATTAAACTTTATCTCCAAGTGCAGTTGTATTCTGAGGCACTGGGAGTTAGGGCTTCAACATATGAATTATGAGCAGATACAATTTAACTGCAAAGCATATCCTTCAGAATCAAATGGGCTGTCCTTAACGAATCAAACTTGACAAGCCTTACATACACCCAGAGCTGATCTGTATGATTAAGTTTTGACTTGGAGCAATAACGATATAAATCTTTGAAGAGTTTTTGAGAGAAGTCAAGTGTGCTTTGCATATAGAAGGGTGTTATATTAAATTGTGGTGGCCAAAGAGTAGAATGTAATAGATCATATTATCAAAAAATAACAATAGTAATATATTTTTCCACATGCTCTTCTAGAACATTGCCTCTCTCCATCAAGAGACACAATCCATTTTCACACCCCTTGAACTTGGGTCAAAGTGCAGAGACATCTCTGACAAACAGAGTGATGCAGAAGTGACACTGCATGCTTCCCATGGTTAAGGGCTTAAGAGTTATTGTGGCTGCATCTCGGTTTTCTTTATTTTTCTCTGTATCTTTTGCTTCTTTTTCGGAACACTTGCCTTTAGAACTCTGTTGACATGTTGCAAAGATGCTCAGGCCACGTAGAAAGGCCACCTGTTGTATCAGACTAACAAGTGAAGGAACCTTCAGAGTAGAGGGGCCAGCCTTCAATTTGCCCTAGCGAACACAGCCAGGAGCAGAAACCACCTAACCCCCTCCACCCCTGCTGAAATTAAAGATCACTGAGCAAAAGAAATATCCTTGTGTTGTTTTAAGCACTTCTTTATGTGTAATGTTTTAAATAAAGCCATACTGAGTGAACACTGAGTTTTTTTCAAAATGGGCATTTGAAAATTCACAGAAAAGAAATAATGAATTTTAAGTATAACATAGTCAACCAATAGACTAATAATAAAACAATAAATCCCCTAACTGAAACCTGCTCAGACAAAAAGCAAAATGTCTTTGATATTTTAATTTAAGTACTGTATTTTAAAGATTGTCATTGGAGGCCATAGTATTTTGTTAAAAAGGAGAGAGAGAAACAAGCTGCAATACTGCTTTATCTCCTCAGGGTGCTAACACCAGCTACCCTGCTCTATCTTTTGTGTTGATTGATGTATTTTTCTTGAGTTTGCTATCCTGGGAAGCATCCTCATTTATCCTATTGTGATGGTTTTCAACCTGAGCTTAGAACATAATCTGATTTAAAAAATATTCATATTAGATATACTGAGCTGGCACCACCTTTTATTTAAAAGAATCAATAGGAGTATTGCCTTGGTTTTCATTATGTGATAACCTCACTGTATTAAGTGGTTACAGTGACCACATAAGAATGATATATGTAATTTTAAGTATGATTAAAATACTTTTATGAAACTACAGATAAAATACAGTAAAATTATTTTCTAAATTTGATTTAGTTTACTATTTATTTGCTATTTATATTATTTTACTAAAAAAATCCAATGAAGTATTATTACTCCTGTTAAAAATACTTTGCTTGGCTTTATTTTGTGTTTGTACTTTACATCCTTTTAAAGTAATCAATTGTACCACTGTAATATTCATGATACTTTGTTCTTTTTTTTCCTTTTTATTGAATTTATTGAGGTATCACTGGTTAACAAAATCATACGTTTCAGGTACATAGCTCTACAACATATCATCTGTACACTGTATTGTACATTCACCACCCCAAGTCAAGTCTCCATCCACCACCATTTATCCCCCATATACACTCCTCCACATCCCTCTTCCTCCCCCTCCCCACAGCAATCACTACACTGTTGTCCATGTCTGTGAGCTTTTTCTCTTTTTTGTTTTTTGCTTAATCCCTCCACCTCCTCCACAAAGCTCCACCTCATCCCATCAGCTGTCAGCCTGCTCTATCTATGAGTCTCTCAGAATTTTGCTTGTTAGTTCATTTTGTTTATTGAATTCCACCTATGGGTGAAATTCTAAGGTACTTGTCTTTCTCTGACTGGCTCTCTATATACATCCATGCTGCTGCAAAGGGCAAGATGTCCTTCATTTTTATGGCCAAGAAATATTCTACAGTGGATATAAAAGCTCTATAGCTTTTTATCCACTCATCTACTGATGGATACTTGGGCTACTTTAGAATCTTAGCCATTGTAAATAATAATGATGATCATAAGTGTTCGTATAGTCTCTTGAGTTAGTGTTTTAATTTTTCAAATAAATTCCCAGAAGTGGAATCGCTGGGTCATAAGGTTGTTCCATTTTTAATATCTTGAGGTATCTTCACACTGCTTTCTACAGGGGTTGCACCAATCTACATTTCCACAAACAGTGCATGAGGGTTACTTGTCTCACAATCCACGCCAACATTTGTTGGTTGTTGATTTATTTATGATAGCCATTCTGACAGGTAACTATTAGGTGATATCACATTGTGATTTAAATTTCTATGCTGGCTGGTGTGGCTCAGTGGATTGAGTGTGACCTGTGAACCAAAGGGTTGCCAGTTAATTCCTAGTCAGGACACATGACTGCATTGTGGGCCAGGTCCCCAGTAGGGAGCGAGAGGCAACTACACATCGATGTTTCTCTCCCTCTCTTTCTCCCTCCCTCCTTCCTCTTTCTCTAAAAATAAATACACATAAAATCTTTAAAAAATTTTTCATTACTCTGGTGATTAGTGACACTGAGCATCTTTCATATATCTATCAGCCATCTGTATGGCCTCTTTGCCCATTTTTAAATATATTGTTAGCTTTATTGGCTTTGAGTTTTATAAGTTATTTTAAATTATAGATATTAACATGTTTTAAGATATTTCCTTGGTGAATATGTTTCCCTATCAGTGGTTTGTCTTCATTTTGTTGATGGTTTCTTTTGCCGTGCAAAAACCTTTTTGTTTAATGCAGGCCCATTTGTGGGTTTTTTTTTCCTTTTTTTAAAAATTTAACCCTTATTGTATGTTTTAAACATTACCTGTTAGTCTCCTTATACCCATCTTCACCCAGCAATCACCATACAGTTGTCAGTGTCCATAAGTCCTTTTTCCTTTCTGCTCAATCCCTCCAACACCTAGCCTGGTTCTTTTTTGTTGTTAAATTTGTTGTTGTCCTTCTTTTGGTTGTGCTAGGAAACAAAGCATATATACCTCTTTAATCCACTTTAAATTTATTCTTGTGTGTGGTATAAGAAGGTGGTCTAGTTTCATTTTTCTTCGTATATCAGTCCAATTTTCCCAACATCATTTACTGAATAAACTACCTTTAGAGCCCATTGTATGTACTTGCTGCTTCTGTCTATTATTAATTGATTATAAAAGTGTGGGTTTATCTCTGGGCTCTCTATTTTGTTCCATTGATCTGTGTTTCTGTATTTATGCCAGTACCATGCTGTTTTGATTACTATGGCATTAAAGTACAGTTTGATATTAGGTAGTATGGTTTCTCCAACTTTTTTCTTCTTTCTCAGGATTGCTGTTGCTATGTTGGGCCTTTTGCAGTTCCACATACAGTTTTGAAATATTTGTTCTAGTTCTGTGAAATGTGTCATTAATCTTGACAGGAATTGCATTGAATCTAAAGATCGCTTCAGGTAGTATGGACATTTTAATGATGTTAATTCTCCCAATCCATGAACACAGTGTGTGCTTCCACTTATTTGTATCTTCTCCAATTTCATTCTTCAGTGTCTTATAATTTTCTGAGTACATGTCTTCTACATTCTTGGCTAGGTCTATTTCTAGTTTTTTTTTTTGAAGTAATTGTGAATGAGATTTTTTATTTTCCTTTCTATTAGTTCATTATTGGCATATAAAAATGCAACTGATTTCTGAAAATTAATTTTATATCCTGCTAGTTTCCTGAATTCATTTATTAGTTCTAGTAGTTTCTTGGTGGAGTCTATGGGGTTCTCTATGTACAGAATCATGCCATCTGTACTCAATAAGGCAAAAACTACAAGAGTTGCCCTCAAGATCAGGAAGAAGATAGGGATCCGCTTTCACCTCTCTTATTCAACATAGTACTGGAAGTCCTAGCCACAGTAATCGGGCAGGAAAAAAACAAAGTATCCAAATTGGAAAGGAAGTAGTTAAACTGTTTTTATCTGTAGATGATATTTTTTATTTTATTCCCTTTGGCTGAGAAGATATATCAGAAAAAATATTGCAATGGAAAAATGTCTGATTTTACTACCTATGATTTCTCCTAGGGTTTTTATGGTTTTGAGTCTAACATTTAAGTCTATAATCCATTTTGAGCTTATTCATATGTATGGTGTAAGAAGGTGATCTAGTTTGATTTTTTTGCACACACATATGCAGTATTCTTAGCACACCATTTGCTAAATAGGCTATCATTACCCCATTGCATGTTTTGCCTCCATTTGCAAAGATAACTGAAAAAATGTTTGAGTTTACTTCTGGGGTCTCTGTTCTGTTCCATTGATCTCTGTGTCTGTTTTTATGTAAGTAAAATGCTGTTTTGATTACTATTGCTTTGTAGTATAGTTTGATATCAAGTAGCATGATTCCTCCAACTTTTTCTTTCTCAAGATTGCTGTTGCTACTTGGAGGCCTTTTGTGGTTCCATATAAATTTTAATTAATTAATTTATAATTATTTCCCATCATCATTGATCTCACCTGTACCATTTTCTACCTCAAACCACCCTATCTCCCCCATAATCACCATACTGTTGTCATGTATGAGTTCTTATTTGTTCTTTTAAATTTAATTTTTATTGTATTTCTTCCCATTACCAAGTAGTCCCCTTATACTCTGCTCCACCCCACAATCACCACACTGCTGCCATTTCCATGAGTCCTTTTTCCTTTTGGATAATTCCCTCCACTCTTTAACTACTCCCCCAGCTGACATTGTGATCTCCATCAGATTCTGTCCTCACTTTCCTTGTCAGTTCAGTTTGTTCATTAGATTCCACATATGAGTGAGATAATATGCTATTTGTCTTCCTTTGACTGGCTTATTTCATTTAGCATAATGCTCTCCAGGTCTATCCATACTGTTACAAAAGATATTTTTTTTCTTTTTTTATGGCTGAGTAGTATTCCATTACATAAACATCCCATAGTTGTTTTATCCACTCTTCTAATCATGGACATTTGGGCTGTTTCCACATCTTGGCAATTATAAATAACACTGCAGTGAACAAAGGGGTGCTTATGATCTTTTAAATTAGTGTTTTGGGTTTCTCCAGATATATGCCCAGAAGTGGGATTTCTGGGTCAAAAGGTAGAACTATTTTCAATTTTTTGAGGTATCTCCATACTGTTTTCCACAGTGGCTATACCAGTCTGCATTCCCACCAACAGTGTAAAAGAGTTCCCCTTTCTCCACATCCTTGCCAGCAGTTGTTGTTTGTTGATTTATTGATGACAGCCATTCTGACAGGTGTGAGATGGCATCTCATTGTGGTTTTAATTTGCATTTCTCTGATAATTAGTGACATTGAACATCTTTTCATGTGTCTACTGGCCATCTGTATGTCCTCCTGGGAAAGCAACTATTCAGGTCCTTTGACCATCTTTTAATTGGGTTGTTTAATTTCTTGGTTTTGAGTCTTTAAGTGCTTTATAAATTTTGGACATTAACCACTTATCAGATGTATTGGTGAATATGTTTTCCCCTTATCTGGATTGTCTTCTTATTTTGCTGTTGATTTCCTTTGCTGGGCAAAAAATACAATTCCTATCAAGATTTCAGTGACATATTTCACAGAAGTAGTACAAATATTTCAAAATTTTATATGGAACCACAAATGACCATGCATAGAAATAGCAATCCTGAGAAAGAGGAACATAGTTGGAAGAACCATACGACCTAATATCAAACTGTACTTTAATGCCATAGTAATCAGAACAACATGCTGCAGGCATAAAAACATCCATAGCACTGAACATAGAGCCCAGGAATAAACCCACAACAATTTTTAAAAGATTTTGTTTATATTTTGAGAGAGGGCAAGGGAGAGAAGCATCAATTTGTGGTTGCCTCTCACACACCTCCCCACTGGGGTCATGGCCTGCTACCCAAGCATGTGCCCTGACTGGAAATCAAAGCTGTGACCTTTCAGTTCTCTGACCAGCACTCAGTCTACTGAACCACACCAGCCAGGGCTAAATCCACAACTTTATAGTCAATTAATATTTGACAGAGGAAGCAAACACATACAATGAGCTAAAGGTAGTTTATGCAATAAATGGTGATGGGAAAATTGGACTGATATGTGCAGAATGAAACTAGACCACAGTTTTACACCACACACAGCAATAAATTCAGAATGGAATGAAGATTTAAATGTTAGCCCTGAAACCATAAGAATCCTTGAGGAAAACATAGGTGGAAAAATCTCAGACATTGCTCATAGCAGTATTTTATTGGCTATATCTCCCCAGGCAAGGGAAATAAAAGAAAATAAAATAAATGGGACTATATCGATCTCTTTTTTTATTTTCTCAAGCCCTCCACCCACCAGCCTCTCCCAAAGCTGTCAGCTTGTTCTCTATCTCTACATGTCTCCATTTTGCTTGTTGGTTTTTCCATATATATATTTGAATATTTGTTATAGTTCTGTGAAATACACAATTGGTATATTAGTTGGAATTTCACTGAATCTATAGATTGCCCTGGCTAGTATGGGCATTTTAATGATGTTAATGATTCCTCTCCATGAACATGTTATATGCTTCCACTTTTTTGTTTCTTCTTCAATTTCTTTCCTCAATGTCCTATTTTTTGAGTACAGTTTTTTTACAACATTGATTAAATTTATTCCTAGGTATTTTATTCTTTTTGAAGCAATTGTGAATGAAATTCTTTTCTTAGTTTCTTTTTTTTTTAAAGATTTTATTTATTTATCTTCAGAGGGGAAGGGAAGGAGAGAGGGAGAGAAATATCAATGTATGGTTGCTTCCTGTGCATTTCCTGCTAGGAACTGGCCTGCAACCCAGGCATGTGCCCTGACTGGGAATCGAACTGTGATCTCTTGGTTCACAGGCCTGCACTTAATCCACTAAGCTACACCAGCCAGGGCCTTTTCTTAGTTTCTATTTCTGATAGTTCATTATTGATGTATAAAGATGCAATAGATTTCTGGATATTTATTTTGTATCTTGTTAATTTACTGAATTCATTTGTCAGTACTAGTAGATTTTGATGGAATCTTCTGGGTACTGTATATACAGTATCATGTCATCTGCAAATAATGAAAGTTTTACATTTTTTTTCAACTTGGATGCCTTTTATTTCTTCTTCTTATCTAATTTCTGTGGCTAGGAATACCAGTAATAGGTTGAGTAATAATGGTGAAAACAGACCTCTCTGTCTTGGTCCTGATCTTAAGAAAAACCCTTGCAGTATTTGCTCATTGAATATGATGTTGGCTGTGAGTTTGTCATATATGGCCTTTATTATTTTGAGGAACGTTCCTTCTATTCCCACTTTGCTGAAAGATTTTTTAATCAGAAATGGGTAATGTATTCTATCAAATGCTTCTTCTGCATCTACTGATATGGTTTGTAGTTTCTATCCTTCATTTAGTTTATGTAATGTATTACATTTGATTTGCAGATATTGTACCAACCTAGCATACCTGGAATAAATCCCACTTGATCTAAGTGTACTATTGTTTTAATGTATTGGTGGTGATCTGATGTTGAGTGCACAAAAGTTTACAAGGTTCATGTCTTCTTTTTCAATTGCGTCTTTTGTTATTATGTGGTGTCCTTTGTGTCTCTTATTATAGTCTTTGCTTTAAAGTCTATTTTGTTAGATATACTATTTCTTAATATTTTGTTGAGGATTTTAGCATCTATGTTCATTAGGGATATCAGCCTATAATTTTCTTTACTTTGTAGTGTTTATGTGGTTTTGAAATTAGAATAATGCTAATCATAAAATGAGCTTGAGTGTCTTCCTCCTTTTGAATTTCTTAGAATATTTTTTTTCTTTTTAAATATTTTATTTATTTATTTTTAGAGAGAAGTGAAAGGAGGGAGAAAGAGAGGGAGAGAAACATCAATGTGTGGTTGCCTCTAGCGTGCCCCCTATTGGAGAACTGGACCACAACCCAGGCATGTGACCTGACTGGGAATCAATCCAACAACCTTTTGGTTTGCAGGCTGGCACTCAATCCACTGAGACACACCAACCAGAGTGAAATTTTCAGAATAGTTTGAAAAGGGTAGGTGTTAGTTCTTCTTTAAATGTTTAGTAAAATTCACCTGTGAATCCATCCAGTCCAGGAATTTGGTGTGTTGAGAGTGTTTTGATTACCTCTTCATTTTTCAATGGTTGTAATCAGATTCTTTGATACTTCCAATTCAGTTTTAAAAGACTGTGTGTTCCAGGAATTTATCCATTTGTTTCAAAATGTCCAATTCATTGGCATAGTCATTCATATTTTTAACAGTCTTTTATATTTCTTTGATATGGGTTGTTATTTTCCCTCCTTCATTTCTGATTTTATTTATTTGGGCTCTCTCTTTTTTTCTTGATGAGTCTTCCTGAAAGTTTATCAGTCTTGTTTATCTTTTCAGAGAACCAGCTCTGGGTTTCATTTATCTTTTGTATTGCTTCTTAGACTCTATTTCATTTATTTTTGCTCTGATTTTTATTATTTCCTTCCTTCTACTCATTTTGAGCTATTTATTTCTATTTTGTAAGTTCCTTTAAGTGTTATGTTAGACTGTTTATTTAAGCTTTTTCTTGCTTCTTGAGATAGGCCTGTAATGCTATGAATTTTCACCTTAGGACTGCTTTCACTGTGTCCCATAGATTTTGGGTTGTTGTGTTCTAATTATCATTTGTTTCAAGGTGTCTTTTGATTTCTTCTGGATCTCATTGTTAACCCATTCATAGTTTCACAATGTGTTATTTAGTCTCCATGACTTTGTGTGTTTTTCAGTGTTTTTGTTTGATTGCTTTTTAGTTTCATACTATTATAGTCGGAGAAGATGTTTAAAATGATTTCAGTCTTCTTGAATTTATTGAGACTTGCTTTGTGTCCTAACATGTGGTCTATTCTAGAAAATGTTTCATGTGCACTTGAAAAGAATGTACACTCTGCTGCTCTGGGATGAAATGTTTTGAATATATCAATGGAATTCATCTGATCTAGTGTGTCATTTAAGGCTGCAATCTCCTTGTTGATTTTCTGCCTGGAATATCTATCCACTGTAGTCAATAGGGTGTTAAAATCCCTGACTATGACTGTATTACTGTCAACCTCTCCCTTTATGTCTATCAAGATTTTCTTTACATATTTAGGGGATCCTCTGTTAGGATGCATAAATGTTTTCAAAGGTTTTATAATTTTGTTGGATTGTTCCCTGTATAATTATGTAGTGACCTTCTGTGTTTTTTACTATGGGCTTTTTTGTTGTTGTTCCAAAGACATTTATTTTGTTATTGTTGTTCAATTACAATTTTCCCAATTTTTCCCCTGTTACTCTCCCCTGCCCTGTCCAATCCCTACTCCTCAGTCAATCTCTTACCTTATTGTTTAAAGTCTATTTTGTCAGATACAAGCATTGTTACCCCAGCTTTTATTTTTATTTGCATTTGCATGAAATATCTTTTTCTATGCCTTTAATTTTAGTCTTCATGTATCTTTTATTTTGAGGTGTGTCTCTTGTAGACAGCATATATATGGTGTTTGTTTTCTTATATATTCAGCTACCCTATATATTTTAGTTTGGGTAAGCCATTTTCATTTGAAGTGATTATTGATAAATGCATATTGATTGTCATTTCATTCTTTTAACTATGTTTTTCTGGTTTTTTATCCCTAAAGCAGTCCATCTAACATTTTTTGTAATACTACGTTGTTTTAATAAATTTCTTTATAGATTTTTCTTGGCTGGGAAGCTATTTTTCCTTCAAACTTTTATTTATTTTTTTTAATACTTACACAAAAATATGTTCATTCATTCTAGACAGAGAGAAAGGGACAGTGAGATTGAGAGAAACATCAATTTGAGAGAGAAATATCCATTTGTTGCCTCCCATGCATGCCTTGACTGGGGATCATAATTGCAACTTAGGTATGCCGTGACCTAGGATTGAACCCGCAAACTGCTTGGTGTACAGGACAACAGTCTAACCAACTGAGCCACCCAGCCAAGTCTCTATTTCAATTTTAAAAGATAGCTTGCCAGGTTAAGTAGTCTTGGTTGTAGGACATTGCTTTTCATCATTTTGAGTATTTTGTGCCAACCCCCTTTTGGCCTGAAGTGTTTCTGCTGAGCTGAAAGTCTAATTGCAGCTCCCTTGTAGGTAAGTAACTGTTTTTCTTTTCTGGCTTTTAAGATCCTCTCTTTGTCTTTAAACTATATCATTTTAATTATATCTTGGTGTTGGCATCTTTGGGTCCATCTTGATTCAAACACTGTGATTCCAGGACTTGCATGTCTTTTTCCTTTATCAGGTTAGGGAAGTTTTCAGTCATTATTTTTCAAATAGATTTTTGACCTGTTGCTCTCTCTGATCACCTTCTGGTATGCATCTGAAGCAAATATTGTTTCACTTCATGTTTTCCCAAAGGTTCTTTAAACTATTCTGATTTTTTTTATTCTTTTTTTTTTTTTTTTTTGCTGTTCTGATTGGGTGATTTTTTCTACCTTGTCTTCCAAATCAGTGATTCATTTCTCTGCTTTATCCAACCTGTTTGTTCTTTCTATTGTATTCTTCATTTCAGATATTGTATTCTTCATTTCCAATTTGTCTTTTTTATAGTCTCTATGTCTTTTTTTTTAATGTAATTTATTTGTCTTTAGAGGTGAAGGGAAGGAGAGAGGGAGAGAAATATCAATGTATGGTTGCTTCCTGTGCATTCCCTGCTGGGAACTGGCCTGCAACCCAGGCATGTGCCCTGACTGGGAATCAAACCTCGATCCTTTGGTTCACAGGCCTGCGCTCAATCCACTGAGCTACACCAGCCAGGGTCCACGTCCTTTTTAATGTTATAGAGCAATCTTATAGCCATTAATTTGAACCCTATATCTGATAAATTGCTTGTCTCCATTTCATTTGGCTCTTTTTCTGGAGATTTCTCCTGTTCTTTTATTTGGGTCCTTTATTGTCTCACCATTGTGTTTGCCTCTTTATCTTTGTTTCTATGTAGTAGATAGATCTGCTATGACTCCCAGTCTCCATGTGGTGGCCATATGTAGTATGTGCTGTATGTTACAGTGGTGCAGTGAGTGTCCTTGATCACTTGAACTAGGTGCTACAGGAATGTCCCTAATGTGGGTTGCGTGAGCCCTCTTGTTATAATTGAGTCTTTATTACTATTGGCCTTTTTCTTGCCTGGGATCAACCGTCAGACTGGCTGACTATGAGGCTGAACCCTGACCGCAGTGTGCAAGTTGCTATGCATGTGCTGACCACACAAAGCAGAATTCACATTAGCATGGTTTGGTGCCTGCCAAGATCTCTCTTTGGACATGCTGCTTGTGAAATTTACTGGATTTTTCTCTAATGTTATCTGAAGATGGTGCCTGGGAGTGTTGCTTCTGGGCCTTTTGGGTAGGACTCTGGTGCAGGCCAATATAAGACACTGCCTGAGACTTGCCTGCGGTAACCTCTTTGAAGCTACAAGAGATCCATAGTTTGTTATTACCTCTCCTGGGTGCATGCAAGAAGTACCAAGCTGCACACCTAAGCCAGCTTTTACCAGTACCAGCCCCAGGGAAAGATCAGTAAAAGTCTCAAGTCACCTCAGTGAGAATCTCCTCTGCCTACTCCTGTCTACTATCTGCCTATTAGGCTCACTCACTGAAAAAGCCTCAGGCTGTACTCTTCAGTAGGGTGTAAGCTTCAAGGGTGGGGCAAGAGGAAACCCCAAGAGTGAGGCTATTACTCTTGTCCCAGCTGATGCCACAAGTGAGATAGTGCTCCAGTCAAAAGATATATAGTATGGGAGAATGACTGATCACATGGATACTGGTGGCTGTCCCCCTCAGCTGTCTCCCCAGAGCCACAAACATCAGACTCTCCTCACACAACTACAGATTGTTCCGCCTTCCAGTCAGAGCCTAGACTGAGTAGCCAGAAATAAAATTTTGTTCTTTGCCCCTTTAAGAGGGTGCTTGTATCTTTAGGTGACTCCTTCATCTCCCTGGTGGACAGAAACCCCACTGCTTTTTAGACTCAGATATCACATGGGGGTCTCTTTCCAGCTCTGGTGCTCTGGGCTTGGGAGCCTGACATGGGGTTTAGGCCCCATGCTTCTCAGGGGGAATCCTTTACAGCTGAACTTTCTCTCTGGAACTTCAGCCACTTCCCATAGAAGTAGGGCCAGCACTTTTTGGTCTCCACCCTTTCTCCACCTAGTGTTTATATAGCTTCTTTTGTAAATCCTTCGTTATAAGATTCTCTTCAGCTAGTCTCACTCAGCTGGCTATTCAGAAGGATTGTTCTACAATTATGTGCAATTCTAGTTTCACAGTTTGGTCATGGGATAAGGTGAGTGTACTTTCCATCAACTCTGGCACAATCTCAGACCCTTGAGTGATGCGGACCCCAGCTTGTGGGGTCTGCGTCATTATGGATGAAATTTGAGACAAATTCACATGGACTACGGAGTCCTGTGGAGGAAAAAGGAAGGCAGCTTTTCTCTCAAGGGGAGCAAAAGTCTCTGCCCTTGCTCCAATGAGTGTTTACTATCTTACTGGGCACAATACAAGAAGGTCCTCATTAACTATGCACAGGCTGGATTTAGGTGGTTACCTTATACGGAAAACAAAGGAGCCAATGCTGCTAATTACATCACAGAAGAGGGATATTTGCAAATGAAAAGGCAAAAGTAGTTGGACTGGTTACACTCATCCTTGGAAGATTTAGCATGGCTTTTAGGAAGTTGCTTTACATTAAATGTCCTCAATTCAGGTTGAGGGAGTTTTTTTAGCAAGAGCAAGACTTATAGTGGCCTAGGTACATTGCAGGTCTGATTCCCCACGGGAGAACCTATCCGTGGGCGTGGGTCCTGTGCATCTTCCAGTGGGAGCTGGGCCCATGCCATGCAGAGCGGCCTCCCACACTTGACTAGATGATACTTTTTGTTCTAATAGAAATATTTCACTCTACCATTCTTGCCTTAAAATGTAGCTTCATAAACTCAGGTAAAAACTTTGACATAGAAACTATGGTAATATATGAAAGTTTTGATTTAGTAGTTGGTTCATAAACTACTTAATAATTAATGCTATGCAATCTATTTAATCAATATTTATGGTATCCTTATCCATCTTCCACTTTCTATATTAGATTTGAAAGATTTTCTGTCACAGGGAGGTTAAGCTTGATCAAGTTCAACTGAGTATAATCCTGCTGACTGACATAAACCCATTAGAAATTACTGTTGAGTAAATAGCAACAGAGGAAAAATTTCATTAACCAATTTTGGTTGATTGGTGTGTTAATGTGTTTTTGTTTTGTTTTGTTTTGATTTCAATTTTGTTTTCTGGAATAATACTCCCAGGCAGTTTTATTCAAAAATGGTGTTGACGTAATAATCCAGAGCTATTATACTGACAGATTATATAATGACTTTGGGCAGATCACTAGGCTTCTCTGGAACACACTTGTTTCAGCTCTGAAAAGGATGTATTAAATCTGATGGTATGTCAGTCTGTTTACAACTCCAGAATGCCCACACACACACACACAGACACACACACACACACACACACACAGAGTTCATGAGCATCACCCTTTAGCTCCACTTGCCCAACTTTAGATGTTTCAATGTGCAGATCTCTCAGGTGTATTTGTGTGTTAAGCAGGGAATCCTTTGTTGAGTTATTGATGTTCAAATTGTTGAAAATTCAAGGCAAAAGACCACGGGAATCTCTCACACCACCATTCCTCTGATGTCACTCTCTCTTTCAGTGTATATGGTTTCAACTTTGTTTTGAAAATATATGTGACAGATTTAATGAAACCTATAATATAATGTGATTGAGCCATTGGCAGATTGAGTCAAAACACATATTTAGCCCTGGCTGGTGTAGCTCAGTGGATTGAGTGCAGGCCTGCGAACGAAAGGGTCACTGGTTGGATTCTCAGTCAGGGCACATGTCTGGGTTGCAGGCCAGGTCCCCAGTAGGGGGCACACTAGAGGCAACCACACATTGTTGATTCTCTCCCTCTCTGTCTCCCTCCCTTCCCCTCTCTAAAAATAAATAAATAAAATTAAAAAAAAATTAAATTTTAGAGCCACTACACCTGTTTCTAAATATATTTCTGGTTTTTCTACCTTAGCAAAACAATTTTTTCTATCTGGTTAATGATAAATATTTCCTGTCTTTAAACATATTATAGGAAGAAGCAGACCAATTATAGTTTACATAAAGTATATTGATTTATTCATCTATTGAATTGGTATGTATATATACCAATTGAGATATATTTGTATGTGTGTGTGTGTATACAGGCACATATAAATAGTACATGTTTTCGCAGTTGGCTTTAGATATTTACTTTATCTTCAAGCAGGTGGAAGTCTGGATTTTAAAGGGGTACATGGTATTGTTCTGGAAGCTTTTAAACTGTTTCATGCAGAACTAACATAAGCAGAAGGGAAAAGATGCTTATTTTAGTGTTGCCTACTTATTCTTTGGAAGAAAAGTAAGTTGCATATTTATTGTCATTCTGCAAGTAATGACAAAATCACTACTGTACAAATAGTGATTATGCCATTTTTTATGGTCAGCAGACTATAAGAGTGACTTGAATTGTGGTTAAAACTACTACAATATTTGGAATAGTACATTTAATCTGTGAATACAGAAATAGTCATGCAAAAACTACATTTAAATGGTCAGTTATTTGACTATTTATTAACACAGATAAGAATGAATAAAAATATTTTATTTAACCTATCATTATTCTATAGGAACTATTATCCTTTTATGTGCCTAAAGTTATTCAGATTCTCAAAATCAAATTACCTTTGCTAAGCAAAAATTACAATACTCAACTAAAACTAATACCATTACTGCTGAAACCTAACCATAGTAATATTAATTTCCTATAATACATTAAATTTCATTCATCTGGGCAACAAAATTAAATGGTTATTTTGCCTTTTATCATGTTTTATCTACAGCTGTTTATTTTCTTTCATTCCTCCAGTCCAAATTTATTCCCAGCTTTGTGGCTTATTTCTCATGTCCATTTTCACCTAATTTTATTTGCTCTACCTACTGACATTTGGTATTCAAAAGTGTAGCAAACAGTGGATACTGTAATACACACTTGTTAAATAAATTAATATAAATACTTGAATAAATAATTTGTCAAATTGGGCATAGCAAATGTCCATTAAGTTTGAAGTCTGGTTTACAGATGTGTACGAATGTCCCATTTATGGGTCAGAGAAAAAAAATTATAGGTTATTCAAACAAATCTTTTCCCTTATGTGAACTCCAACATATTAACTTCCTGTTTGTAAAGTATTGGTCACTTCTCAATATGCCAAAAAGAGTACTCAGTTGTATATTTCTGTAGTTAGAGAAAGAGTGAGAGAGAGAATGCAATGTCCCTAAGGAAGCTTGGGACTAACCCTCTCTATCTATACTGCATTGCATTGAGTTGGTTAAACTGTTATTTGGTCAGAAAAAAACAAATGACAGCAACAAACAGCTGCAGTAATAAAAATCAAATCTGGTGCCTTGGCCGGTGTGGCTCAGTGGACTGAGCGCTAGCCTGCATATCAAGGGATTGCCAGTTCGATTCCCAGTTAGGTCACCAGGTCCCTGGGTGACCTGGCTTGTGAGCAAGGTCCTCAGTTGGGGGAATCCAGTCAAAGTTTCTCTCTTTCACCCTCCCTTCTCCTCTCTTTAGAAATAAATAAGAATACAATCTTTAAATTTTTTAAATCAAATAACTTCAACTTCTTTGCTTTTATCCATGACTTTCCCACTCTTGAATATTGGAATTAGATGGCTTATGTCCAATTCAAGAGTAAAATATCATTCTTTCCTAACAAGTCAAGTAATTT
The DNA here is from genome assembly GCA_028533065.1 of Trachops cirrhosus. Taxonomy (NCBI): domain Eukaryota; kingdom Metazoa; phylum Chordata; class Mammalia; order Chiroptera; family Phyllostomidae; genus Trachops; species Trachops cirrhosus. The sequence goes on from CM052544.1 coordinate 77,920,664, forward strand.
CTGAATTAAATTTAAGCTTATCTACTATGTAATCAAACTCATTTAACAAATTGAGCACCTATTTTAAAGCAGGAAGTGTTTTACATATAAGAAGTACTGCGAAGACAAAACATCATCTCCACTTTATATAGTGTGTTAGTTTTATTTGTGATCAATGGACCAGTGAGATATACAGATTCAAACACAAATGGAACTCTTGGAAATATCTGTTCTCATTTACAGAAGACAAAATAGATGGTATGATTATAAGTCACATGCTACAAGTTAATAACAAACACATGAAGTCATTTTATGGCTTTAATGCAAAAATACTTTTATTTATGAAATCACAGAATTTGAAATGCTGATAATATCCTCCTGTTTTCTGAGGGCAATATATTTAAAAATATGGGACAGTGTTAAAAACTGCTCAAATAACTTTGTTATTCAGTCAGATATGTTATTTTAGGAACAATTTTTAAATGGCTCTTAATTAATATTTTGTTAATATTTTCCCTGTATATGGCTAATAACAGTCATTATTTTTTAAAGATTTTATGTATATATGCATTTATTTATTTATTGTTGTTGTTCAAGTACAGTTTTCTCCATTTTCTCCCTACCACTCCCCCCTGCCCCATCTCTCCCTGCCTCCCACCTTCAATGCTACCTCTTTGGCTTTGTCTATGGGTCCTTTATTTATGTCCCTTGACAACTCTTCCCCTGCTTCCCCCCATTATCCCCTCCTACCTCCCCTCTGGTTGCTATCAGTTCTTTATTTCAATGTCTTTGGTTATATTTTGCTTGCTTGTTTGTTTTGCTGATTCTTAAATATTGTTTTACATACATATATATATATATGACATAGGTTCAAGGTCACGAACAACTGCATGTTTGTACATGACTAATGTTAAGCCACAGTGTTTAGGCCATCTGGTTATAACATGTGTTTTGTCAGGTTGTGTGATATTTAATAGTAAATTGTATCTGGGAGATACTGAGAATCTAAAGTTAGTCAGTATTATAATTTTTTTTTCATTTACTGTTGCGAATGTCTGGAAAAATATATCAGTTTGATAATCCAAGGGATGTTGAAGAACTTTAGTGAAGGCTACTTGAGTCTGATGATGGGAATGATAGAGTCAAATGTGAAAATAAAAGTGATTTAGAAGATGAAGATTATGTGGAAGTTCATTCAGAAGATTAGGATACTGAGCAAATATTTTTAGTGAAGAGAGTGAAGATCAATAAGACATGAATGAAGAGGGGTTTTTGGAAGGTATAAAGAATCAAAATGGAGGAAAAATTGAATAAGAAGACAGTTTAGAAAACAGCTGCAGAATATTTTGTGTCAACTTCCATTAGTTCAGTCAAATGCAAAAAAAGCCAAGACAGAACTTAAAACTTGGAACTGCTTTATAACAAATAATATTTCAGATGTAATCTTATTATATACAAATAAATACATCAATTCTATTGAGATGATTTTCATGAGAAAGTTATGTTAAGTGGATAGACAAAACACAATTGAGGGTATTTTTAGGCCTCTCCTATCCAGGTGGTTTACATCACAGCAATCAACTAAATTTACAGGTTTTATGGGCTACAAATGTTAGTGTTGTTACAATTTTTTAAAGAATTTCAGCACATACTAGTAATGAAAGAATCATTCAGGTACATATGACCTATGCTGTGATTTTTTTGACCATAACTGCTGCAGGGTTAGGTGGCTTAGTGACATTCTATACTATATGTTGACTTTTTAAAGTAAAAGTGTTTGGGTAAAAAGAACTTGGCTGGAATCCTGGCTCTGACAGATACTAGATTTGTAATTTAAGTTATTAGTCTTCTTTTTACATTAATAAACTTAATTTTTGTAGAGCAGTTTTAGGTTTACAGAAAAGTTGAACATAAATTACAGGAGATTCAATGTACCTTCACTTCACCACACACATCATTCCCCCATTGTTAAGGTCTTGCATTAGTATGGTGTTTTGTTACAAGTGATGAACTAATATGAACACATCATTAATTAAAGCCATTAGTTTATATCAAGTTAAGTTTCACTCTCTGTTGTACAGGTCTATGGTTTTTGACAAATACATTACATCATGTATCCACTACTATAGTGTCACACAAATAGTTTTGTTCTACAAATCCTGTGTCCTCCTATTCATCTCTATGGCTCTCTACTGAAACTCTTTGCAACCAAAGAACTCTATAATGTCTGTATACTTTTTTCTTGTATAAAATCCCATTATAATTGTAACCATAAGGGATTCTTTCACTTAGCAATATGGATTTAAAGTTCCTCCATGTTTTTTTGTGGCCTAATAGCCTTTTTGTTCTGAATGATATTCCATGGTATGAACATATCACAGTTTGGTGATCCATTCTATTCAAATGTCTACTGAAAGTTTGATTTTTTAAAGTTTCTTTGGCAATAAGGTTTTATGAATAAAGTTGCAATAAATACTACTGTGCAGTTTTTTTTCTGTCAAAATAAGTTTTCAACTAATGTTTCAACTAGGAGTATTATTGGTGGATCATATGGTAAAAGTATGATTTGTTTTGTATAGAATTATCAAAATATCTTGGGTCTTGTTGATTTTTACTCACTTTATACTCTACCTCTTAATGTATTCATTCACATTTAAAGTCATTGCTAATACTCATATATTTGAGTTCATATCTACCATATTTGTGCCTGTTCTACTTGTTGTCTCCCTTATTTTGGCCTTCCCGTCCTTTTTTGTTTCTCTTTTAGCTGAGCATTTCATATGATTCCATTTTCTTCTGTCTCTTAACATATCGATTTTATTTTTAATTCTTTCAATGGTTTCTCTAATGAATGCAAAATACTATTATAATTAATCTGTCTACTTTTAATTATACTACACATTTTCATGGGTAATGTAGGTATCTTATAACAGAGTACTCAGCTATGATCATCAAATATATTATCCCCATTAACATTTTAACTATATAATTGTTAGATTGAGTAATTTTATCCCACTTACATTTATTCCTTCATTAGCATTCTTCCTTTCTTTATGCAGATCTAAGTTTCTGATCTACATAAATCCTCTCACTGAAAAAACTTCTTTTAAAAGATGTGTTGCACGACAGTTTTAATGGAAATAAATCGCTCAGTTTTTGTTTCACTGAGAAAGCCTTGAATACTCCTTCACTTCTGAAGGAAAATTTCACTAGATACAGAAATTTAGTTTGATGTTTTCATTATGCAAAGCACTTAAATATTTTACTCCACTGTCTTCTTTTTTGTATATCTTCTGAAGAGACGTCTGGTGTAATTCTTAACCTTGTTCCTCTATAAATAAAGTGGTGTTTTTGTTTGATTTTGTTTACCTATTTTTAAAAATTTTTTTCTTCTTCTTTGGGTTTTATGCAGTCTGCATGTGTTGGGTTTTGGTACAGATTGTTTCTTAGTATTTATTCTATTTGATGTTGTCCGAACTTCCTGGATCTGTAGTTTCAGTTTGTCATTAACTTTGTAAAATTCTCAGCCATTATTACTTCAATATTTCTATCATCCCTTTCTCTGTTCCTTCTTCTGTTACTCCCTTTACATGTAGGTTACACATTTTTAAACTGTCTCAGAGTTTTGGGATACTCTGCTCTATTATTTAGTCATTTTTTTCTGTTTGATTTTTTAGTTTGAGGTTTTCTAATGACATATCTTCATAATTATTGTTTTTTTTTTCCCTTTGGCTCTGTTCAGTTATCTATAAGCCCATCAAAGAAAGGATTCACTTCTGTTACAGCTTTTTTTTTTCATTTTTAGCATTTACTTTTTATTCTCATTGTAATTTCCATCTTTATGCTTACAGTACTCACCTGATATTGCAAGGTGTCTACTTTATTCCATTGTATTCCTCAAATATATATATTCCATTATATTTTAAACTCACATTCTGATAATTCCAAAATATCTGCATATCTGATTCTAGTTATTTTGCTTTCTCTGTCTTGTTAAAAGGGTTTTATTTTGTTTTGTTTTGTTTTTTATCTTTTAGTATGCCTTGCAATTTTTTTTTGTTCAAAGCTGGACATCATGTATAGGTAAAAAGAAACTTTAGTGTGAATTTTAATGTTTATATGGTGTTTACCGTTTGCTGTAGTTATAGATATCCAAAGTACCTATTCCCTCCAGTTTCCTTATTTTTATGTTTCATGTTATTTTTGGGTTTTCCTACAGATTTCTTCTTAAATAAAGTCTGTTCCTTGACATTCTCTCCTGGAATCCACTGTTATTTTGTTGGAGACTTGTTGATATGGTGGTAAATAGTGGGAGAAATAGAAACAGTGTGTAATCCCCTGATTAGGTCTCAGTCTTCTAATGAGCTTGTGCCACTGATCTGTGACTTTCACAAATACTTCTCCCGTTTTCCTCTCTTTCTGCCCTTAAGTGGGTAGGCAAGCTTTGAGGAGTCTGGAGGTTGGTATTTACCTTTCCCTATGTTGGTTAGTCTCTAATAAAGTAGTGTTTCTTTAGGAAGAACTCTGTCACTTAGAAAAAAATACCATTGCTTTATTTCAACATAATTACTTTTCCCCTTGCACTGCAGGAAATAGGTGTGTGTGTGTGTGTGTGTGTGTGTGTGTGTGTGTGTGTGATCATTACTGTGAGAAACTGATGGGGTTCCTGGAGATAAAACTCATGAGTGCCCAGTGGGCTTTTTAAGGCTGGGCCCCTAGGAGTATTTAACTCTCAAGTTAGCCTACAATAAACTTCCAGCAATTTATCAATTACAATTTAAATTTTCCTACATTTTCTGGCTCTAAAAGTATTTTGTCCACTTAATAAGGTGTGATTCCCTGCATTTGCCTGTCTTTCCAGTTTGGGGGATGGCGCCTTGCTCTATGCTTAGTTTTCTAAGGGATGACAAACATTATTGACTTACAATTTGTTTGGCTTTTTCTCACTATGAGAAAGGAAGTGATGACCTCTAAACTCTTTACATATTAGAACAGAACCCAGAAGCCTGAACTGTCAATTTTCTAATTTAATTGAAGAACGAAAAAGGTCCAGTAATGCCTCTTCCACAGAGAAGTTGTGAAGCTCAATGTAAATTATGAGTTAGAAGCTCGGAGAGATTAAGTTATGACGTCTGAGGGCCCATAGCTATGAAATGGTGAGGCCAGGACCTGAAGGCAGCAGTCTCACTCTAGAGCTTAACCTGTTTCCTGCCTTAAAATATGCCTAGATGTTCACAACATTAGCTATCATTTAAAATGTATTATAGTGATATAGGTAAATGAGATAATTAAGCATAAACTCATGTGGAAATTTAGTGCAGCCATTCTGTAAATTATAGACTAGGAAAATAGTTGGAAGATGTCTTAGCTTTAAAATACTAAGTATTTTACAAAGTTAACAGTGTCTTTTCAAAATAGTATTTATTTGCCTTTACTTTTTTTCATTTTATATTGCATTTTTAATTTATCTTAAAAATATTTTATTGTTGTTCAAATACAGTTGTCTGCATTTACCCTCCACCACTCCCTGACACCCCAGCAATCCCCACCTTCCTTCCCTGATGCCACCCCGTCCTTGTTTTTGTCCATGTGTCCTTTATAGTTGTTCCACAAAACCCTTTCCCCCTTTCTTCCCATTATTTCCTCCCATTTCCCCTCTGGTTATTGTCAGATTGTTCTTAATTTCAGTGTTTCTCATTATATTTTGCTTGTTTGTTTGTTTGTTGATTAGGTTCCACTTAAAGGTGAGATCATATGGTATTTGTCTTTCACTGCCTGGTTTACTTCACTTAGCATAATGCCCTCCAGTTCCATTCATGCTGTCATAAAGGGTATGAGCTCCTTCTTTCTTTCTGCTGCATAGAATTCTATTGTGTAAATGTACCATAGTTTTCTGATCCATTAATTTACTGATGGGCACTTAGGTTGCTTCTAGCACTTGGCTATCGTGAATTGTGCTGCCATGAACATTGGGGTGCATAGATTCTTTTGGATTGGTGTTTCAGGGTTCTTGAGATATAACCCAAGCAGTGGAATTGCCAGGTCAAAAGGCAGTTCCATTTTTAGTTTTCTGAGGAAATTCTGTACTGTTTTCCACAGTGGCTGTACCAGTTTGCATTCCCACCAATAGGGCCTTTGTTTTTTACTGTTTTTGTTTTCATCCTTGTTCAGTTCTGTAAGCTTGAGAAGTTTGTTACAAACATTTTACTTTATTTTAGGGGCACTATTTTTACATTTGAGGGAACATCAAACTGTCTGTTGACATCGAGTATAATATATTTTATGTATTTATGTTCAGATACACATTGATACACATTTACAACCTGAGTACATGGAACAAATGGACCTGCTAAAATGATTACATTGGTTCTGAGAGCAAAGTAATTGTACTTCAGAAGAAAACAGCTGCTCTAGCTGTGCTATTCTGTATCTGAGCTTTTTTCTAGTGACACTGTCATCATTTAGCACTAACTGCCTGAAATGCCCTGACAGTACAGGAGCAACTGCACAGTTGTTGCACTCAGGGGAATGGTGAATCTATTTCATTGAAGGTGGACATGAGTTGCTGGCAAAACTTTCATTTTAATTTTGGAGACAGACGGCTGTATTAGTGGAGCAGTCACGCATACCTGTGACGTACATTGCTAATAGTAAATAGCATGGTATCTTGACACAATAGCTGATTCCATCATGAGACTCATACAATTAAGTAAATATACAATTAAGTCAATATTTTAATGTTTATTTTTTAATCCTCAACCAAGGATATTTTGTTATTGATTTTAGGGACAGAAGAAGTGGGGAGTGCGGTGGGGAGAGAGAGAAACATGGATGTGTGAAACATCAATCAGTTATTTCTCCTACCCACTTTGACTGGGGATTGAACCCATAACCTAAGTATATGCCCTGACTGTGAATTGAACCCACAACCATGCAGTACATGGGATGATGCTTCAACCAAATGAGTCACTTGACTGGGCACAGTGAAGTAAATATTTTTAAACATTTTTACATGATTCTAAGTATGTTAGCATTTTATTCCAAAAACAAATTGAATTGCCCCTCAGTGAAACTCTTTAGACTACCAACTTAATTATAAAATAAATATATACATTTCCTCCTAAGGCTTAAGGAAACATTTTTTACTAAGGATTTTGCTCTTTCTAAGCTGATAGGAGTCACAGGAACACTAATGAAAAGTATGTAGATAAATGTTATAAAAATAACAACTAGAATAAGTTTTAACTCTCTAATCCTCATGTTTGTTTTCTTTTGTAAAATTAAACTAATAACCACTTGCAGAATTAGAGGAATGATTAGAAATGACATGTATATAATAAATGAATCACATGGTGCTTATTACATGGTAGCTCATAAAAATGGATGTGGTGATTAAGGTGACTTTTTGGGTTGCATAAAAGTGTGCCTGTCTGGCTCCACAGCTCAGTGGTTAAGAATTTATGCTTAGGAGTTAGAGAAGACAAGAATTAAATGTAAGTCTGCAATAATTAGCCACAGGATTTCAGCCTCTGAATCCATTTGTTGATAACCCTTTTATTTTTAATTTATTTTTTTATTTAATTTGTCACCTGTATCTCCCCTCTGAAAATTAAAATACTTCAGTTGAATACTCTTTCTGATCTTTTTTTCCACTTGAAATTTTGGCACCTCCATCTACCTAGTTGCTTTTGTCCTAGCATTGAAAAGAAGAAATTGAGAAATTGTTTTTCTTATCCTACAACATAGAATCCACCATCAAGTCCTGTCTACTATGCCTCCAAACTACATCTTTCACCAGTCTCCTCACCATGAGACTCAAGGCACCATCTCTCACTTGTATTATTGTTTAACTGCATCTTCTAATTCATTTATTCACCAGCACTGAGGTGATCTGTTAAAATAAGTACACATTTGCCATGTTAAGCCTGGGCTGAAATGCCACCAGTGGTTTTCCCGTAAACAGAAAAAAAAAATTCAAAAACTATCTCCAAGGACTCTGAGTTATTCGATTCCAAATGGGGCATCTGTCTCCTTGTTTGCCTGATTCAGCCTCACTGGCTTCCCTTCAATTTCTAAAGCTGTCAAGCTCTTTTCTCAGGTCTATTTCTTCCACTAATCAAGTATCCTTTGATCTCAAGTTAATGGGACTTTATTAGAGATTCTTCTTCTGCTTCTCTTAATCAAAATCAGGCCCCAGTTCCCTTCATTTTGCATCAAGAAGGTGCATCAATTCCACAATATTTGCTGCTGTGACCACAACACTTAGCCTGGTTCATAGCAGCTACTTTTTAAAAAATGACATACAAGCGGATGAACTTGAGAAAGATACTTAATTTTTAAAGGCCTTGGACTTCTGTGTAAAATAGAGTGCATGATAACTGCCTGATAAAAGAGTTTAAGAAGTAAACAGGTAACGTATATAAAGTTATCCAAAAAGAATCTAGCATACACTTCCTCTTACATTTAGAACTCTTGCCTATAATTTTTCAAGGAACCTATTAAGTTTCAGAAAAACATGGGGAAAATGGTTGAAATACTATGTGAAACTGGTAAGTTCAAATCCCTTTTCATTATCTGTTGGGAAATCACTCAAGAGCTATAAAATATACTTATATTAATAAACCTAAAATATGAGATATTAAATATATAATAATGTCCATAGTAATATATAAATATATTAAAAACATATATGAATTTATAACTTGTTATGGAATAAATGAAATCTTTTTATTGGATATATTAATTCTTACAATATGATAGTTTCATAATACTGTGCGTCTAATCCTTGTTTCTTAAGACTGCTTTCTGATTCAGCCTTTTGCTTAAATAATAGTTCATTAAAGTGAATATCGATGATAGGAATTTAATTTAGTGGTGGAAACAACCTATTTGATTTATATTTTTAATGTCTTGGCTTTAAAACTGTTAGGTAGGATGGTCAGTTAACAAATCAGGGAGGAAGAAGGAGATGAGCCTCACCCGTTGACTCAGCAGTCCTGAGCCCCGTCCAGTGAAAGCTCTGGGTGCTCCAACTTCACAGGCAAAGATGCACAGGAGAAGGGGAGTCCTTGAGACTCTGTTCTGGGAAAGGGAGCCTCTGTGACAATTTCACTACTAAGACAAAGAGCCTTTTCTAGCTGAGAAAGCAAGCATTTGCAGCTAATGAAAGCATTTGTAGTACATTATTCCTAAGATTTAGAAGGAGGAGAGGGAGGGAGAACCTAGAAACTGACTAAAGCATATAACCCCTGAATCCCAATAGTCAGCGCACTCAGAATGGGTGAGTGCCCACTTGTAGCTTTGGCTCATATATATAGAACAAATTTACTAACAACTTTATTTGCTCTATACATGGGCCATTTAAACTAGCTGGGTTCTTGTCTGTAGTTTTGTGATCCTGTGTGTTTTATAAATATACTTGCTATCTCATTTCCACTTTACATGTTGTCTCTCACTTGAATTCATATCTTGTGAGTGAGGAAAAAACGGAGGAGGGGGATGGTGCTGACTCGGGTCTCTACCCAGTAGCGTATTTTGGCTCCTGACTCAGATCTGACTCAGATCCCATCTTTGTTTTCAGCAGCACAGAAAGCAGTGAGTGAAACAGCAATGTTTTATTGCCTGTTTCACCTTAAGAGACAAAGGAGATGCAGCAGTGCTGTGGAGGAGGGGTATTCAGATATGCTGGGTCTGTGTTTGGAGGCAGAAACAAAGAAAGATAAGACAAAACAATTGTTTAGGTTTGCCTGGGCTCTGAAGACTAAAGAGGCACATCATCCCTCTAGTCCAAGTTCCCCAGCATTCCTAGGTGAGTGGGGGCCTCACAGAGGTGTCTGGGGTTAATCCCTAAGACCTGCAGGGGCCTCACAGGGAACTTGCATCACTGTAATGTAACTGGCTCATCTGGGGACATACAAAATAAGGGTTGATCACCCAGCACTTCAAGCCCGCTGGCTGTTTTAGATGACCCAGGGGAGAAACCCAGACATGCAAGAGAGCTGAGGATGACCAAAGGTATAACAGCCTTTCGGAGCCTCTCTCAGAAAACAGTGCATTTTTACCCACTACTCAAAATACCTAGTCTTTTCTGTTACTAAATCATGGCCAGGGAACAATAAGTTTGGATCATTGACATGTTGTAAGCCTGCTGCATCTCTCCCCCGAGGAGTTGTATTTGCCAGGTGAATGTCTTGCTCTCTCTCCCTCTTGAGAAAAAGCTGGGTCCCTTCTCGGACATAAACCTTTTGTTTCCTCTTAAATTTTAAGGGACCTTAGGAGACTTGCAGCTGGGGAGTGGTGGGCAGTGGAAGACTGACCAGGGCTAACCATCTGATCCTGTCTCTAGGGCCCTCTTTTTCTCTGACTTCCAGGTGAACCAGGACAGCCCTGCCTTGACTCACTCCTTTTCTATCCATAATTTTCTAAGGAGCCAAAGCAGCCCACCCAATCTCTCTCCTGTTACTTCCTCCACCCTGAGTCTTCCCTTTGTTTCACTGTCCCCAGAACCAATAACTCTCCCTCCCTCAATGTTCAAGAGAAAAACTGGTACTTTTAAAACTGAAGCAGCTGAAGGTCACTCAAGCCTGATATCCTCCCTTCTTCTCCAGCTCCCTTGCAGATGTCAAGGTCACTGAATAATTAAACAACTCACTTTTGTGCACTGTTTATATCTTCCAATGGGGAAAACAACTTTTATTTCTGAATGAATAAAAAAAGAAACAAAGAAGGACTGTGTATAACTCAGAAAGTCTATACAAATTGTAGAGGGTTTATAAAAAGAAAAATCTTGAGAGGAAATTATATAAATAAGGTAATATGAAACTTGGTTGGTTCTTTTCACTATGATAAATGGAGAAAGTTTTTCCTGTGTCTATCTAAAAAGCAAAGTATTAATCTAGTGCTTAGTTTTCAAAGAAAATTTGTCTCTCTCAATCCTAAGAATGGATATTTGTCAGCCTATGTGGAGACAGCATGCCAGTCCATAGGGCAAGAATGTTTGGCAAGCTTCCCAGGTTTAAATTTTAACACCTAAAAAGGCTTCGAAGTATTTCAAAGGGCCCCTGAAATATATCAAGGATTTATCCTTTCTTCTTATAGAAATAAAATTTGGACTAATCAGGCTTATTTAATGAACTTAAAATACATAGAAGGCTTTGTCAAGTAAAGGAATTACATAAAAATCTCCGAAAGACTACAAAGTTCTAATACACTTTCATTTATAATCATGATGGTTATTTTAGAATGTTGTATCTTGCAGAAAGGAACTAGGGAAGTTGCAGAAGGGTTGTATATATTGCAGAGGTTCCATGCAAGCTGGAAAAGGACATGTGGGGAGAAGGAGCGAAATGAGAGGGAACTGAGGAAGTGAAAAGTGAGAGAAAGAATGCAAGAAAGACACATACAGGAAGAAAGAACATAGGAGTAGGAAACTCAAGGAGGAAAATGGGAGTGAGGAAATCTAAGAATAAAGTAGAAAAGGCAAATAGAAAAGTGGCAAAATAATAATTTTAGTGACAAATAAGAAGGCCAAACACTCCCTTTGATTTTCTAAAACCAATTGTTATTTCCCAGCAGAATCATCAGATACAATTAAACAGTGGGAAACTAATTGATTAATTAAAAATATTGTTATAGAAACAAATTCCTTTGTCAATTGCAATGTAATCACTGATTTGTGACCTAAGTTGGAGTAATTTACAGATTGTTCTCTCCCACTGCTGCCCTGTAGATTTAAAAAAGTTAAAAAAGCACAAAAATGATTGGCCAGGGTTTATACTGATAAATTAGCTGGTTATCGTACTCAACAGTGCATATATCAACCAGGGGTAAATACAATCCCAGATCAGGCCCCTAAGTAGACCAATCAATTTAGGACTGATGAAGGGCAAGAGGGGATAAAAATCCTGTCCGATTCCAGGGACAATTAACTAGAACTTTACAGAAGTACACTAACATTAACCCTAAGTCTGAGGAGGGCTGAGCATTGCTGTGGATACATTTTATCCAGCATGCAACCCCAGGCAGGCATTAGGTACAAAAGCTAGCCTTAGGACCTCACTAAGCAACTGGTAGAAATACCTTTCAGTGTTTTTACAGTCAAAGCATTGCAGCCGGAAAGCAGAAAGCTACCACCCAATGGCAACACAAGGATCACTTGTCAGTTGTAGTTTTAAGCTCTATGCCATCTCTGGGACAAGTGCCCAGACCACAACTGACATCAGAGGGACAGTTCTATTCCTGCACACAAGGAGGGATACCCTAAGACTGGCACCGCACCCTAGACCACTAGCATTTCCTTATGTTCCAAACCTCACCCTCTCACCTGCCCCTCAGCTGAGCCCTCAGGTGCTCAAGAGTGACCATGAAACTATGGAGATCCCGCTGATCAGTGAACTCTTTCTCATTGGCTGAAGAAAGGTAGAAACAAATGTTTTCATCCCTTGAAAGGACCCATCCACAGTGGAAGCATCCCTTCTGGATATGCTGGGTCTTAGGTCCTGGGACACCAATCTCTCAGGCTACACCCCAGGATGCTGGGCTGTCTAGCCTTCTGATGTCCCCTCCTTCCAGATAGGGACTGAACTCCTTGTTCCATAGCCGTCCATAACAGAGATGTTTGTTCTGGATGTGTGGGGTCCTGGGTTCTGGAAGCCTGAGCTTCTCAGATCACATCCTGGGATACTGGGCTCTTAAATCTCTTGGTGTTTCTTCTTTCCAGATGGGAAATCAGGAGTCCATTCCAGATCACACCCCAGTGGGCTGTAACTTTTCCAACTGGTCACAATTTAACCCCTGAACACTAACGAGGAAAGACTGGTGTTCCTTTGCAACACTGCTTGGCCTCAGTGTCAATTAGTTGACAGGGAATCCTGGCCACTGCATGGAATCTTAAATCACAGTACCAAATCCCAACTTGATGACTTTTGCAAATGCCTGCATGGACAGTCAAAAATCCCATTAGTGCAGGCATTCTCTATTTACCGGGCAGAGGGTACCTGTGCTCCAGATGTAAGCCAACTCTTCCCACAATGCCATCCAGTAGCCATACCATAGGCACCTCCCCATGCATAGCCCCAGCTTTAGGAAAAACTCTCTTAAAATAGGTGCCCTCAACATCTTCATCATTACCGTCATATGCTGGACCTCCAACTGAATTAACAACCTTCACACCTTGTAGCCCTAGGCCCTCTCCACCAGCTAATACCATTGACTGAGGCTGCAGGAGAGTGTGGCCCTTAGCTAGCTAGCACCTAAGCCCTTCTCTCTGGTAGAACTTAAACAAATGAAGGCAGACTTAGGAAACTACTCCAACAATCCATATAAATGCATAGATGCATTCCAACACCATACCTTAAGCCTACAAGTTCACCTGGAAGGACACTATGATTATCTTGGGGATATCCTATCAGATATTGAGCAGGAAAAGGTAATAAAGAAGCCAGGAAGTTTGCTAACAACTTATACCTGATGCAAACACCCTATGGGAGAGTCAGCAGTTCCACTGGCAGCCCCTGAATGCTACTACAACAACTCCTCCCAAAAATGGGAAATAAATCACTTTCTAATTTGCATTAAAGTAGGTCTCAAGGCCAGTGGACAAAATGCCATTAACTCTGTCAACCAAGGCCTGGATGAGAATGCCACCACGTTTTTAGGAAGGCTGAGTCACTAATCAAGCACATTAACCTAGATTTAAAATCCTATGAAGGTCAGGTCAATGAAAGATAAGTGTCTAACTCAGTCTGCCTCTAAAATTAAAAGAAAACTCCAGAAGCTTTTCCAAGAACCTGGAGTTTCCTTAAATGAGATATTAACCACAGCCAATGCAGTCTTCTACAAACGAAAACAAGAGAAAGGCCAGGGAGGAGGTTAGACCTGCCTGTCCCAGCTGCCCTTGTGGGGCAGCCATATACCACTAGCCCTTCCAGGTCCACTATCAAGGACACCAAGTGTCATTTATGTCAAAAGGTGGGACGCGGGACAAGGGATGTCCAAACCATGCAAACCACCTCAGGCACCATTCTGTAAATGCAAGATGACAGGTCAGAGGGTGGCACTTCTTTCCTCAGGCCAAAGGACCCCCAGACCTGAGGCCATGACTGCCTTGAAAATAGTAACTCAGGACAGAAGCTGCCTGCCCCAGTTGGCCCCAGCTGAAAAGGGCACCATTACTGGACTAGAGACTAGGGTACGCAAGGATGTGAAATGTAGGACAGTAACTTTCTTACTAGATACTGGGGCCACCTACTCTGTCCTTACTTCCTTCTCTGGATCCCTCTCATAGTCTTGCACCATCCTAGGAGTAGCAGGAAAGCCTACAACCAGGAATTTCACTCCTCCTTTGGGTTGCCTCTATGATGGGTATTACTTTACACATTCTTTTCCCTTAGTCCCTGAATGTCTGATCCCTCTACTCAGGAGCCTCCAAAATAGCAGGACAATATTATGTACTCCTATAAGCCAGCAGGGGACCTCAAATTCCTCTTCAAGAAACAAAAGTTCGTTACAGATGAGTAACACAACAACTAGGTTTTAATATAATTGTCTTTCTCGTATTTCTGACACTCTTTCTCCCAGCCTGTCAATATGCTCAGCCTCCTTACTCAGAAGAGAAATTCTTCTATCCCTGTTAAATTTAACACTTAGCAGATACAGTCCCAAGTCCTCTACTTCACTCACCTTGTTGTCAAATTTGTTGCCTCCAGGGAACAACAATTACTATCAACCCCAGGGAACCCAAGCTGCGGACTTCTGTCATGAACCCATGGGCAGGCACTTCCTTCCCTCCACCTCCTCGGACTAATAGCAAGTGGATGGAAACCAAAGAAATACCAATGTCCCTTTTATAATAGGAATTAGCCAGAGCAGTCATCACACAAAGTCCCCAAAGATTGGGTTCCACAAGCTTGAGGGGGGAATATTAACTAGCATAGTTAGTAAACTAATGCAGGGAGGAGGAGGGAGACATGTCTTACCCGTTGATTCAGCAGTTCTGAGCCTGGTTCAATAAAATCACTGGGTGCTCCAAACATCACAAACAAAGATGGTGTGGGAGAAGGGGAGTCCTTGAGACTCTGTACTGTCAAAGGGAGCCTCTGTAGCAATTTCACTAACTGAGACAAAGAGCCTTTACTAGGGAGAAAGAAAGCATTTGTAGCTGTATGTTATTCTTAAGATTTAAAAAGGAGAGGGGGAGAGAACCTAGAAGCTGACTAAAGCATATAACCCCTGAACCCCAATAGTGAGTGCACTCAGATTAGCTGAGGGCCCACTTGTAGCCTCGGCTCAAGTGTATCGAACAGACTTACTAACAAACCTACTAACAACATTATTTCCTGTACAAGCGAGGCATTCACACTGCCCAGGTGCCTGCCTGTAGTTTTGTACTCATGTGTGTTTCATAAATAAACTTACTATCTCATTTTCACTTTATGTATTGTTTCTCACTTGAATTCATTTCTTGTAAGTGAGGCAAAAACTGAGGGGGTTGCTGACTCAGGTCTTTCCCCAGTAACAAAACTAAAAAAAAAAGAGTATTATGCAATTATTGTTGTATACATGATTTTAAAGTAAAATTCAGTTTTCAAAGTCAGGTAGATAGATGATCATTATGACATATTCTTAGGTTGGCCAGACACAAACCCTAATCTGTGTGTTTAAATGTGTGTACATGTAAGCACATACACGTATATATTAGTGCCTGTGTAGTTAAAACTGCCTTTCAGATGTTTTTCATTTTAAATTTGTTATTTTTTTTTCTGTCTTCACCCTTGGCATGTTAATAATGTTCCTTTAGAAAAAAAGGGGAAAAAACAATAGTTCTTTTCAGAATATTAATTTTTTAAAAATATTTCTCATTTCATTATCTCTGATTTTGCTTTCTTATTAGATCTTCTAATAATATTCCTGCAGCATCAGCCTCTGTTTCTTTTTCACTTAAACCTAGGAAAATATGGGTAAAGGAACAGTTTAATATTTCTCTTGGAATCCCACTAAGCAGTTTTACTAATAATCCCCAATTATGTAACACATATTTTTATAGTTATGAAAAAACTCATAGGAAATGGTTTTCATTCTTTTTTAAATTACATTTATTGGGGAGACATTGGTTAATAAAATTATGTAGGTTTTAAGAGCACAATTCTATGATACATCATCTGCATATTGCATTGCATGCCCACCACACAAAGTCAAACCTTCTGTCCCCATATATTTGACCCCCTTTACCCTTTATTACTCCCTCACCTCCTTCTTCACTCTTAATAAATCAATACATAAACATATAGGATTTTTTGGAACACTCCACTTCTTATGATGTTGGGAAAGGACCAATCATATGTTCACTTGGTGTTTGCTCTTTGGGTATCTTACACCCTTTCTTTATTTAGTCATGGCTCACTGTAACTTGCCACTATTTCAATGTCACTCATATTTTACTCTCTTGAACAGAGTCTCTCCTATCAGTGATGCAATCATTAATAATTCTCTGCCAGGAAGTGATGAGAAAGGACTATTAAATTGTTAAATGAAATCAGCAAGAGATTTGAATATTAATAAGAAATAATAACCAAATATCCAGATATGTACTCTACAAAATATAGTATTCTTGGAAAATAGCTGACAATATATGCAGGATTTTTTAATTTATGAGTGTATTTCTATTGTACATTGTTTTTATCAATAAAAGTAATGACATGGTCATCCTAGAAGTTTCATCACTAAAAATGTGATATTGATATGAGTGATTAAAAGGTTATTTAGGTCTAACCTAGAGCAAAAGAAGGAACTGATGGAAAAAATGCATTCCAAAATTTTTTTATTTCATTACTTGGTTTTGGAGCACTAAACTATTTCTTTAAGAAAATACAAACTCATTATGTCCAGTCTCTATACATCTTTGGATGTGTCCGATTATTATTATATGAGTATTTATACATTAAAATGTACATATAAATACATAAGTTTTTAATTATTATTAAAAATTATTCCTGAATGGTGTGGCTCAGTTGCAGAAAAGTCACTGGTTTGTTCCCAATCAGTGCACATGCCTGAGATGAGGTTTGGTCCCAGGTCAGAGAATGTATGAGAGGCAACCAATTGATATTTCTCTCTAACATTGATGTTTCTCTCCCTCTCCTTCTCTTTTCCTTCCTCTCGCTCTAAAAATAAGTGAACAAAATCTCTTAAAAATAAATAAAATAAAATGTGTGTGTGTGTGTGTGTGTGTGTGTATCTGGCTTTGGTTTTATATAAAAATACTATAGTCCAGGCTTTTTACTACATGTTTCAATGCAATGCATGTGCTATGAGAACATTTCACTGACTTTCCTTTGTGATAATGTACTCTTGTTAGTTTTACCTTATCTGGGAAGCACTTTATCTGCTCTTCCATTCTATATGATAGCTTTGCTGGATAGAGTAATCTAGGTTTTACACCCTTGCCTTTCATCACTTTCAATACTTCTTGCCAGTCCCTTCTAGCCTGCAAAGTATCTTTTCAGAAATCATCTGAAAGTTTTATGGGAACTCCTTTGTAGTTAACTCTCTGCTTTTCTCTTATTGGTTTTAAGATTCTCTCTGTATGTTTAACCTTTGGTATTTTAATTATGATGTGTTTTGGTTTGGTCATCTTTGGTTCTAACCTGCTTGGGACTCTCTGTGCTTCCTGGACTTGCAGGTCTATTTCTTTCACCATATTAGAGAAGTTTTCTTTCATTATTTTTTCAGATAAGTTTTCAATTCCTTGCTCTTCCTCTTCTTCTGGAACCCCTATGGTTCAGATGTTGTTATGTTTGGAAATGTCCCAGAGTTCCTTATTCTACTCTCATTTTTAAAAAGTTATTTTTCTTTCTGGCTATTCTGCTTGAATGATTTTTCTTTCCTTATGTTCCAAAATTTTTATTTGAATTCCAACTTCATTCTCTCCATTGTTGGTTCCCCCTGGATTTTTCTTTATTTCACTTAGTGTAACTTTCATTTCTGTCTGGGTCTTTTTTTATGCTGTTGAAGTACCCAATGAGTTCCTTGACCATTGTGATAACCAGTGTTTTGAACTTGCATCTGATAAGTTTCTTATCTCCATTTCACTTAGTTCTTTTCCTGGAGTTTTGTTTTGTTCTTTCAATTGGGTCATATTACTTTGTCTGCTCAATTTGACAGCTTCCCTGTGTCTGTTTCTGTGTATTAGGTAGAGCTGCTTTCACTCTCTGTCTTAGTAGCATGATCTATTATAGAGAAAGTAGCCTTCTGGATGAATGTGGTTTCTTTAAATCTTTGGTTGCCAGACTTCCATACAGCTCAATTTTCTGATGAATCTGGGTGATGCTTGTTTTGTAGTTAAGTTGTAATTTTTGCTGTAGTTGCATGTGGAGAAATGTGTTTACCTATACCTCCATCTTGGCTGGAAATCTCTTAATAAGCCTGCAACCAGCCCAGTGGCCTGGGTAGTGGCCCACATGCTGTGCCACAGCATATTTACTCATAATTTTATTCTTGCCTTTCCCCATGAATATATATACACATATATAAATATATATGTATATGTGTATATATATATAAATATATATTTTTTCTTTTTCAAGTCTCAGCCAGTGAATAAATGATTATTTGAAAGAAATTCTGACATGTTACTTATAACAGTGAAAAATGTCCTAATGACCTTTTTTAATTGAATTTATTGGGGTGACATTGGTTCACAAAACCATACAGGTTTTAAATGTACAACTCAATAAAATATCATCTGCACATTGCATCATGCACCCACTTCCCCAAGGAAATTATCTTTCCATCCCCATTTCCCCCCTTGCCCACCTCCACCTGCCCCTCACCCCCCATACCTCTGGCTATCACCACACTGTTATCTGTTTTGATGTGTTATGTATATGTTTTTTCTTAATCCCTTTACCTTCCTTCATTGAGTCTACTAACCCCCTCCCTTCTGACAGCCATTTGTCTGTTGCATGTATTTATGCCTCAAAATAACCAATTTTGAAAGAATTTGGAAATTTATATTCTATGAGCCAGCAAATAAATCTATGATATATGGCAATTCACTGATAAGGTGCTTAGAGAAAGTTACACACATATGTCAAAATTACATATATAAGAATGTTTACTGCATGTATAAAATCCAATTCAATATAATTCAGCAAATACACAAATATATTTTATCAAACCTATATAATTCCATAATGGGTAACTATATATCAGCTAAAATACCTAACTTTATATGTATCAACATAGAAAAATCACAGAGATATGATACTAATAAACAATTTTTTTTAAATTTTTACTTCATAGGGATGTATGATACTATAAATAGAGTGGGTAGAAGTTACCAAAGGAACACAATATTTTAATGCATATAAACATATGCATATAAAATACAAGAAACCAATCAGACCACATTTAGAATATCCTGAAAACAAAGGCCTTATTGTTTTAGAATAGAGGATACTGTCATCATTATACTTGATGAAAAGGCCCTGAAGGAAAACACTGACAATATTTTTTAAAAATATATACAAACAATGAAAGCAATTTTGAGTTTAATTGCACCACGCACCATTATTTACTTGGAGTTGACACACATTTACATCAAGTATTCTTTTTGTGAACAAAATAGAACTATGCTAAGTGAAAGGATATGAGCTGTTCTGTTCAGCTTGCTTTCCATAAGCAAGAGAGACATTTAAACTGTTTTTAAATAGACTTTTCTATACACAAGCTTTCTGAGCTATTGCATAACTACTATGGTCTAAAAGTAAAAGTTATTCTTTATCCCTGTACTTGGTGAAACAGGAAAAATCTACTTCAAGTCCATGGATTACCTATGATTCAGGGCCCATGACAAACTTTTGATCTGGGGAGTCATCAGAGAGCAAAAAAAATTTTTTAAGTATATTTTATTGATTATGCTATTACAGTTGTCCCGTTTTTCTCCCCTTTATTCACCACTGCCTGGTACCCCCACTCCCACCAGCAATCCTCCCATTTAGTTCATTTCCATGGGTCATACATATAAGTTCTTTGGCTTCTCCCTTTCCTATATTATTCTTAGCCTCCCCCTGTCTATTTTGTACTTACCATTTATGCTTCTTATTCCCTGTGCCTTTCTCCCATCCCCCACATGACTAATAACCTTCCATGTGATTTCCATTCCTGTGATTCTGTTCGTGTTCTGGTTGTCTGCTTAGTTCATTTTTGTTTTTTGTTTTTTTTTCTGTTGTTGTTGTTTTTAGGTTCAATTGTTTAAAGTTGTGAGTCTGTTGTCATTTTACCATTCATAGTTTCGATATTCCTCTTTTTCTGGATAAGTCCTTTTAACATTTCATATATAATGGTGATGATGAACTCCTTTAACTTGACCTTACCTGGGAAGCACTTTATGTGGCCTTCCATTCTAAATGATAGCTTTGCTGAATACAGTAATCTTGGATGTAGGCCCTTGCCTTTCATGATTTTGAATGCTTCCTTCCAGCCCCTTCTTGCCCATAAGGTTTCTTTTGAGAAGTCAGCTGATCATTTTATAGGAATTCCTCTGTAGGTAACTGTCTCCTTTTCTCGTTGCTTTTAAGATTCTCTCCTTATATTTAATCTTGGATAATGTAATTATGATGTGCCTTGCTGTCACAGGAGAGCTTGTTGGAGAGACCCACAGGGTCCTGGAATGTACACAAACCCATCCACCTAGGAATCAGCACCAGAGGGGCCCAATTTGCTTGTGGGTAGTGGGGGAAGTTCTGAAAGCTGGCAGAGAGCCGAGCAAGCAGCACTGTTCCCTCTCAGACCGATCCTCCACATACAGAGCCACAAGGCATTAACATGCATGGGTTGCCTCTCCCTGGTGAATACCTAAGGCTCTTCCCCTTACAACACAATAGATGCGCCAAGACAAAAAAACATGGCCCTAATGAAAGAACAGATCCAAGCTTCAAAAATAGAATTAAGTGATGAAGAGATAGCCAACATATCAGATGCAGAGTTCAAAACACTGGTAATCAGGATGCTCACAGAAATGGTTGCGCAGGGTCGCAAAAAAGAGGGAAATTTTTTTAAGAATAACAACAAATGGCAGTTACAAATATGATAGGTATTATTATAATTACATCAATAACCACTTAATAATGCATTGTCTAAAGGCAATAATAAAAAGACAAAGACTGTTAGAGTGCATAAAAATGAAGTCACACCTATATACCCAATTTATAAAATTGGATTTATAAATTTGCAGAAAGATTAAAAGTAAAAGGATAGAGAATAATCTACTACAAACTAATCAAAAGAAACTGGAGTGACTTCTTATTTCCAATCCAACATGTAAAGAGCTTGGAAGTTGTCACTCTATACCAAAAACAAGCCAAAAACTGAAAAAAAACCCTGAAGATAAAAGTATTCTTAGCTTCATCAGAGAATTGATGGATTAATAGAACAAATGACTGCCTTCTACATTAGATGAGCAGAACTACAAAATCACAGCTCATCAGAGCAGAAATATTTCACGTAGGAGCAGGAAGCATATCCTATCAGAAAACCTGAACTGTGATTGACAAATTGCTGAAGACACAGCGTGGGTAAATCAGAGAATGAAAAATATCCAGGATGGCAGGCAGTGTGGGAGAGCCCCCTATTTCTTTGAGTTTTCCTCCATGAGCTGTACCCATTTCTCACAGTGAAAACTGGAAAAAACATCCCCCATGCTTTTGGCAACAGAAAAAGGAATGCTGTTATTTTGAAATGAGCCAGAGTATTCTGTTCTTAACAAGCTCAATCCTCAAGAAAAAATATTTTACAAGAACCTAACACACTGTGGTATATTCAAAGCCTAACCAACTCTGTGGAGGAAAATATCCGATTCCAGCCCCTCCAGCCTTCAATGTAGGGGAAGGAAAACATCCAACTCTGTTCCTCTCTGGCTGTCCTATCCCACTTAAGGGGTGAAGTTCACAGTCTAGAGAAATAGGCCCATCAAAAACATGAAACCTATCTTAGAACTAAAGAATGCTAGGATGCCTCTCTTCCTGACTCCCTGCAAAACCTACAACCACATTACTAAAGACCTGTTTGTCAAAGATCTTTTCACCCAGTATATCATGTTTAGCATTCAACAAAAAATAACAACACATTCTAAAAAGGAAAACAAAACAGTTTCCAGAGATAGAGAAAGCCTCAGAATCAGATATGGTAGGGATGTTTAAATTCTCAGACCAGTAATTTAAAGCAACTATGATTAAGATGTTAAGGGCTCTAATGGAAAATGATAAAAACAAACAAACAACAAAATATGAGTATTGTAAGAAGAGAGATGGAAGTTCTAAAAAAGAATAAAATAGAAATGCTGTACATCAAACTCCCTATAATGGAAATGAAGAATATCTTTGATGAGCTCATTAGTAGATTAAGCTCAGCTAAGGGAAAGAATCTCTGAACATGAGGATGTGTGAATAGAAACTTCCAAAACTAAAAAAAGCAAAGAATACAAAAGTTGAAAAAACTGACAGAATATTAAAGAACTATGGGACTACCACAAAAAGTGTAACACATGGATAAGAATAATAGCAGAAAAAGAAGAAAAAAGAGAAAGGATCATAACAAACATTTTAAGCAATAATGGCTGAGAATTTTCCCCATATTAATGTCAGACACCAAATCACAGATTCATGAGCTCAGAGTGCACCAAAAATGTAAATGCCAAGAAACAAATAACAAAACAAACAAAAAACACATGTAGCATATCACAGTCCAACCTCAGAAAACAAAAAATTATTGAAAAAATCTTGCAGATGAGGGGGATCCTCTTCTACTAGGGAGGAAAGACAAGAATTGCATCTGAATGCTTAGAAACCAAGCAAACTAACAGAGAATGGAGTAAGATATTTAAGTGCTGACAGAAAAAAATGTACAATATGTTATTTATCTGAAACATTATTCTTCAAAAATAAAATATGAATAGACTTTCTCAAGCTAATGAAATTTTAGGGAATTTGTTGCCAATAGGTCTGTCTTACATGAATGTTAAATAAGTTCTTAAAAAAGAAGAAAATGATACAGGTCAGAAACTCAGGTCTACATAAAGAAATAAAGCAGTAGAGAAGAAATAAGGAAGAATAAAATAGAAATTATTTTCTTATTCTTAATTGATCTAAAAGATAATAGTTTTTTCCAAATAATAACAACAATGTATTTGATGATAATAGCTCATGTATAAGTGAAATAAATTACAGAAATGATACAATGAATGGAATGGAGGAATTCAGACTGAGTTATTATAAGTTACTAGCTCTACCTGTGAAATAGAATAAGACTATTAAAAGTGGACTTGTATTAGTTGCAAATATATATTGTAAAATCTAGACAACCATTAATAAATATTTGAAAAGAGGTATAGTTATTATTATGTTCAGAATGAAAAGAAAATATAAGCACGTAAATATATAATTAAAACCACAAAAGCCACAAAAAGAGTAGAAAACAAAATAGCAGCAAAAAGCAACAGAAATGAATGGAAGTAATAACTTCCATGGTAATTATTTCCATGGAAGTTATTACTTCCATGGTTAGAATGATAGATACTAATCTAACTAGGTCAATAATTATCTAAATACATTAATCATCTAAATATACCAATTAAAAACAAAGATTATGAGAGTTGATCTAAAAATAAGGCTCAACTGTATGCCCATATGCTCTCTCCAAGAAGCTCACCCATTTTAAATACAAAACATATATATATATGTATTTACATATATATGTATATATAGAGAGAGAGACAGACAGAGAGAGAGACAGAGAGAGATAGAGAAATACAGAAAGAAAGAGAGAGAGAAGGGGGAGACAGAAAGAGAGACATAGAGGTGTAAATAACTGATTCTTACTCCATAAAATAAAGTAAAATATAAAACAAAAGCAAGATCATCTGTGAATGAGTAAATTGCTTTAGGATATTATGTATATAGGTATACAGAATGAAATAAGCAAGGTAACTTTTTTAACAATATATCTTATAATAAGCTTCAAATAAAAACAACTACATATATGTTGGCATAAGGACTAATGGTAAACATTAAATACATAAAGAATTTTAAATGTCTATAAATGAAAGATTTTTATCATTTTTATCTTTCAATTACAGTTGGCAGTCAACATTTTACACCACTTTCAGGTTACAGCAAACTGGTTAGATATGTACATAAATTATGAAGCAATCTGCCCGATAAGTCTAGTACCCACCTGGCACCATACACAGTTATTACATTATTGATTATATTTCTGATGGTGCACTTTAATCCTCATGACTGTACTGTAACAACCAATTTGTACTTCCTAATCCCTTTTTCACTCAGCTCCCCAACCAGCCTCCCAACTGGCAACCATCAGTTTGCTCTCTGTATCTACGAGTCTGTGTCTGTTTTATTTGAGAGATTATCATAAATTTGTCAACATTTACCAAAATTATCAAGATATAATGTAAACATAATTCATAATAGCTAAAAGGTAGAAAGAACCCAAATATTTATCAATGGTTAAATGTTAAAAAAAAAATGGCATTCCCATACAGTGAAATAACAGTTAGCCATAAAAATAAATGAGGTAGTAATGTATGCTACAATGTGAACAGACCTGAACAATATTTTGCTCAGTGAAAGAAGCCAGACACAAAAGGTCTCAAATTGTACAATTCCATTTATATGAAACATCCAGAATAAGTAAATCCATAGAGACAGGAAGCAGCCATGATGGAGGAGGAAATAGAGGGTTAATGATTAGTGCGTATGTTTTCTGTGGGGGTAATAAAACATGTTTTAAGTATATTTTATTGATTATGCTATTACAGTTGCCCCATTTTCTCCCCTGTATTCCCCTCTGCCCTGCACCCCTCTCCCACCCACATTCCTGTGCTCTTTAGTTCATATCCATGGGTCGGACATGTAAGTTCTTTGGCTTCTCTCTTTCCTATACTCTTCTTAGCCTCCCCCTGTCTATTTTGTACCTACCATTTATGCTTCTTATTCTCTGTGCCGTTCTCCCATTCTCCCTTCCCCTCCCCACTGATAACCTTCCATGTGATGTCCATTTCTGTGATTCTGTTCCTGTTCTAGTTGTTTGTTTAGTTTGCTTTTGTTTTTTTTTTTTTTTAGGTTCAATTGTTGAAAATTGTGAGTCTTTTGTCATTTTACCATTCATAGTTTTGATCTTCTTCTTTTTCTTAGGTATGTCCCTTTAACATTTCATATATAAGGGCTTGGTGATGATGAACTCCTTTGACTTGACCTTACCTGCAAGCACTTTATGTGCCCTTCCATTCTAAATGACAGCTTTGCTGGATAGAATAATCTTGGATGTAGGTCCTTCTTTCTTGACTTTAAATACTTCCTTCCAGCCTCTTCTTACCCATAAGGTTTCTTTGGAGAAATCAGCTGATAGTCTTATGGGAACTCCTTTGTAGGTAATTCTCTCTTTTCCTCTTGCTGCTTTTAAGATTCTCTCCTTATCTTTAATCTTGGCTAATGTAATTATGATGGGCCTTGGTCTATGTTGTCTTGAGTCCAGCTTCCTTCAGACTCTGTCTGAACTTCCTGGACTTCCTAGAAGTCTATTTCCTTGGCCCAATTGGGGAAGTTCTCCTTCATTAGTTTTTCAAATACTTTTTCAATTTCTTGCTCTTCCTCTTCTCCTTCTGGCATCCCAATGATTTGGATGTTGGAACATTTGAAATTGTTCCATAGGTTCCTAGGACTGTTCTTCTTTTTTTGAATTCATATTTCTTCATTCTGTTCTGGTTGAAAGTTCATGTCTGCCTTCTGCTTCAAACCATTGATTTGTGTCCTGGTTTCCCTCCCTTCACTGTTGGTTCCCTTTATATTTTCCTTTATTTCACTTTTCACAGCCTTCACTTTTTCCTCTATTTTGCAACCATGCTCAACCAATTCTGTAAGCATCATGATTATCATTGTTTTGAACTTTGCATCTCATAGGTTGGCTGTCTCCTTGTAGTTTAGTTGTTTTTCTAGAGATTTGATCTGTTCTTTCTTTTGAGCCATATTTCTTTGTCTTGGCACACCTGTTATGTTGTAAGAGGGAGAGCCTTAGGTATTCACCAGAGCAGGGCAACCCATGTCACTGCCTTGTGGCTCTGTATGTGGTTGAGGGGTGAGGGAGGGAACAATGCACTTGCTTGGCACTAAGCTGGCTTTCAGTCACTTCTACTGTGCACAAGCAATTTGGGCCCTTCCCATGCTGGTTCCCAGGTAGATAGTTTTGTGTACATTCCTGGACCCTGAGAGTCTCTCCAATGAACTCTCCTGTGAAGCTCTGAGTTTTTTCTGCTGCTGCAACCCCCACATATTTTTACAGCCAGAGGTTTATAGGCTTTATTTCCTCAAGCTGGAACCCTGGGTTGCATGGTCTGTCTCATTCCCCAGTTGTTCCTCCTGGTTTATCTGCATGCAAATGTGGGACAGCCTGCTCTGTCAGCTGCCACATTGCCTGCTGAAGCCCTCCAGCCACCACCTTGCTCCAAGTCCACTCTGCTCTGGCTGCCAATCCCAACCTTTCTACAAATCTGAATGATTGTTTCTTCTTTAACTCATTGGTTGTCAGATTTTCATACAGTTAGATTTTCTGGCAGTTCTGGTTGTCTTTTGTTTTTAAATTTGTTGTTTCCCTCCTTTTGGTTGTGTGAGGAGACAAAGTTTATCTTTCCATACCTCTATCTTGGCCTAAAAAAAACATTTTATAACTAGACAGAAATGGTGGTAGTACATTTTGAGTGTACTAAATGTTATCCAATTGTATACCTTAAACTCATTAATTTTATATTATGTGAATTTTACTTCAATAAAAATTTAGCCAAGAGAATTGGAAATATCAAAAAGCAGAGAAACTATACAGTGACACTTACCTTATGGTTGCTGTCTGGCACTAAAAGAATATTATTTCAGATGCAATGTAAGAGAAAATAAGAGATCACCTGCTGATTTCATTATTGCTCATAAGTGGAAATTGACAGTAAGTAACCAAAAACAAAACCCAAAGCAGAGGGAATGACTAATAGGTCACTAAGTATTATGTATAAAGTTATTGATATAAAGATAAACATTAGAACCAAAATATAAACATCTCTAACCATGAAAATATATGCAAAAAGTGAAGATCACAAAGCAAAAGATCATTATTTTTAATGGCAGTATAGATCATAAAACGATAAAAATTAATATCTTATTGGGAGAGAAAGAAAAGGTAGGAATAGACAATGGTAAAAACTAGGCTCTTTAATTAGGCCTTGTTTTTATACATTTCACTTTGGAATCATGTTATTTTATTATATAATTATGAAACAAAAATATAAAAAATTCGTTTTTAGAATTGGAAATAAAATGGAAAAAAAAACAGCCTGTATATCACAGATAACATAGTCACACAGAAAATTCATGTGGATTTCAATAACAATAATTTAAATATATATATAGTTAAATTATATATATAGTGGGGTAAATTATAAGGTGAAAAGTACTGTTATAAAATATAAACTTCAGCAATCATATTTGTAATGTAAGATAAAGTTAAATTAGTACTTAGTAAATGTGAAACACTTTAATTCTATCAACAAAGGTATTCTAGAGAAATCAGATTCTTGTCATAGAAGAGGTAAATGAAATACAGGAGGTAAAATTAAAAAAAATCTTAGTATTAAATACAAAGTCAAAATATTGGTAATAATTAATGCTGTAAATTATGTATTAAATATATATTCCTCTTTTGTAATTGAAATAATTTTGATAGTTATCTATCTAGTAGAAATGAATATACCTAGATTAATTATTCTAATCCAGTAATGCAATATAATGATGGATGAATTAACATCATTAAACTGTCCATACTATCTAAAGCAATCTGTAGATTCAATGCAAATGCAATTAAAATACTAATGGCATATTTCACATATCTAGAACAAATATTACAAAAATGTATATGAACAGAAAGAGATGCTTAATAGCCTCAGCAATCTTGAGAAAGAATAACAAAGTTTGAGGGATTATAACAGCTAATATCAAACTATACTACAAGGACACTGGAATCAAAACAGTCTGGTAGTAGCATAAGAACAGACACATAGATCAGTGAAATAGAAG
Organism: Trachops cirrhosus; assembly: GCA_028533065.1. NCBI lineage: Eukaryota > Metazoa > Chordata > Mammalia > Chiroptera > Phyllostomidae > Trachops > Trachops cirrhosus. Next base: position 77,948,773 of record CM052544.1, read on the forward strand.
AGAGAGCCTAGAAACGAACCCATGCCTCTATGATCAATATTTCACAAAGGGTGTGTGATCATACAATGGAGTAAAGATACTCTCTTTAATAAATGGTGTTGAGAGAACTGGACTGGCATGTGCCAAAAAATGAATCTAGAGTACTAACTTATACCATACACCAGGATATAATAAAAATGGATGAAAGACTTAAATATGTATCATGATACCATAAAAATCCTAGTAGAAAACATAGGCAGTAAAACTTCAGATATCTCACATTGCTATAGTTTTGCCAATATACATCCTAGGGCAAGAGAAATAAAGGAAAAATAAACAAATAGGACTGCATCTAATTAAATGCTTCTGCATGGCTAAAAAAAACATAATCAAACTGGAAAGGGCATCAACTGCATGGGAGAACATATTTCCCAATGATACATTGGATGAAGGTTTAATCTCCAAAATAGATAAAGAATCCACACAACTCGACATTAGAAAGATAAGCAATCCAATTAAAAAATGGGCAAAGACCTGAATAGATACTTTTCCAAGAAGGACATTCAGATGACCCATAGACATATGCAAAAAAATGCTCAACATCACTTGCCATCAGAGAGATGCAAATTAAAACCACAATGAGGTATCACCTCACACCTGTCATAATAGCCATGATTAATAAATCAACAAACAACAAATGTTGTTGAGGTTGTGGAGAAAAGAGAACCTTAGTGCACTATTGATGGGAATGTAGACTGGTGCTACCATTGTGAAAAAAGGTATGGAATTTCCTCAAAAAATTAAACATGGAACTGTTTTTTGACCCAGTGATTCCATTTCTGGGAATATATCCTAAGAATCCCTAAACACTAATTCCAAAGAATTTAGCATCTTATCTTCATAGCAGCACTATTTATAATAGCTAAGATTTAGAAACAGCCTAAGTGCCCATCAGTAGATGAGTGAGTTAAAAAGCTGTGGTACATCAACACAATGGAAAACTATGCAGCAAAAGGAAAGAATGAACTCCTACCTTTTGCAACAGCATGGATGGAACTGGAGAATATTATGCAAAATGAAATAAGCCAGGTGGTGAAAGACAGTTTAGTATATTTCACTTGCAAGAGGAATCTAATGAACAAAATATTAATGAGCTAAATAAAATCTGAGGCATAGAATCATGGAATGGATTGACAGCTGCAAGAGTTGGGGACTGTTTGAAGAAGATGAATGGATTAGTCAAAGGACATATATGAAGGGACCATGTACATAAACAATGTGTGGGGAATGAGTACAGAAATGGAGAATGGCCGGTCAGAAGGGGGAGGCATAGGGAAAACTGGACAACTGTAATAGCATAAAGAATAAAATTTAAAAAGAAAGAAATACTCCTAGATTATACTGGTATCCAAATGGATAAATTCTTGTTTAAAAGATGTGCTATTTTGGAAGTGATATATTTCAAGTTTGGGGTAGAAAATTGTGTGATCATCATATCAAACAGCCAGGAAACTGTGAAAAACTACTAAGTTACTGTAAAAAAGACACAGCTAAAAATAATTTTAAGTAATAAATAAATTAATTAATTAATTAATGTAAAAAAGAAAAACACAACAATCACAGGCCCTCATGAGAGATAATTTGAACATCAATAAGAAAAAAAAAACATGTTTTGAGTGAAACACATAAAATGAGTTCATTGAGCTCACAATTGTGTGCAGAGATCTGTGTATATTCAGGTTATTAGCTTCCCCCAGTGAACTAAACCACATTTTGAAATTGTTTTACTTTACATATTTTCTAGCACTGAAATATTCATTAAGAAGTATCCAGGTAAGGAAACAGAAAGCTTATTATTCTAGGAGGCTCCATAAGCCACACTTAGCAATATATTCCCCAGAGGTAACTATTAATTTAATTTCTGTTATCAGAGATTAACTTTATCTGCTTTTAACCTTATGTAAATGTGACCATGCATTTGAATTTTTGTCTGACTTCTTTAAATTAGAATTATATTTCTGAGATAATCACATGCTATTGTGTATATTGCTGATTAATTCCTTTGAATTACTATGCAATATTCCACTGTATGGATATAGCACAATGCATTCAACTATTCTCTTGATGGGCATTTGACTTGTTTCCAGTTCTTACCTATTTGAGTAAAGCAACTATAACAACTTTTGAATGCATTTTAATGGGCATAACCATGCATTTCTGAGGATATCAGATATTTTTTTTGAAAAATGTTAAATAAATGAAAGAAGCATTTCCTATGCAAGCTGTAACACTAGATAACCAGAAAAGATGTTTGTTTTTATATGACTGTGGATGTTGATAAACAAAGGTAGAATGATAGAATGGGAATAGAAAACATATATATACAATAGCACTTTGAAAGTCCTTATAAAAAAATTCCATTAAAATATGACATTGCCAGCTGGATGGATTTGCATGTATTATAATTGTTCATATGATACATTGTTGTGGTTCACATACATAAGCAGAATACATATTTTAGTATTTTAAAATGGATGTTCATGGCTCTCTAAATCTAAATTATCATGGATAACTTAGTTCAGGTACTGACAAAAAAGGCTGGAAATTTTTAGTCTACTTGAGGAAATTTGTCCAGCAATACTGGCAAGAATACAACCAAGAATGCTTGGTTGCCATTAGATTCCTCCCAGAAAAATAGTATTGTCACAGGAGTCACACAGCAATTTGTATTATGGGTAATTGAGAGATTAGTTCAGTGCTGTAAAGTGATGGAGAGGGATGAATTACACATTATCTTCCTTTTCCGATGGAAAATGAATAAGAAATCTTAACAAAGAGCAATATGCATTCTCAAATTAAAGGAAGATGGAAGCTCTTTATGCAGTTAGGCATTGTATTCAGGGGATTCCACAAGGGATAACTATGTAATTACTTTACAACATTCTTTTACACATACCCATAGATGGTCTAGAAATGCCAAAAACAGTTCCAAGTACAAACTAAGCAAAATTAAAAGAGAAAGTCCCTGTCTTCAAGGCCAGTGAGAATCCAAACAAGCCTGTAGTGATTACAACTCAGGTGGTAAGTGACATGCTGTAAAGACACAGAAAAGTCAACTTTTTCACAATTCCATGTAGATTTGATGTACAAGATAATGGCCAAATATTAAGTGATGTAAAGAGGAAAATGTTAATACCTTATACTGCTCTTAATTATGTCTTGTGATTAATTAATAATAGTGTAAGCAAAGGAACTAATTCTTCTTTCTAATAAACATGCTTTACATTTAAATAATGAAACAAGTAAAATGGGTCCAAAATTAATTAAATAAACACAATCATGGTCACATGGTGCATTATTACAGAAGATGGGACTATGTACCAAATATTCAATGCAAAGAACTTACATTTATGTTATTAATAAGCATGTTCTATGTTTATCATGGATTCTACCACTTTTACTAGATTCTGTAAGCTAGGAGAATGTGTATAAGTTTATTATGCATTATTTACAGATCCATGGCATATTACCAGTGAAAAATTTCCAATAGTTATATATTTTTTCTTTTACTTTCAGTATTATTTTGTATTGGTTTCAGACATACAACATAGTTGTTAGACAATCATATACTTTACAAAGTATTCCCCTTGAAATTTCCAGTACTCACCTGGCACTATATATATTGTTTATATTAAGAATCCCAAAACACTACCCTAAAGACCTTGTGCATCCCTATGTTCATTGCAGTCTTACTTACAATAGCCAAGCTATGGAAGCAACCCAAGTGCCCATCAATAGATAAGTGGATAAAAAAGCTGTGATACATATATACAAGGGGATATTACCTAGCCATAAAAAAGAATGAAATTTGCCCTGGGGGGTGTGGCTCAGTGGATTGAGTGCTGTTCTGTGAATTAAGGGGTCGCCAGTTCGATTCCCAGTCAGGGTGCATGCCTGGGTTGTGGGACAGGTCTCCAGTGTGGGGGGTGTGTGAGAGGCAATCATACATTGATGTTTAAAAAAAAAAGAATGAAATCTTACCATTTGCAACAGCATGGATGGGACCTATAGGGTGTTATGCTCAGTAAAATAATTCAGTCAGAAAAAAAAATATCATGTGGTTTCACTTACACATAGAATCTAAAGAACATAATAAAATTGAAATAGGTCCTAGACCAGACTAGTGACTGCCAGAGAGAAGGTACATTGGAGGACTGAGTGAAAGAGGTAAAGAGAATAAATACAAATTTGTAGTTATAGGATAGTCACAAGGATGCAAAATACTGCCTAGGGAATATAGTTACATACTGTTTTATAAAGAAAGTACATTGTAGCTATACTGTAGCAGATTTTAAAGATCACCTGGCTTAACTCCATCATCTAGCAGATAAAAAAAGTGAGATCTAGAGAGTTTTAAAATGTACTTAAGGTTACAACATTTATTAGATGGTGATTATAGAACTAGAGCATAAAGGTAAGTACTATCTACTACACCATGGCTTATATTCAAGTTGATCACTTGCAATTATAAGGCTAAGAAAGAAGATTAAGTATAATTAAAAGGACAATGAAAAAGGATAAGGTAAACCATAACACCTGAAATCTAAAAGAAAATGTGTGATTTTAATAAAAAAATCAAATGAATTGTGATTTGGAAAAAAATATTTGAATAATATTATGTCATTTGAGTGATATGGTTTCACATTCAATTTACACTTTTCTGAATTTCCAGGTAGTATTTATTCAACCAAAATTCAAAAGGTAGAATTATGCTTGTGATCAGTACATGCTCAACTTACACCTGAGAACTCCAACTTAATTGCAATGCAAATGTTCGTGGTGTGAATAAAAGGGAGAAAAGTTTTGATGATTCTACAGACTTAGTATTATCGTTTTGTTTTTTTTTTTTAAGTGGTGGAGGTTTTGAATGAAAGTTAGCTATGAAGCACACCTATATGTTCACTGGGAGTGTTCAAGAAAAAAAAAATACTGAAATGACTGCATTATAACAATTTCATCTATTATTCACTTTAATCCAACACTCAGGTTTTCTGCTTTGTTTTCTGAAGCAATCTCCATTTTCTGATTTTCCTTTTATCATTCAATAATGTTCTGTTGCATTGTTTTTACTACCAACAATATCATTTTATTAGATCTTATATGCTATTTTTATTACCCTCACACAATTTGCTTAACAATGTGGTATAATACAATGAATTTCATTAAGTTTTATTTGTTTGAGTGTTTACTACTTAATTTGTAGTTAGTGTTAATAAAATATATCCAGAGTTTAAATAATATTAAAGTATTTATGAAGTAAATATAAGCCTATTTATTAATTTCAATTTGTAATGCATCACTCACTAGCTCCTGAAAATCATTTACACTATTTTTTCCCTAAAGGTCACACACGGCAAAGGGAGTTTCATTGCATTGCATACTGTCTGCATGACATCTACAGCAAATTGAAGCTATAGTGTTGTGCCCTTAGTGATCAATGCAGGCCCACCCACTGATCTCATATTTTAGAAATCAAAACTAATGTAAGTAAAAGATTATAATAAAGTTAAACTTGATTTTTAAATTTATTTTAAAATGAGGTAAGCCACCCTCAACCTTTAATGATTATTTATCATTAATTAGTTCTTTAATAAACACAGAAAAATCAATAAATTCAAGTCAACTTATTAAAATACTATATTTAAAACCACTACCATAAAGTGTACATAAATGTAATACACAGTCTATATATCAAGCTGCCTATGTAGTGAGCAGTAAAGTTGATGAGTACCTATAATACAAGGTAAATTAAAAGTATTCAAGTGAGGTATAAGACAAATGTAGAGCTCAAAGTAATCATATTTAATTAGAAAGATTACAAACTCTTTATAAAGCAAGTGGCACTTGAAATGGCCTTATATATAAAATAAAAACAGAGGCATGAATAGATGGAACAGACTGGCGGCTGTCAAACGGGAGGGAGGAGCTGGATGAAAGAAGGTAAAGGAATTAGACAAAGAACATATATGTATAACCACTGGATATAAACAACAGTGTGGTGAAGGATGGAAGGAAGGGGAAGCAGGGACTGAGAAGAGGAAGACAAATGGAGAGTGGGGGAAAACAGGGACATTGGCAATAGTATCAACAATAAAAATAAAGAAAAATTCACCTTATTATTCAAAGCAATATACAGATTCAATGTAATCACTACTAAAATACCAATGGCATTCTTTACAGAACTAGAACGAATCCTAAAATTTACACAGTACCACAGAGGACTCCAAATAGTCAAAGCAGCCTTGAAAAATAACAAGATGGAGGAATCACACTCCCTGATTCCAAACTATAATATAAAGATACAATAATCAAAACAGTATGGTACAAAAAAGATAACGTAGATCAATGGAATAGAATACAGAACAAAATAAGTAAATTTCTGCTTCACCGTCAATTAGTCTATGACAAAAGAGGCAAAGATATATAATGGAGTAAGGGCAGTGTTGGGGAAACTAGATAGATACCTGCAAGAAACAAAACTGGATAACTGTATACAAAAATAAACTCAAAATGGATTAGAGACTTAAATGTAAGGTCTGAAACTATAACACCCCTAGAATAAAACATAGGCAATAAACTCTGATATTGGTCTTAGCGATATCTTACTGGATATGTTTCCTGGGTAAGGGCAATAGAAGCAAAAATAAAAAAGTAGAGCTATATCAAACTAAACTGTTTCTGCAGAGTGAAGGAAATCAATAACAAAATTAAAAAAGAAACTATTAAATGGGAGAACTGTGGACACATAGACACATTTACAAATGATATATCCCATAATGAGTTGTTATCCAATATACATAAGAAATTCATATAACATATGAATTAACAAACATAACATAAAACATGGTCCAATTGAAAAATGGGCAGAGGACCTAAATATGCATTTCTCCAAAGAGGCATACATATGGTAAATGGACATGAAAAGATGCTCAATGTCACTGATCATCATAAAAATGAACACCAAAACCACAATGAGCTATCACCTCATTCCTGTCAGAATGACTATCATCAAAAATTAACAAATAAATGTTTGCAAGACTATTGAAGAAAAAGAACCATCATGAAATGCTGGTGGTATTGTAAATTGATACAGCATCTGAAGAAAACA
>CM052544.1:77956419-78012792 GCA_028533065.1 Trachops cirrhosus
TGCAGTGAGTTCATTGTAGCTTCCCTGTAGTTTCTGGAAACTCATTGAGAGTTCGTGGGACTTCCTGATAATCATTGCTTTGAACTGAGAATCTGATAGTTGAGTTGCCTCTATTTCATTTAGCATTCTTTCTGAGGCTTCCTCCTTTCCCTTCATTTGGGGATTGTTCCTTTGTCTTCTCATTGTTTGTGAGACTCTTCTTGCTAGCCTCAGCTTCTTAAATTTATCTGTTCTGGCTGCCTGGTTTTATGGTGTGAACTTCTGTTGTAAAGTACCTGTGAGATTCAGTGGTATAGTCTCCTGGTGGTATCCAGGTGTTCAGTTTCTATCTACTCTTTTTTGTGATCAGTTGGAGGGGTAAGGCAAAATGGTTTAAGACAGAAAGAGAGTATTCTATGATATTTATTGTAGCAGCCAGTTGAGAGGAGATAGGAGATCGTTTGGCTATGTATACTGTTAAGCGTGATCTTTCACCCCACTAGCCACTTTTTAGAAAGGATGTAAAGAAGATAAGACTCTTGTTGGGAAGGAAAGGATTGTGAGTTGGCTGTAGAAAGCAGTGAGGATGTGGGAAGTCTGATTCTGAGGTAGGGTGAGAGTAAAGAGTAGTGAATAGGTGAAGTGTGTGAGAGAATAGAGTTAACCACTACAGTAACAAAGTTAAGGAACTGGGAAGTCGGCTACAATCTGGAAATATTTACAATTGTATGGAATAGCTATTATTTATGGTAATATTAAAGCAACAGTCATATGACAGACCCTATGAAATCTAGATATCAAGAATAGAGAGTATGGAATCTTGTACTCAAGAATAGAAAGTATTGTACCAATGGAACACAAATGAAGGAGAGTATATTAGCAATACACTATGAATGAGATAATGGGGAAAACCTATCAAATGATACAATATAATTAGCCAAGGAAAGAAGTCTATACAAAAAGAAGAGGAATACCAAAATACTATAAAAATAAAAGGTGTACGAATAATGAAATAATGATAATACAATTATGCAATTACATGCAGGTTCAAAAACAAACAAAAAAAAAGTAAGGAACCAAGCAGACGATGGAAGGAAGAAGAAGAGATAAATTTGGAAACCAAGGGAGAAGGTTCAAGATTAGGGTGACAAACAGGGAAGCATAAAGAATTGATAGATCAAAAAGTAATACGAATTAAAAGATGAAAGTTTACTTTAAAATAATTAAAAGAAAAGAAAAACAAACACACAAAAACAAACAAAACAAAACATAAGAAAAAACCCCTATTGTTGGTTTCAGACTGGCCAAACTGGTCTTTCTAGCCGGCCTCAGCACACTGAGGGGCTACTGGAGACAGTTTTTCTCTCTTCCTGTTCAGGATTCAGTCAGCCTCTGGCTTACTGTTTTCAGTGTAGGCGCGCATTCTCCCCCAAGCCTGTCTGGTGATTCCTGGAGGGGATCTGTGTGTGGGGGGTGGGTGCAACTATGTGTGTCCTTGGGAGTTTACTGCTTTGTGTTCTGATGTCCCTCGGAGTGCCTGCGCCTTTTCCGGGTTCACGGGTGTGCACTCTCTGGATCCCAAGGGGCGCCCACTTTCCCCAAGTTCATAGCCTGGGCATCATAGGTCCCGGGAAGCGCCCGCACCTTTTCCTTTTTCAGTGCTGTGGTTTCTGAGACTTTCACCAAACCATGCTCTCTCTGTGTTGGGGGCATGGGTGTACAGGTGGGTGCCTTTGGATGCACTGGGTGGGTTGCGCACTTTCACCAGGGCTTTGCATGGGTGCTTACAGCCCCTGTGTGGGTGCCTCTTCGTCCTCACTCCTTTCTCACTCCTCTCTCTGTGCCCTCTGGTAAACTGGACTCCCCTGGTGCTGCTCAGTCCTTGTTTGGCCAGGGAGGGAGTGGATGACTCAGCTCTCTCCTGGGAGCTCGGGCGTGTAGCTGCAACCTCCCTGGTCCCTGCGCTGATCCAGGTAGTCTTCTTATAGTCTGGTTTTTCAATGTCTGCTACAATTTGTGATCTCCTGTTTTCATTTATGTCATGATAATGTTGACTCTTGGCTGTGTTCCTACCTAAAATGGCTAGGGCTTTTTTCCTGGGTGTGGCAGAGGTAGAATCTGCTCCGTCCTACCACTCTGCCATCTTGGAATCCTAGATCAGGAAATACATTTTTTTTTTTTAGAATTTATTTATTTATTTCAGAGAGGGGAAGGAAGGGCGAAAGAGAGGGAGAGAAATACCAATGTGAGGTTGCCTCTCGTCTGCCCCCTACTGGGAATTGGCCCGCAACCCAGGCATGTGCCCTAGACTGGGATTCAAACCAACAACACTTTGATTCACTGGCTGGCACTCAATCCACTGAGGCACATCAACCATGGTGGAAAGAAATAGCTTATTCTTGTAAATACCTTGCCTTAAAAAATAGCCCTTTATTGCATGGATCATAAACAAAACTGGGTTGCTCTGAAAGAAATGGCAGGCTTCAGCATATGATTGTGAACAGAGAGCCAATGTCAAGACAGAATATGTAGAGACAGAATGGCATCCCATAGGCAAAGGTATAAGACAAAGATTATTTTATCTCCCTCTTTGTTTAATCTGTACATGATACATATCATACAAAAAATGGACTGGACTAGACACAAGAAAAGTGAAAATTGTTGGAAAAAATATCCGTTACTTAAGATATGCAGGTGACACCCTCTCACTGCCGGAAAGTAGCAATGATTTGAAACTTCTGATGAAAGTAAAAGAACAAATTGCCAAATCAGAACTATGTTTGAATGTCAAGAAGACACAAAGTGTAAGTACAGAATAAATACACAACTTTAAGACAGGCAATGAAGATACTAAAGTTGTTAAAGCTTTTGTTAATCTTTGTTTAGACATCAATTCAAATGGAGACTGCAGCCTAGCAATGAAGAGAAGGCTGAGACTCAGAGGGGTAGCACGAAGGTCTTTGTAAGCATGATTTTAGAAAAATAACATAATTTCAGGAAATACAAATTATTTTATGAGATTCAGATCTTCACCTACATTTCCCAGTGTGGTTTCTTCAAATGGAGGACTGTGTACAGGTTGATATTAGACAAATCTAGCAAGGCTCTCAACATTATCTTCCACTGACAATTATCTCTGCCTTCTGACAACTCAATCTCCTTGATACTCTTTCCTTTATGACATCTTCTAAAACCAAACATGATCAAGATTATATATATAGTTATATATTATATAGATATATATTATATAGAATTATATAGATATATATTATATATAAAATAACACAGGAGGATTTACTCTCTAGCATTAATATATACAACAATGACTTTCAAAATAATGGACATCAGGTAAAATCAGTGATCTATAGGAATGGAAAATATAATGGGATGAGCTCTATTATTCCCCCAGTCTTGAGAGAATTTTCAGGCAACAGGATAGAAAAAATATATGTGTATGAAAAAATTACTCAAAGTCAAGGAAAAAACACCAAAAATATCAAATGAAATAGTATCCTGTCCTCACAGAGGCCAAGAAAAGTGTCTTTCTCCTAATCCAGAGTACACTGAGCAATAAGTAAGCTACTTGGAAGGGCCCCAACAATAAAAAATAATTAGCGCTAAACTCAACCCTGCTGTAGTCCAATTAAAAATTCTTAGTCAAGCCTGAGAAACCTTAAAACAAAATCCACAAGAATCAAATTCTTTCTAAGCACTGTAAAATACACACACACACACACACACACACACACACACACAAAACAGAGTAATATATATAAAATATATATAAATATAACAAATATGTTTATATTTATGTATATATGTGATATATATGTATCATAAATTAAAGTAAAATTTATCCAATGCAAAACTACAAGTCATGCAAAGGACAAGTCAACCCATCATAAGGAGTTAAGAAATCAATCAAAATTGATTTACAACTGACACAGATATTAGCACTAACAAAGACATTAAAACAATGATTATAACTATATTCTATATATCCAAAGTGGTAAGTAAAGATATAGAAGTTATGAAAAATGTACTAAATCCAACTTTTAAATATATAAATTACAATACCTGAGATTTTAAAAAAGCAATAGGATTGACAACATTACAGATATTAAAGGAAAAAATAGTGAAATTGAAGATATATGAAACATAGATAATAGACAAATACATATTTATTATATATAGTGAAAAGATAACCACAATTGACTGACTATATATGCAATTGAAATGTCTGAAATAGAAGAGAAAATAAATGGCATACAAATTGAAATGGAAGAAGCAAAACTGTCATTGTTTGCAGATAACATGATAGTGTATGTAGAAAACCCTATAGCCTCCACCAAAAAAATACTCAACCTAATAAGTGAATTTGGCAAAACAGCAAGACACAAAGTCAATATTCAGAAATTAAAGACATATTTGTACACCAAAAGTGAAATATCAGAAACAGAAACTGGGAAAAATATCCCATTTGCTATAGCAAGAAGAGAAATACCCCAGGATTATGTGGATCAATGGGATGAGAATTGGTCTGCAAACCAAATGGTTGCTGATTTGATTCGCAGTCAGTCACATGCCTGGGTTGTGGGCAAGGTCCCCAGCATGAGGCGTTGGAGAAGCAACAGTGCATTGATGTTTCTTTCCCTCTCTTTCTCCCTCCCTTCCCCTCTCTAAAAATAAATAAATAAAATCTTTAAAAAATTATAAAATAAAAAGAAAAATAAAGTACCAAGGAATGAACCTAACCAAGGAAGTAAAAGACCTGTACTCAGAAAAGTACACAACACTGAAGAAAAAAATTAAGGAAGACACAAACAAATGGAAGCATATACTGTGTTAATAGATTGGAAGAATTTATATCATCAAAATATCCATACTACCAAAACAATTTTTAGATTCCTCACAATCCCTATTAAAATACCAACAACATATTTCACAGATATAGAACATTTCAAAATTTATATGGATTTATATGGAACCATAAACAATCCTCCATACCACAGCAATTTTGAGAAAGAATAACAAAATATGAGAGATCACAATACCTGATGTCAAACTATATTACAAGGTCAAGTTAATCAAAACAGTCTGGCACACGCATAAGAACAGACACATAGATCAACAGAACAGAATAGAGAGCCCAGAAAATAAACCCATGTCTCTAAGGTCAATTAATATTTGACAAAGGGGGCAGAAGCATAAAATGGAGTAAAAATATCCTCTTCAACAAATGGTGTTGGGAGATCTGGACAGCTACATGCAAAAAATGAAACTGGACCACACACTTACACCATACACAAAAATAAAATCCAGATGGATAGAAGACTTAAACATAAGTCGCGACACCATAAAAGTCCTGGAGGAGAACACATGCAGGAAAATCTCAGATATTCCATGCAGCAATATTTTCACCAATATATCCCCTAGAGCAAGGGATATAAAGGAAAGAATAAACAAATGGGACTTCATCAAAATAAAAAGCTTCTGCAAAGCTAAAGAAAACATCATTAAAATGTGGATGGAACCAACCATATGGGAAAATATATTTGCAAATGTTACCTCAGACAATGGTCTGATCTCCAAAATATTGAATGAACTCACATGACTCCACTCCAGGAAAACAAACAACCAAATTAAAGAGTGTGCAAAGGACCTGAACAGACCCTTTTACAAGGAGGAGATAGAGAGGGCCCAGAGACATATGAAAGGAGGCTCAGGATCACTAGCCATCAGAGAGGCGCCAGTTAAAACTACAATGAGATACCACTTCAGACTGGTCAGAATGGCCACCATAACCAAATCAACAAACAACAACTGCTGGTGAGGATGTAGAGAAAAGGGAATCATCTATACAGACTGGTACAGCCAATATGGAAAACACTGTGGAATTTCCTCAGAAAACTAAAAATGGAAATGCCTTTTGACGCAGCCATAACACTGCTGAGATTATACCCTAAGAACCCTGAAACACCAATTCAAAAGAACCTATGCACTCCAATGTTCCTAGCAGCACAATTTACAATAGCCAAGTGCGGGAAGCTACCTAAGTGCCCGTCAGCAAATGAGTGGACCAAAAAACTGGTACGTTTACAAAATGGAATACTATGCAGAAGAAAGAAAGAAGGAGCTCCTATCATTCACAAAGCATGAATGGAATTGAAGAGCATTATGCTAAGTTAAGTAAGCCAGGCAGTGAAAGATAAATACCATATGATCTCACCTGTAAGTGGAATCTAATCAACAAAACCAACAAGCCAGCAAAATTGAACCAGAGACATTGAAGTAAAGAATAAACTGACAGTAACCAGGGTAGAGGGGACAGGGGATAACAGGGGAAAAAATGGTAAGGGTCATCAAGGAACATGTATAAAGGACACATGGACAAACCAAAGAGGGTTAAATTGAGGGTGGAAGGAGGGGGTCAGTGGGGCAGGGGAGAGCAGTGGTGGTAAAATGGAGACAACTGTATTTGAACAACAATAAGAATATGTTAAATGAAGGCCTTTTTAATAAAGAATTATTATATTAAAAAATAAGAGGAAACAGAAAAGTATTTGAAGAAAAATGGCTAGAACATTTTAAACATGTTGAAAAATATAATCACACATATGCAAGAATCTTAAGAAAGCCCAAGCATAAGCAACATAAGCAAAATTATATAAAACATGTCATAACCAAATTGGTCAAAATAAGTGATAAAGATTTTTAATGAGCCAGAGAGTAAAAGGATCAATATTTCCATTATTAAAAAACATAAAGATACAAGTATAAACTCAAAACAATTAGATTAAGGTACAATGATCAAATTTGAAACAGAATGCTCATCTCACATTTAAAAAATAACACTGTCCATCAGAGAAGCCTGGAATTAAGATTGACCTTTGTCAGTGAGCACCCTTAAGAATGTAAAAGTTTGTTTTGGTGTGAAGGTGGAAAACTTAAAGTTGAAAAGACAGTATAGTAACAATGAAAAAATCTGAAAATTGATTGCTTATTAATTTTGATAAAAATTTTATCAGTATCTTTCAATTATAATAATGGCAAGACAATTATGTAGATAAAAGTCCTTCTCTCTTAAGTATGCATACTTATTTCAGTTGTAAATAAAAGGGAGTTCAAATTTACACTTAAATAATTCTGAAGCAAATCAATTTGAGGGAAAGAAGATACTGATTATTTTAGTTCATTATAATTATTCTTTAAGTTTGTATATTTAACTTTTCTACAATACAAGGAGTTTTTACAGAGCTATAAACTGAAAATAGAATTTTTCTAAGTATGTTATATGTAATTATGACAACATAAAATAAATTCAGAATGTTCAATTTAACTATTTTATTGCATTGCCCTGTATAGCTTCATTCCTCCACTTAAAGAAATAGCTGAAGACCAATAAACAAAATATTTTCCATTACTGAAAACTGCATTAAAAGTTATTAAGTGAATGTATAGAATCAAACTAGGAATTTGCAGGTGAAATTAAAAGTTAGATTTTATATTTTCAAGTGCCTTTTTACTGTTCTCCCCAATCAAAGCATGCATGTAATCAAGGTTATCTGTTATAAGGAATATACCCATTAAGTAAATGTTCAACTAAAATAACTAAAACTAGATTGCAGTTAGATAAAATTATTTTATTCATGTATTTACATATCCTGGTGGAGGATAGAAGAAAGCCTACCCCAACTGGTCTTTCAATCATGTTCTAACTAAATAGGTCTAATAGTGGTATTCCATTAAGTTGTTGCAATCCATAATTATAAGCATTAAAAAATTGCATATATGATATGCAATCTTAGAGAATGGTTTTGAAAATTGACAGAATTATTTATGCCATCTTATTGCAGTTTAAATTTTAGTTTCTGCTAGAATAAATTGCAATTACATGCCATTAATGCCTCAACAGTTGGAAGTGATGATGTATAACCAAACTGTATTATGGAAGGCTGAATCTATGCAGATATGAATTTGAACATCATAGAGCATCATTTGTTCCAAATATATTTTCTTATGTATAATCTATTATTATAAAGGTATACTGGAACATTCAGAAAATCCCTGAAATATTGTTTAATATTCAACTGCATTACTCATATGCAGCCAACTAAAACTTGCACACACATGTTTACACACACAGATACACATATGTGCATAAAAGCACAGAAATAATATTTTTAAAATTCAAATGCAAGTACAGAGAAAGGTTAGTAACATAATGTAAATACATTATGGGAAAAACTAATTAAAATGAATAAAGAAGATAATAAAATGAATGAGATTAGAACAAATTAATGGGAGGAGATAAATAAAAATTATAAAATGTCACATAATACATGATGAAATTAAGAAATAAATGCTTTTAAAAATACTGTGGACATATCACAAATGCATGATACAATGAATAACTAAACATATGGATTATACTATACAAAGGTAAAACACATTCCAAGTAAACCTGAAGTTTAACATATGAAGAAGATGGATGCTGTTCCTTGAGAAATCAGGGGAAAGATTTAAAAAGATAAAATAGGTTTCCATTGGAAATCATTTATGTGAAAAATACGTTCTATATGACAGGTATGTGTAGTCCTATAAACAATTTTAATGTAGTAAAATCAAAAATGACTTAAGTGTTATACTCAAAAACCATAAAAAAATCCTAGGAAAAAAACACAGGCAGTAAAATCTTGGACATTTCTTGCAGCAAAATTTTTGTGACAAATCTCCCTGGGGCAAGAGAATCAAACAAACAACAACAACAAAAATAAAGGGACTACATCAACTAATAAGTTTTTGCACAGCAAAAGAAACCATCATTAAAATGAAAAGACAATCCACTGAATGTGACAACAAATTCACTAATGATACATCTGATAAGGGATCAATATTCAAAATTTATAAAGAATTTATACCACTCAACATCAAAATAAACCCAAATGATCCAATTAAAAAATGGGCACAGGATTTGAATTGACACTTCTCAAAAGAGGACGTACAGATGTCCAATAGACATATGAAAATATGATCAATGTCACCAATAGCCAGAGAAATGCAAATTTAAATCATAATAAGATATTACTTCACACCCATCAGAATGGCTATCATCAATAAATCAACAAACAAGCAGTGTTCAAAACATGTCAAAATCACAAGTATACTAGAGATCAATCATCATTCAGAATCACCTGAAACTAAGCTGAGTGGAAGTCCTACAACTAGGGAAGTAAAGAAGAGGTCACATAGAGACTGGTAGGAGTAACAGGGGCAGAGATGTAAAATAGGCTGGTCCCCACCCATGTGTGGTGGATAAAAATCAGGAGGTATATTGCAGCTGCAGAGGTCCCTGCCTCCTGAGGAGCAAGGGGTTCCAGCCCCATACCAGGTCCCTGAGCCCAGGGTTCCAGTGCCAGGAGAAAAGAAGTCCTCATAACTTCTGGTTTTAACAACCAGCAGAGATTGAGGCTGAGGGAGACAAAGGCTGAGGGAGTTCCAGGCAGTTCCTCTTAAAGGGACTGGGCATGTACTAACTTAGACTCACTTCTAGTTCCAGCACAGGTGCAGCAGCTTAAAAGGAACTAGGGACATATAGGAAGAAACTGAATTGCCCAGCATTAGAGTGAGAAATGGGAGGGCACATTTTTCCCAGACAGAAGTTCTGGCAGAGGCCACTGTTCCTTTGATGAGCCCTCCCCACAGAGAGCAGGCAGGTAAGAGCCATATCTGAGACTCCACCAACTTGGGTCACACTGTCTGCCCCAACCTAAATGATTCACTGAGACCCCACTTAAGCAATATTTCAAGCCTACCCAAGTTTTTTTCCAGTGACATTCATATGAATGGCCTGTCTTGGCTCTTGCTTCAGATATTTCTAAAATCTCTCAAACAAGCAGCATCTAGCCTCAGCATGCCCCATGTCTCTCATTAAGTGTTCCCAGGCCTGGCACTAGCAGCAGTCAGCCTTGGTCCAAATCTTGGCCATGCCTGAGCCCCTATAAGCCCAGGCAACTCCGAGCCCAGCACAAGTAGCAGCTACCCACAGATCACTGTGTAGCTTATGACAGGTGGCCTCAGGTAGAACATAGGTGCTGGCTGACCTTGGCCTGCACTTCTCAGGAGTCCACAGTGCCAGCACATCCAGTGGAAAGATTCAGACAACATAAAAGCACTATCACCCATCCATCTACACAAGTGACTCACTCAAGCAGCAGACTCAGCAGGCACCAGAGCCCTGTAGAAGAAAGGCCAGCTCTGTGAAGTGGTCCCCAGCATAGCTCATCCTCTACAGTATTTAGGGGTTGGTGATCAATGGTCACAGCCAGTCCTTGCAGCTTATCAGCCTGAGAATAAATTGCTCTCACTGATGTGCCAAGAGTAATCAAGGTCCGACTATAAGAGAGGGGTGTACACAACCCACATGAGGGGAATGCACCTGGAGTACCAAGCTTGGGTGGTCGAGGAGGCAGTGTCACTGAACTCTACAGAATACTTACTACATTGGGTCACTCTACTACTCCTGGGATACATAGCAGCTCTACCTAGTATGTAGAAAATAACACAGGGAGGCTGCTAATATGAGGAGACAAAGAAACATGACCCAAATGAAAGAATAGAACTCCGAAAGAACTAAACAAACTGGAGATAAGCACTCTACAAGATTCAGAGTTTGAAACGCTGGTTTTAGGGATGATTGAAGAATTTAGAACCTCAAAAGAATAAAAAGGACCAGTCAGAATTGAAGGATACACTAACTGATGAAGAATATTTTACAGAGAATTAAAAATAGAGTAGATGATGATGAGAATCAAAACAGCAATTGGAATATAAGAAAGCAAAAAAAAAAAATCTAATCTGAACAGCAAAAAGAAAAGAAAAGAATCCAAAAAGTAAAATGAGGATAGTGTAAAAAGCCTCTGGGATAACCTCAAACATACAACATACACATAATGAGAGTGCCAGAAGAAGGAAAAAGAGCAAGAAATTATAACCTATTTGAAAAATTATAAATGATGGAAAACTTTCCTAACTGGGTAAAGAAAATACAAGTCCAGGGAGTACACAGAGTCCCAAACAAGATGAACCCGAAGAGGCCCACACCAACACATCTCATAATTAAAATGCAGAATGTTAAAGACAAAGAGAGAATCTTAAAAGCAGTTAGTGAATTACAAAGGAGCTCCCATAAGACTGTCAACTGATTTCTCAACAGAAATTTTGCAGGCCAGAAGAGAGTGGCAAGAAATATTCAAAGTGATGAAAAGCATAGCCCTGCAACCAAGATTTCTCTACCCAGCAAAGCTATCATTTAGAATTGAAGGGCAGATAAAGTGCTTCCAGAAAAGAAAAAACTAAAGGAGTTTTTCACCACCAAACCATTATTATATAAAACAGTAAAAGGTATTCTTTAAGAAGGAGAAAAATAAAGATAAACATGAACTACAAAATGGCAATAAATACATACCTATCAACAACTAAATCTAAAATACAAAATAAAAGAACAAGGAGAACAGAAACAAACTCATAAATATAGAGAATGTTTTGATGATTGCCAGATGAGATGGTGTTTGGAGGATGGAGGAAAAAGGTGACAGGATTAAGAAGTACAAATTGGTTGTTACAGAATAGCCATGGGAATGGGGTATTTAGTCAAATATTCAAATAATTATGTAAGGTGTCACACGGGTGAAGATTTTTCAGGATGATCACTTAGTGAGTTATGTAATAGGTGATCATGGGGTGCACACCTAAAATACTATCATAGTGTATGTCAACTGTAATTGAAAGTAAAAATGATTAAAAAATGGGGGCAAACAACAGATGTTGGAAAGAATGTGGAGGAAAGGGAGCCCTAGTGCATTTTTGGTGGCAATGTAGATTGGTATAGCCATTGTGGAAAGCAGTATGGAGTTAAAAAAATTGAAAATGGAAGTGCCTTATGACCCAGAAATTCCATTTCTGGGGATTTATCTGAAGAAACCTGATACAGTAAGTTTAAATGATATATGTACCACTTTTTATATTGTAGTATTATTTACAATAGCCAAGATTTGGAAGTAGCCCAAGTGTCAATTAGTAGATGAGTGGTTAGAAAACTATGGTACATTTACACAGTGGATTAGAACAGCATGGATTGGTTTATATATTATTATGCTAAGTGATGTAAGCCAGTCAGAAAATGACAACTACTGTATGATTTCATGTATATGTGGACTCTAATGAACAAAGTGAACACTCAAAATAGAAACAGAGTCATAGAGACAGAGAACAGTTTGATAGCTGTCAGAGGATAGACCATTTGGTAGGCTAGGTGAAAAAGGTTAAGGGGTGAAGTAAAACAAAAAAACAAAAACACAGACAACAGTATGGTGATTATCTGTGGGGTAGGGGAGGTAGAAGACAGTAAAGGGGAATAAATGGTGATAGAAAAACACTTGACTTAGGGTGATGAACACACAATGCAAAATACAGATGATACATTGTATAAAGTTACAACAAAACCTTTTGTTGAATATTAATTGACCATAGACACATAGGTTTATTTCTGGACTCTCTATTCTGTTCCATTGGTCTATGTGTCTCTTCTTACTCCTGTGTCTGACTGTTTTGATTACCATGGTCTTGTAGTATAGTTTGATATCAGGTATTGTAATGCCTCCAAGTTTGTTCTTTTTTCTCAAAATTGCTGCAGCTATTTAAGGCTGTTTATGGTTCCATATACATTTATGAAATGTTTGTCTTATATCTGTGAAATATCTTATTGGCATTTTAACAGGGATTGCATTGAATCTATAAATTGCTTTGGGTAGTATGGACATTTCAATGATGTTCATTCTTCCAATCCATCAACATGGCATATGCTTCCATTTATTGGTGTCTTTCTTAATTTCTTTCTTCAGTGTTGTGTAGTTTTCTGAATAGAGATCTTCTATCTCCTTGGTTAGGTTTATTCCTAGGAACTTTACTTTTCTTGTTGCTATAGCACATGGGATATTTTTCCTGATTTCTGATTCTGATATTTCATTGTTGATGTATAAAAATACCTTTGATTTTTGAATATTGACTTTGTATCCCACTGTTTTGCCAAATTCACTTATTAGGGCAAGTAGTTTTTTGGTGGACTCTACTGGGTTTTCTATGTACACTATCATGTCATCTACAAATACTGACAGTTTTACTTCCTCCTTTCCAGTTTGGATGAAAACCTATATTTTATGCTACCCCAATAAATTCAATAAAAATAAAAGTTAATTTAACTAAACTGAATCAATATAGATCAAATAAAAGATAAATTTAGAAATCAATTTAATTACAAACATAAATAAAATATAATAAAATACCTAAGTGTAAAAATTTAAAATTTAAGATATTTTAGTTTTTCTTATTACCTAATACATTTTGCATGGATACTTTCAAAAAGTTTTACTCAAAATTATTTTTGATAAAGTAAAACTTCAAAAATCTGGAAACATATTATATGGTTTCATCATATTTTATGTGGAAAATTATGTTAATTTATCACAAATATTTGTTGGTAATTATAGTAGAAAATATGAGAAAATCTTATTAACATCAATGCTATCTCTCACTAATTGCATAATATGTTGATTGTTATTTTTGAAATTTCCCATTACCCAATTAAATGGGTTGAAAGCTCTTTACAAGCAACATACTAAGCAACAGACATTATAAAGAAGGGGACCTTCTTACTTCATGTTTAGCTCATTCACATTTAATATTACACAACATGATATTCAGTTTCATCTCATTTTCAGAGTTTGATTTTGCTTTATAGTTTTTTTGTTTCATTTCTGCTTTCTTTTTGGCTTATTCAAACTTTACTTTTATTTTATTTTGTCAATAATTGAATATTTTTCTCTGTTGTTTAGAAACTTTTTTTTACTTGTTTATTTAAATATTTGTATTTATTTCATTTTTTATTGTTGTTCAATTACAGTTGTCGCAATTTTTCTCTTGTTGCTCTCCCCCACCTTGGCTCCCACAGTCAACCCCCACCCTCTTGTACACATCCATGGGTCCTTTATGTTCATTTAAATTTCTGCTAATATTTTACTTGCATATTAAAAAATAAATAGCTCTATATCCCTGATGAATCATTTTCTACATTAAATTGAACTGTTTTATGATTTAAGTTACATATTATTTTAATATAATCTAAACTATATCACAACTTTTTCAGTTAGACAATTTTACATTTACTGACAACTTTACCTGAATTCCTATACATAATTCATACTTGCATCTAAGTCCTTTCTTCCAATGTTCAGTTTTTCTCTACATTAAGAACAATCCTTAGAAATGTCTATAATAAAACTATGTAAGAGTGACACACTTTCAAATACATTGTTTGAAAAAAATATTTTATCATCTACTTGTTTTGTAATAGTAGCTTAGATAAGTATAAAATCATAGTTTGGTGGTTATTTTCTCTCAAATATTTGAGGTTACTATGTTATTAGATTCTGACTTTTATTTTTATACCCGGGAAGTCTGCATTTCAATATTTATCATCTCTTTAGGTAATTTACATTTTTTTCTGTATGCTTTCAGATTTTTTTCTTTTAATGCTTTGAAATTTTACACCAATATATAAAATTGTTCAGTAGCTTTCTATCTATCTTGCTTTGAAGTTTCACCATGTCTTTCATCAATTCTGTAAGATTATTTACCACTATCACTTTAGTAAAAAAAAAAAAAAACTCCTTGTTTCTTATAAAATTTTTAATGTGAAGTAATATCAGCCTATATATAACTTAGTGTATCTTTTCATCCTTTGTAAATCGCTTCATTCCTTAATTCACTTATCTTAAAAGGATATGGAAATTGATAGGTAAATTTGGGATGGTCATCTGGCCATGATGTAATCATTATTTACTTTGCTCTTTCTGGATGTTTTTCTCTGTTCCTCTATACCACAAGTTTTATCTCACAATATCAATCAGTAGTATACTGACTATATTGATGGGTCAGTAAAATGCTGAAGTTTCACTCATTATTTTACTTACCTCTTACAGTAAAGTATATTATACAAAATATTCTCCCTCAATAATTAAAGTGACATTTTACTTCCCTAATTACTTTGTTGTTCAAGGCCAGATTGAAAAGAACATTGTCATTTATTGGGGGATTTATCAAAATGCCAAATATAGCAAAACACTCAAATAAATATCACTTCTGCTTTCTCTAACTTCTCTTCTTTGGAATTTTTATATGATATATATTGCTATGTATGTCCCATACTTGTTCCATATTTTTTCAGACAACATATATTTTTTCATATTTATTTCTCTTAACTCCTCTGTCATACTCTCTTTTAAATCATAGTAACATTTGTTCAGCTCTATATTTCAACTTTCTAAATACTTCATATTTTAATAGCTATAATTTCTTATCACATATATATTGAGGTTTTAATTGCTATGGTTCTATTTTGTTATTTTTAGAATTTAAATTCACAGTTATATCACCAGGACAGGGATACATGCTAACAAATGTGTCATTTAGTGATTTCATCATTTTGTGATCATATATTGTACTTACATAAACCAAGCTGTAGGTAGTATTGCCTAACATACTTTTGCAGTATGGTATAGCATATTGCTCTTAGGTTACAAACTCGTATAGCATGTTATTGTACTAAATACTATAGGCAGTTATAACACAATGGTGAGTACTTGTATATCAAAATATAGAACAGGTATAGTAAAAATATGGTATAAAAGATTTTTTTAAAGGTACACTTCAATAGGATGGTTACCATGAATGGAGTTTACAGGAAAGGAAGCTGCTCCCGGTGAGTCAGTAAGAAAGTGGGGAATGAAGTGGAAGGCCAAGGACATTACCATATACTATGGTGGATTTCATAAATGCTACACTTAGGTTATACTAAATTAATTTTTAAAATATGTTTTCACTAATAAATTAACCTTAGCTTAATGTAACATTTTACAGTTTTTTAAAATTTTCAACTTTGTTGTAATAACACTGCCTTAAAACAAAACACATTATATTGCTTTGTAAAATTATACTTGTTCTTTGTATCCTTATCCTATAAGCTCTAGCTTCCAGTTATAGCTCTGATTTTCCACTTTTATACTGGTACTTGCCTTACTAATTGTTGATTCTGTTATACACCTAAAATAATGTTATATATCACTTTAAACTTTTAGATATTTTATATCAACATTTTTTTGTTTTAATGCTCTTTATTTGTATCATATATATGAAATCCATTTTACAGTTTTTGATTATTAACTTTATGTTTAGAAATTACAATAAGTAGGATTATTATAGAAATAAGCTATCTCTGGGATTGTGCACCTATTTTTACTATTTTAAAATGATAACTGAAAATTCATAGCACTAGGACAGATTTAAATAGAAAATGTGGATGGGAATCAAACAGCTTTTATTGGCTTAGTTTTTTACAATATTACATAAAGCATATATTATATTCTTAATAATAACTTTAGATTTATTATTTAATCCAACTTTTACACCTCAAAGAAAAGAACATGGTAGCCCAAAGTGAAGCCCAGAGTAGACGAGTAACTTATCCATTGTCACACAGCTAAATTATTGTCTATTTTAAAGAAAAACAATTCTATATATGTAATTAATTATAAAATACATTTGCAAGTCACATATGTATTGGTTTTATTTGCTCCTGTTGAAGAGAATCTATTGCGTCATTCCTTCCATTTGTGTAGATAATCAAGAATCCATGATAGTCCCAGGAGATCAAATGAAGCACAAGTGTCAATAACTGAAGTAGAAAAATCAACTAAAAAGACCACTGTTTGTTTATCGTGGTAACATATTTAATTGAATATTTCATATTACTCTTGGATGATTTAGAAACTACACAAAGTGTATTTCCATGTATTTTCTAAAATATCTCATAGTCTTTTGTCAAATAATGTTAAACTGAATAATTTTTTAATTCTTATTTATTTAAAAAATTTTGTTGTCTTGTTTAGACATGCATGTATGAAAAGAATTGAACCAGTTATAGGTGATAACAGTTGAAGATAGTGAAATACATTTGTAGATTTAAAGGTACATAGATCAAAATTATTTGTATTTCCTATCACAATGTGCATACTAACACAATATATGATGAAAAGAAGACATTTATGTATGAGATTATTTGTAGACTTACAACCTACTTAATGTAACTATATCTAGCCCTCCTGCTAATAAAAAGATTAATTTTGCTTTTAGGTACTGTAAATGCCACATATAAACATAAAACACATTATAAAAGCACTTTGGATCTGCATTTATAATTTGAAGTTGGAGATTAATCAGCACGCATTTCACTAACTACAACAGAGCATAACCTTTGCTGAAGTGGCTCACGCATGAGACTCCTCATGGGATCTATAGCTCCTGTTATGAATGCTGACAGAGGTATTCAGTTCCTTAGGCTGGGTGCAGCCACACCTCTTAGCCATGTTCGAAAATAGGGTGGGTGAGAGCACAAAGATAGAACACAAATTTAGATATCCAATTACACAATAAAAAATACATTTTCAAAAACAAAAGTTAGATGCATAATTTTGAGTTCATATAAACGTTTGTAGTATTCTTTAGAAAAGAAGCATGCCTTATTGGAATAAACAATAAACCAAAAGTTAGGACACAACTTTAGCTCTGACATTAAGTAGTTGTGAAATCTGAATAAAATTTTCTGGATATTAGCTTCCTCATTTGTATAAAGGTGGGCTGTGGCAACCGAGCATTAAAAAACTGAATTAGATTATAAAACCCTAGTTAGCTATGATATTGTGTGATTCATTATTTACACATACACATTCGCTCTATATGGGTAAAGATATGTTATATAGTCATACTCATATTTTATCTTTACTAAATAACAAATAGTTAAGAAATATAAGCTTGTACAGACTCAATTTCAAATAGTACTATTTAAATATATCTGTCCTTCTTTAAGACTCTTGGAATTCTACTCAAAACTACACTTAGAATGCATTTCTACAATTGTCCATAGCAATGTCAAATCTTCAAAATTTTAAATTGAAATTTTATGATACTCTAAGGAATCCATAACAATTTCATTTATAACACTAGAGAATGAACTAGATAAGAAGTTTGAAATGAAACAAAACAAGAATTATATCTCAAGCAATCACTGCAATAAGTGAACACCTAAAAAGAACAAGTGTAGGTGTGTCTCATATATTAAAGCATCTGGCAGTGGGTATGAACATATGCAATTGAGGTTTACTTACTATGCACTAAATAGAATGGCAGTCATTCGACAATTTTCACATATGTAGATACTTAGTTTTCACTTTTAATATCAATATAACAGAAGTAACAAAAACCAAGTTTTTCAGTTTATTGGTTTTTTTTAGGAATAACTATCTTTTCTTTTTTAAAAGACTTTTTTATTTATTTATAGATAGACGGGGAAGGAAGGAGAAAGAGAGGGAGAGAAACGTGAATGTGTGCTTGCCTCTCACATGACCCCTGCTGGGGACCTGGCTCGAAACCCAGGCATTTGCCCTGACTTTGAATTGAACCAGCAGCTTTTTGGTTTGCCAGCCGGTGCTCAATCCACTAAGCCACACCAGCCAGAGCTTAGTTAATTATTTTAATTCAATATTTCTTAGTACTGGCCAGTAGAGTTTGAGGATATTGAATTTGTATTTGCAAGGTATTGAAATGAAAAATATTTTATGATCATGTTAAGTCCTCTAAATGCAACTTTTTAAAAGACAAGTAATTAGAGCAATATTAGGTGTATATTTTTTTAACATTTACACTTTCTCTTTCAGATGCTTACATCCACTGTCACTGAAATAGCTGCACATTTAATCCAATGACTATTAAGACATCCGTATATTTACTTCAGCCTTCAAAGATACCTGTCTTTGTAGATTTTAAAATCTCTCACCAAAGACAGATAAAATCAATTTTTCTTAAGTGAATGAATGTTGCTTGCATGTCAAGATTTTTCACTTATTCATTGAAATTTGAATGCAGTGCATTCAAATAAGGTCAATAAGGTTAACTTCCAAATACCTCCGTATGTCCAGCAGTAGTTTTGTCTCAAATAAAGGCAAAAAAAGTAAAAACTAGTAGAACATGTTTTTCTTCCAAATAATCATCCCTTCTCCTCAAAAGAGCAAGAAGGCATAGACTACTCAATATTTAATATCAAGGAGTGGAAAGAGAGAGTAAATATAATGCTTATTTCTATTGCTTCAGGCCATTAAATACTACTATATTTTGATTTGGGAAATTATAGGTTTCAAAAGATACTTAAGTCTAGGTGCCCTTTCAAATATATAACAATAGTAAAATTATGTGATTTTCTTCCTCTCATGAACTCTAAACTTGGTTAAATTTAGTAAAGGTCTATTAATACCATCAGAAAATAACAGAAAATATTTTGTATTAGCTCTTTCCAGATGACTATAAATTCCAAGAATTCATGAAGATATGTGTTTTGTAAGAGCAGTTCAAGTCATTTTTGATGTGTAGGTCAATACTATTGCTTATTAGTTATAATAGACCAAATAAAACCAGCTTATGAACAGAAGCATATTTTACAAAATATACCACTGATTCTTTAATTCTGTACCTCTGGAAAATGTTTTCTAAGAAAATGAGGGTATAAACTTAACAAGAAAAAAACAAATCTAAAGAGCACCACTATTTTTGACATTCAATTGTTAAAACACATATAATATCTATGGAAAGTTATGAAATGAAAGCAACATTTGGCAAGCATTTACTAGCATAAAAAGAATAGGTATAACATATGAGCAACTGAAGAAAAAAATTAGGGCACTCTATCTAGCTTAAGGTATAGAACTTGGAATATTTCAAATCTTACTTAAGAAAAATGGAAGGGAGATGGAGGTCATGCTAATGCAGGTTTTTGATCTCCATAAATGCCCTGGAAAACAGTTACTGGCACATAGACATACCCACAAATATTAACGTATTAATACATTAATAGATAAATAACATCTACGAGAATAACAATATAAAAGGAGATGAAGAAGCCTCACATACCCCAAAATGTGTTTCTAGGGTAGAAAAAACACAGGAACAGTTACAAGTCTGCCATGGCATTAGTATGTGTGTGGAGGGAAATAGAAACAAAGAAAGCTCTGTTGGATACAAAATAACAGATAAAAATAAACAAACAAATAAACAAAAAAAATACCTCACAGCTAATGGGAACTCTCCAGAAAGCACAGTGGGCTAATTTGAAATTAACAGCTAAGGTATACAGGGTTTTTAGTAATCTCAAATTAGTACATAAGTAGAAGGTATCTAATAATTTCTGAAGGTGCTGGGAGAGTTAATCTGGTCAACACTTCTAATTGCCCATCCAAGCTCCCTCTCAAGATAAAGGCTTGAACTGAGGGGAAGCTTCTGGAAATGTATTCCTTACTGAAAGGACAGAGGAAATAGCAGTAAAGAAAAGAGAAGAACACAGCTAAAGTGAGATGAGAGAGCAGCTCTAGTACAACTCAGAAAGCATGACACTGCCTTTTTGAAAAAAAATATATGACAACAGAAGAATCTTTAACATCAAAGCTGGAAAAGCAAACCGTGCGTACTCTCTTTCCTAGAAGTTCAGAAAAAAGTTAATGCCATGTAAAAAATGAAAAATAGAAAGAAATTATTATTGAATTAAATATAGAGCTATTATAAAGAAAAGCTGAGAAAAGAATAAGGTCTTTACAGAAAATGAAAGCACAAAAATACATGGCCACAAATAGATGGAAACTACCATGTAACTTTTTAATGAATTAAATAAATTAAGAATATAATAGAAAGAAACATGAAAAATCAAATTGGGGAAAACAGAAGTTAAATGATAAAAGAGGAAAGAATTATAATGGAAATACATTTCTTTTTCAGAAGTAAAGATTAACATGAAACACAGAAGTAAATGAACCCAATAGATAATGAATGCATTATGATAAATAGATGTTAAAATGTAGGAAACTTTCTTTTTTTGGAGCTTTTAAAAAAGTTTTATTTATTTATTTTTAGAGAATGGAATGGAGGGAGAGAGGGAGAGAAACATCAATGTGTGATTGCCTCTCGCGTGCCCCCTACTGGGGACCTGGCTGCAACCTAGGCATCTGCCCATGACTGGGAATCAAACCAGTCACCTTTTGACTTACAGGCCTGCATTTAACCATCAAGCCATACCAGCCAGGGTGCAAACTTTCTTTTCAATAATAATTTTTAAAAAGTCAGTAAATACAAACAAAAACCATAATGCAATACTACCAGATAGACATCAGAAGAACTAAATTAAAAAAAAATAAATCCCAATTTTTTAATAGATTAAGACCATTTACATATCTCATTCAACACTAGTGTTTACAATCACTTTGAAACACAGGCAGTACCTACTAAAACTGTATATATCCATTCCCTAAGGTCCAGCAATCCCCTTCATAGATATATGTAGAAGAGAACGTTTGCATATTTTCACCAAATTACAGGTACATTAATAGTCATAACTATTCATAATAGCCAGGATCTTAAGAGAGATCCTCCATTCAATTATCTGTACAATAAATAAGAAATTACAGTATTTTCATTCATCTGAATACAATATGTCAATGAGATTTAATGAGCAATAATACATAATCAAATGGATGAACTCACAAATATAAGATTCAGTAAGTGAGGAGAGACACAAAAGAATGCACACTGTAGTTATTCATTATATAAAATTTAAAACATGCATGATGTTAAATGTCAAGGTGAGATGATTATGGTCATTAACAGAGGAAAAGGAGGTGTGGGATAGTAATGCATTAACAGAGTCAAATATATAGTGAAGGAAGATTTGACTTTGGATGGTGGGCATATAGTGCAATATACAGATGATATATCATAGAATTTTACACTTAAAACCTGTATAATTGTATTAATGATTGCCATTCAAATAAATTTAAGAAATAAGTAAATATTTTGGAGATGTTAACATTTAAATGGAGGCATCTGGAGCTACTTTCTATTTCTTATCTAGACACTGTTTACAACATTAGTATGTTCAATTAGGTAAACTATAGTATTTTTATGTGAATTTTTGTCTATGGCTTATATTTCCTCCAAATTTTAAAAAAAGATTTTATTTGTTTATTTTTAGATACAGAGGGCAAGGGATGGAGAAAGAGAGAAAGAGAAACATCAGTCTGTGAGAGAAACATCCATTGGTTGATTCTCTCAAGCCCCCAACTGGGAACTTGGCCCACAACACAGGCATGTGCCCTGACTGGGAATAGAAAGAATGACCTTTCTGTTTGTGAGACAACACCCAACCCACTGAGCTGCAACAACAAGGACTCCACCAAATTTTTTAATAAAATAAACTTAAAAATTTTAAAAGTATTAGAAAGAGAGTAACATATTGAAGACAGACAAAAAATAATACACATATGTATGGTATGACTGCATATAGGAGAAATACAAAGCAAAACAATGAATGTTTTTCCTCAAATTAAAAATAAATGCTACTTGAGTTTTTTCTAAGAGGGCGGCATGGTAGGAGGGAGCAGATTCTACTTCTCCCACACCCAGGGAAAAATCCTAGCCATTCTAGGTAGGAACAGACCAAAGAGCCAACATTATCATGACATAAATGAAAATAGGAGATCACAAATTGTAGCAGACATTGAAAAACTCAACAGTAAGACTACGTGGATCAGTGCGGGGACCAGGGAGGTTGCAGCTCCAGGCCTGGCACGCTAGGGTGGGCCGCAGGGCTCCTGGGACAGAGCTGGGTCAACCGATCCCTCCCTGGCCAAACTAGGACTGAGCAGCACCAGGGGAGGCCAGTTTACTGGAGGGCACAGAGGGAGGAGTGAGAGAGGAGTGAGGACGAAGAGGCACCCACACAGGGGCTGTAAGCACCCATGCAAAGCCCTGGTGAAAGTGTGCACCCCACCCAGTGCATCCAAAGGCACCCGCCTCTACACCCATGCCCCGAACCCCAGAGAGAACGTGGTTTGGTGAAAGTCTCAGAAACCACAGCATTGAAAAAGGAAAAGGCGTGGACGCTCCCCGGGACCTATGATGCCCAGGCTGTGAATTTGGGGGAAGTGGGCGCCCCTTGGGATCCAGAGAGTGTGCACCTGTGAACCCGGAAAAGGCATGGGCACTCCCCGGGACCTGTGAGGCCCAGGCCCTGAAGGTAGGAGATGTTGGCACCCCTTGGGATCTAGAGAGTGTGCACACGTGAACCAGGACACGGCAAGGGCGATCCGAGAGACATTGGAACAGAAAGCAGTGAACTCCCAAGGACGCACATAGTTGCACCCAGCCCCCACACACAAATCCCTTCCAGGAAGCACCAGATGGGCTTGGGGGAGAACGGGCGCCTGCACTCTGAACAGTATGCCAGAGGCTGACTGAGTCCTGAAAGGGAAGAGAGAAAAACTGTCTCCAGTCACACCTCAGTGTGCAGAATCCAGCTACAAAATCCGGTTTGGCCAGTCTGAAACCAACAATAGGAATGTTTTTGTTGTTGTTGTTGTTGTTGTTTTGTTTTTTTGTGCTTGTTTGTGTTTGTTGACAAAACCACTGTGGTCTTCTCCATGATTTGCAATATTTTCTTTCCTGCATAGCTTTTTACCATTCATGTCTTATACATCAAGTTTGTACATATTAAGTCAATAGATTTTATACTATTATTTTCCTATCTTATAATAGACTTAATCTCTTTACATCCTTATGAATACTGGTTCATTTGTTGTTGATAGTGGGAGTGTGGGGGTAAGTTATTTTTGTGGATGTGTGTTTGTATCCTGGGCTTTATGGGTTTGTTTGGGCAACACCTGCACAACAGCAAACAAGACATGGTGGGCGGAGTGACCCTCAGTCAACCAGCAGCAGGGAAAGACCCACCAAAGAAAGACCCAACAATAATCAAAACCCAATTATGTAAAGAGAGCTAACATAAATGGCATAAAGGGCACCTAAAGAGCATCAAGTTCAGGAGATCAAGGAGACTGCACCACTGAATCACAAAGTCTCCAACCATAGAAGTTCACACCACAAACTCAGGGAGTAAAAAAAGATCAATTTAAGAAGCAGAATCAAACAAGAAGAGTCTTACAAATAATGGGAAGACAAAGAAACAATCCCCTATCAAAAGGAAATGAGAAATCCTAGCCCCTAGACCACCAGGGAGTCCATAAATGAATGGATCAGAAAACTATGGTCCATTTACACAATGGAATTCTATGCAGCAGAAAGAAAGAAGGATCTCCTACCCTTTGTGACAGCATGAATGGGACTGGAAAGCATTATGCTAAGTGAAATAAACCAGGCAGTGAAAGACAAATACCATATGATCCCATCTTTAACATGAACCTAATCGACAAAACAAACAAGCAAAATATAACCAAAGATACTGAATTGAGAACAGGTTGACAGTGACCAGAGAGAAGAGGGGAGCAAATTTCAGGAGAAAAGGGGAAGGGTTTGCAGGAACAAGTATAAAAGACACATGGACAATAACAAGACAGGGGTGGAAACAGGAGGGAGATGGGGAGGGCTGGGGGGTGGGCTGGGATGGGGGTAAAAGGCAGAAAACTGTATTTGAACAACAATTAAAATTAAAAAATAAACTATATGACAAGAAATTTGAAAACCTGGGTGAAATGGAAAATTTCTAGAAAAATACAATCTTCTCAAACTTAATGAAGAAGAAGCAAAAAGCCTGGACAGACTGATAACAGCTGGTGAAATTAAAATAGTAATCAAACAACTCCTGGCAAACAAAAGCTCTGGACTAGAGAGATTCACAGGAGAATTTTACAAAACATTTAAGGAAGTGCGAACCCTATCCTTCTGAGACTATTAAAAAAAAAAAAACCAGAATAGGGAGGACTCCTAAACTTATGCATGAGGCCAGCATCATCATAATCCTAAAACCAGATAAAGGCACAACAAAGAAAGGAAAACTATAGGCCAATATCACTAATAAACATAGATGCTAAAATCCTCAACAAAATATTGGCAAATTGCATCCAGGATACTTTAACAAGATCATACACCATGACCAAGTGGGATTCATCCCAGGGATGCAAGGATGGTACAATATTTAAAATCAATAAATGTAATACACCATATAAACAAAAGCAAAGACAAAGATCACATCATCATATCAATAGATGAGGAAAAAGCATTTGATAAGGTACAACACCCATTTATGATAAAAACACTCTGCAAAGTCAGAATAGAGAGAGCATTCCTCAACATATTAAAGACCATATGTGAGAAACCTACAGCCAACATCATACACAATGGGCAAAAATTAAAAGCTTTCCTGCTAAGATCAGCAATAAAACAAGGTTGGCCACTTTTACCACTTCTATTCAACACAGTATTGGGAGTCCTAGCCACAGAGATAAGACAAGAAAAAGAAATAGAAGGCATCCAAATTGGAAAGGAGGAAGCAAAACAGCCATTGTTTGCAGATGACATAATAGTGAACATAGAAAATCCCATAGACTCCACCAAAAAACTACTCAACATAATAAGTGAATATGGCAAAACAGTGAGATACAAAGTCTACATTCAGAAATTAAAGGCATTTTTGTACACCACCAACAAAATATCAGAAACAGAAATCAAGAAAAAAATCGCATTTGATATAGCAAAAAGAAAAAATAAAATACCTAGGGATGAACCTAACCAAGGAGGTAAAAGACCTGTACTCAGAAATCTACACAAAACTGAGTAAAGAAATTAAGGAAAACAAAAATAAATATTGTGTTTGTGGATTGGAAGCATTATCATCACCAAAATGTCTGTACCATACAAAGCGATTTATAGATTCAATGCAATCCCTATTAAAATACCAATATCATATTTCACAGATCTAAAACAAACATTTCAAAAATTTATACAGAACTACAAACAACCTGCACAGATGCAGCAATTTTGAGACAGAAGAACAAAATAAGAGTGAGCACAATTCCTGATATCAAACTATAGTACAAGGCCACTGTAATCAAAAGAGTCTGGTACTACCATAAGAACAGACACATAGACCAATGGAACAGAATAGAGAGCCCAGAAATAAATTCATGTCTCTATGGTAAATTAAAATTCAACAAATGGAGCAGAAACCTAAAATGGAGTAAAAAGAGCATCTTCAACAAATGGTGTTGTGAGTTCTGGAGAGCTACATGAAAAAAAATTAAACCTAACCACCAACTTACACCATACACAAAAATATCCATACATATCCATACCCAAAGATGGATAAAAGACTTAAATATAAGTTATGGAATTATAAAAGTCCTAGAGGAGAACATAGGCACAAAAATCTCAGATATCCCATGCAACAGTATTTTCATCAATATGTCCCCTAGAGCAAGGTACATAAAGGAAAGAATAAATAAATGGAACTTTATCACAGTAAAAAGCTTCTTCATGGCTAAAGAAAGCATCAGAAAAATGAAAATATGTATGGGAAAATATATTTGCAAATGATACCTTGCACAAAGGTTTGATCTCCAGATCATACATGAACATACAGTCATATAAAGAACATACATGACTCTACTCCAGGAAGACAAAGAATCCAATTAAAAAATGGGTGAAGGACCTGAACAGATACTTCTTCAAAGAGGATATATGGAGGGAGAATATCCCATAGACATATGAAAGGATGCTCACTATCACTAGCCATCAGACAGATGCAAATTAAAACAGCAATGAAATACCACTTCATACTAGTCAGAATGGAAACCACAAACAAATAAACAAACAAGTGCTGGCAGTGATGTAGAGAAAAGGGAACCCTAGTGCACTGTTGGTGGGAATCTAGATTGGTGTAGCCACTGTGGAAAACAGTATGGAATTTCCTCAGAAAACTAAAAATGGAGCTGCCTTTTGATTTGGAACTTCCACTGCTGGGATTATACCCTAACAACCTTGAAACACCAATTCAAAAGAACCTATGCACCCCAATGTTCATAGTAGCACAATTTACAACAACCAAGCACTGGAAGCAACCTAAGTGCCCATCAGTAAATTAATGGATCAAAAAACTATGGTCCATTTACATAATGGAATACTACACAGCAGGAAGAAAGAAGGAGCTCATACCCTTTGTGACACCATGGATGGAACTGGAGAGCATTAGGGTAAGTGAAATAAGCTAGGAAGTGAATGACAAATACCATATGATCTCACCTATAAGTGGAACCTAATCAACAAAACAAACAAGCATGAAAAATAGAACCACAGACATTGAAATAAAGAACAACTACAGTAACCAGAAGGGAGGGGTGAGGGGATAAGGGGGTAAAATGGCAAGGGTCATCAAGGACCATGTATAAAGGACACATAGACAAAGCTAAAGGGGGTAGGAACGAGGATGGGAGGTGGGAATGAGTGTGGTAGTGGGGGAGAGTTGGAGGGTAAATAGAGACAACTGTACTTGAACCACAATAAAAAAAAAAGAAATGTGGATCTACATCAAGTAAGGAAGAACATCAGATGAAGCGTATGTGAATGTAAAATAAAAACTTTTATTTTTCTGTTTGTACTCGTCGATACCAATTTGTTCAAATAATAATAGAAAAAAATGGATTTGATTATGTATACATATATACCTACTAAAATATGTATTCTTATGTGTGCTTATGTATAGTTTAAATGAAAGACAGTGATGATACAAGGGATAGGAGGAAAATAAGAAATATGTTGTTTGCCCTGCCCAGTGTGGCTCACTTAGTTTTAGCGTGCTCCCATATAACCGAAAGGTTGTGAGTTTGTTTATGGTCAGGGCACATGCTTAGGTTGTAGGTTTGGTGCCTGGTCAGGAAATCTATGAAAAGCAACCAATTGATGTTTCTCTTTTCCACTGATGCTTCTCTCCCTCTCTCTC
This sequence comes from Trachops cirrhosus, assembly GCA_028533065.1. Lineage (NCBI taxonomy): Eukaryota > Metazoa > Chordata > Mammalia > Chiroptera > Phyllostomidae > Trachops > Trachops cirrhosus. The sequence goes on from CM052544.1 coordinate 77,984,336, forward strand.
CCCTCCCTTCCCCATGGATACTCTGTTAGAATCAGTGAGTATGTCCTCTGGTAAGGTTTAAAAAAATAAATAAATAAAATTTTTTTAATTTCAAGAAAGACATATGTTGTTATTATAAGGCATTTGCACTACTATGAAGTAATATAGTATTATTGGTAAGTGGGCATGGAATAGATGTATATTGCAAACTCTAAGGAAATATCTTTAAAATGTTTTAAATTAAAGCAATAATTTATAACTGTATAAAACAAAGTACCAGGACTAGATAGATTTATTGATAAGAAAGAAAGGGGAATAAATTAGTCCAAGAACATGTATGAATGACCCATGGGCACAGACAATGATGTGAGGATAAACTATGGGAGTGGGGTTGGCTGGATGGAGAAGGGCAAAGGGGAAAATGGGTCAACTATAATAGAATAAATAAGAATTTTTAAAAAGGAAAAAAATAATCAACAATTTATAGCCTTACAAAACAAAGTATCAGGACTAGAAAGATTTATGGATAAGTTCTTCCAGATATTTAAACAGAAAAGTTACAACAATTCTCAACAATCTCTTTCAGAATTAGAAACAGAGGGAAAATTCACTAACTCATTCTATCAGGCAAATATTACACTAATACAAAACCCAGATAGGTATTCCAACCATAGAAAATTATAGACTGATATTTCTCATAAGTGTAGATACAAAAATACTCAGAAAATGTTAGCAAATTAAATCCAGCAATGTATGAAAATAATTATATACCATAACCAAGTGTGATTTATGCCAGGTATAAACATTTATAAACATTTATAAACATTTGAAAATCAGTTTAACATCATCCATCAAAAGCAAAACCTAAAAATGAAAAGAAATCACTTAACTATATCAATTGATTCAGAAAAAGTATTTGAGAAAATTAAAAAAAAATAGCTGTCATCATAAAAACTCTTAGTAAACTATGAATAGAGGGGAACTTCCTTAGCTTGATTTTAAATTTTTACAAAAAATTATAGCTAAAATCATACATACTGGCAAGAAACTAAAATTTCTGACTAAAACCAGGAAAAGCATTAACATGAACTCTCTCATCACTGCTTTTCAACATCATTCAAAATGTCCTAAAATATACAGAATATGCAGAAATCCTAGCTAATGTAATAATACAGGAAAAGGAAATAAAATGTACAAAGATGGGAAAGGAAAATATAAAGCTGTCTTCATTTTTAGATGATATGATCATCTGTGTATAAAACCTGAAAGGATATAGCAAAATTCCTGGAACTAATAAGTAATTATGGCAAATTTTTATGACATGGGTTAATATAAAAAAGTCAAACACTTTTTCATATATCAGCAATCAGTAAATTAAATTTCAAATTTAAAACACAATATCATTTAAATTAACACCTAAAATTAAAAAGGGTGTAGGGTTTACAGGAACAACTATAAAGGACACATGGACAATAACAAGGTGAGGTGGAAACAGCGGAGGGGGGTGAGGAAGGATGGGGTGGTGGGGAGAGGTAGGGGGAAAGGGAGAAAACTGTACTTGAACAACAATAAAAATCAAAAGTATTTTTAAAAAAAGAGGAACAGAGAAATTCTCTGACCTCCAAATTTGTCCCCCCCCAAAAAATTCTTAAGTATAAATGTAACAACATATATTAAAGGTCTATACAGGGAAAAATACAACATAAAAGAAACCAAAGATCTATATAAATGGAGACATATTCCACATCCATGAATATTAAGACTTAATATTGTTACTGTGTCAGTTCTTTCTAACATAATCTATAGATTCAAAGCAACCCTAATAAAAAGTCAGAAAGCTATTTTGTGGATATTGATAAAATGATTCTGAAGTTTATATGAAGAGGCAAAAATCCAGAATAACTAATACATTGAGATGAACAAAGTTGGAATCAACCTTACATGACTTCAAGACTTACTATCAAGACAGTGTAATATTGGAAAAAGAATATATAGATTAATCACTGGAAGAGACTTAGAGAAGCCAGAAATTGACTCATATAAATATAGTCAACTAGTCTTTGAAAAAAAAGACAAAAGGCAAAACAATGGAGCAAATATAGTGTTTTCAACAAATAGTGCAGGAATAAATGGATAGACACATACAAAAAATGAATCTAGATACAGATTTTGCACCCTTCAGACAAATTGATTCAAAATTGGCCACAGACATAAATGTAAAATGGAAAAATAAAAAAACTCTGAGAATATTACATAGTAGTTATCCAGACAGCCTTGGAATAAATAGGACTAAATATAGATGATCTTGGGCTTGGCAATATTTTTTTAATTGATAAAGTGGACCACATTAAAATTCAAAAATTTTGCTCAGTGAAAGATACTCTAAAGAAATGAGAAGAAGGCCAGTCTCAGAGAAAATATTTACAAAAGAAATATCTGATATAGTAGATAACATATACCTGCAAAACCCTTAAAACTCAACAATAAGAAAACAAACTGACAAAATAGGGTCAAAGAACTTACTATTACAGATCAAAAAGCACATGAAAAAATGTTGCTCATCAGGGAAATGTAAATCAGAACAACAATGATATGCCACTTACACACCTATTAGAATTGCCAAAAAGCAGAAAAGTGATAACACCAAGTGTTGGGGAAGTGGAGCAAAAGGAATTGTGATTTATTGTTGGTGGAAATACAAAATTTAAAAAAAAAACTGGAAACAGCTCCTTTGTAATGCACTTTAGGTTTTCTTACAAAACTAAACATACTCTAACCATAAAATTCAGCTATTGTGCTTCTTGTTATTTACTCAAAGGTGTTGAAAATTTATGTTCACAAAAATATATACACAGAGATATTTATTGCAGTCATAATATCAAAACTTGGAAGCAACCAAGATGTAATTTCAATTGGATAAATACACTATTATATATCCAGACAAAAAATCTTATTAACTTCTAAATAGACATAAGCCATCAAGCCACAATAAGACATGGAACAAATTAAATGCATATTACTAACCATAAAAAGACAATCTGAAAACTATACATACTTCATGATTCCAATTCTATGACATTTTGGAAAAGGCAAAACTACACATATACATTAAAAATATCAGTCATTGTGAGGAGTTGGGGGAGTGAGGGATGAATATGCACAACCCAGAGAATGTTTAGGTAGTTAAAATACTTTGTATGGCATTATAGTGGTTACTATATGTCATTATGTATTATTCAAGCCAAGAGTGTTCTCTAACAAAAACTATGGACTTTGATAAAGATGTGTGAATGTAATTTCATCTTTTACAACCAATGTCCCACTCAGGTGGGGAATTTGGATAATGAAGAAGGCCATGCATGTGTGGGGCAGGACATACATGGGAAATCTCTATACTTTCTGCTCAATTTTTCTATGAATCTAAAATGGACCTAATAAATATTGTGTATAAATTAAAACTTATTTTTTTTGACTAAATGATATCTCCTTCCATAGAGATATCCCCATTCCCTTAGCTGCTCAGTCAGGGTGTTCCACAAGGTTATTCTTTATGAGATATGGGAGGTGTTTGGTTAATGCCAGTTTATGTCGCTGCAGAGAAAATCAGTCGATAAAACGTACAGCATTATAGCATATCCAAATTATTATTTTATTTAAAAGAATTTGCAATGTCATGATGGAGATAAAGTCAAGCTATGTCATCAAAGAAAAGTAAAAACATCTAAGTTTTGGCAAAAATATTTTGTGACACAGTATCTAAGAAACATTAAGAAACTGGAATTGCAACAATGTAGTGTTGGGAACTGCCCTGCCTGGTTTCAGAAGCTGTAACACTCCATGGCTAAGGCTGAGTAAAAAGACCTTGGGACCACAAGCCACTAAGAAGACCAAACTTATCCTCCCAGCTGGGGAGCTGCCTTTGCCCCCTTTACTTCACCCTGCTTGGCCCTGGGCAGATGACTGGTTAGCCAATGACAGGTAAGATTCCTCAAGGGAGGGATGACCTAAGGCAGACACAGTTGCGATCAGGGAAGGACTTGGAGGACTATAGAAAAAGGGGGTGATGGGCCCTCACCCCTCGGCTTTGACATAGCCTGAGTCCTCATTCTGTCTGCAAGAAGTATCCTAATCTCTTGGCTGCCTTACTTCCCTTGCCTGACTTAAGCCTGAAAGAATGCCAGAGGGCGGTGCAGCCCTGGGCAGAAACGGGCAGTTCCCCAGGGCAATCAGGTCTAAGAAAGAATGCATAAAATCCTGTGAAAGCTGCTTTACTAATAATGCTCTCAATTTTCTGATAAGGATCCAAGCATAAAATGAATTTGTTTCCCAAAGTTTTATGGTCCTTTAGCTCACTGACCCTGACTCAGAATGAGCCCTCATATTTCTTTAAATGTTATCTATTATTTGGTCACTACTGCCTGACTATGATTGATAAACTTTACTTGTATTCCTGTGCAAGCTGAACCCAATAAAAGCCCACTGAGGAAGAGGCTCAAGGCCCTTCTCCTCTGAGAGATTGACTACCTTTCCTCCCTAAGCAGATCATGTCTTCTTGGTAGACTCATTCTCATCCATGATGGCCAGGAGGGTTCTGCTGGACAAAGCTCCCCCACAATGTAGTACATACAACAGCATATAATATTTTTATTTTTCATAAATAAATAAAGTAAGACATGAATAGAAACACAAAAGTATGACCCAAAGACAGGAGAAAAAATAGTAGTCAATAGAAACTGTCTTTGAGAACTTACAAGTATTAGACCTAATAAAAAAGTCTTTAAATTAGCTATTATAAATATGTTAAAAATAAAAAAAAATTTTAAAAAAATTAACTGAAAGTATAATATGATGGCAATGATTATTCAAACATAGAGTATCAATAAATTGTTATAAATTTATTAAAAATACTGTCTAAATTGATAGTATTTTTAAAAGAACAAAATGGAACTTCTGGAGTTTAAAATAATAGTTGAAGTAAATATTTGGTACATAGTTACAGTAAAATTTATTAGGCTGAATAAAGAATTAGTGAGCCTATAAATAGCTCAATATAGAGTGTCCAAATTGAATAGCAAAAATTAAAATGCATAAGAAAAAACAGGAAGTCATAGAAAATCATCAAGCATAGTAATATGTATAATAGCAGTCCAAGAAGTAGAAGGAAGAGGGAAAGGGGCAGAAAAAGTATTTGAAAAAAATAATGGCTGAAAGCTTCCTACATTTTATAAAAATATTAATCTATGCATCCAAGTAGCTCAATAAGCTCAAAATAAGATAAACATAAAATATCCAAAGCTAGCTATAACATAGCCAAACTGTTGAAAGACAAAAATCAAGATAAAATCTTGAAAGCAGCAATAGAAAAATTATTAATCATATATGAGGGGACCATAATATTATAAATATCTTACTACTTATTATAATCAATGAGTGTCAGAATTCAGTGGAATGACATATCCAATTGTTAAGTAAAATTAAAATTTTAACCAAAAATTATATATCAATCAAAAATATCCTTTCAAAATAAAAGCAAAGTGAAAATATTAAAAGACAAAGAGGAATGGACAGAATTTGTTGCTGGTCCCTGCCTTACCAAACACCTAAAACAATTTCTTCATGTTAAATGGAAATGACACTAGACATTAGCTCAAATTCATGTAAAATATGATAATATTACTAATAAAGAATATTTCATAGTTATATACAAGTATTCACCTTCTCCTAGATCATATGCATAATTATTCATTATTTTTACTTCTTTATTTTTCTAAACCAGCCTTTTACAATTTTTCTTCCATTGGAAGAATTATCTGAATTACTTCATATCTAACTAGAAGAAAATAATTCCAATTATTTATATATATTAGAATACTAAATTTAAATTAATTTTAAGTGTCAAGTTGCATTCTTAAAGAGGTTGCATATGCATTAGTATGTGTGTGCATACATGCTTTCAAAAATATGTGTTCATGAATATCTTCTGGCTCAATGTCCTCTTTCATTTGCATATATTTCTGATTACATAGTAAATTCACCAGGAAAGTTGTAGTTAATTTGTCAAAATTACCTTTGAAACCAGATTATTTTTTTATTTTTTAAGGATTATACTCTTAATCCAGAAACATTTGTTATATCTTCATCAAAAGTAAGGAAAATGAAAGAATGTTTTCATGAATTCAGATAAAGAAGACATAAAATGATTTTTTTTTAGTTAAACTAGATTCCATCATGCAATTATTTCATTTAGCTTTTCTGAGTTACTAAACAAAGGAACACAGTAATAAAACAGAGAAAATACTTCTGAAGAGATATATTTGCCAAGTCAAAAAAATGAATTAACAATGCAAGAAATTTATGTACTGTAAAAGGCAAAGAGAGATATATTTTAGAGCAGGATAATCTTTCTAGAATCACTGTAATTACAGTATGGCAGGATATATTTTCAAATATGTCCCCAACAAAAGCTTCCATCTCTCATATTCATTTTTTAGTGTGACATTGACCTACCTTCCATTGAGTGGCGGGGCCTATGACTCTTCCCTTTGTAACTGGGAATAATTTTGTAACATTTCAACCAATGAAGTATGGTTCAAATAACACTGTGATTTTTGAGGCTGGGTTACAAAAGGCAATGCAGCCTCTGCTTCGTTTGATGGAAGACCCACTCTTGAAGACACCTGTAGTCATTTGCGTGTCTAGTTGACATCTTAGGCAAGAAATCCAAAGTAGTCTACTTGTGTTTATCACATGACTAGATCCTTAAGATTGCATAAAACAAGAGAGACCCACACTACTGTTTCAGTTTGTCATTTTCTAAAGGTATGTGAAAAAATCAAGGGGTACTTGTTGATTTGAGCCTTTTGCTTACTCTCAACCTTCTCAGAAATGTGATGAAATAATAGAGTATTCTCATTTTAAACTACAAAGTTTTTGGATGTCTTCTTACATAATGTTAATGGAAAATGTACCAGTTAGGATAATTTTTAAAAAATATAATTTGACAAATCTACTTTAGGAATTATAATGATTTGGTCATATTAATTTAGTATGTAAAATAGGCTGCTGTAATAATTTTATGTAAATTTTCCTCTCTGTATTTTTGTTATGATCCATAGGCAAGACTTATAAAAATATATGAAAGATACAAATATACAAGTACCTTAAGCCTCCAATATGGACCCAGTGAGTGAGAAATAATATGGGTCTGATGATATCATTTATTGTTTATACTTGTACTCCTACTTCTAGCATCCTTGCTTCTAGCACAGTGGCAACAGGGAAAGGTAGAAAACCACACGATTAAAGATGTTATGTATCATGTTTATAAATTACCCATGAATCTAGCACAGCACTCATAGTTGCAATTAGTAAACTTTTGTTCAAGAAATGAATGAGTCAATGAATACAACCATTTTGTTTGAGTTCACTCTCCAAGGACATATATGGCATCAGTGCAATTATAATTAATAAGTAATTAACTAATTTTTATTAAGAACCTTCTATGAACTGGGCAACAGTCTAAGAGGTTTACCTACAACTAACTCATTTAAGCTTTATAGGCAAATTGAAGGTGCTACAATTATCCTCATTTTATGGATGAAAAAAATCCCTAAGAAATAAAGAGGTTATTAACTTATCCAAGTTTATAGAAATAATATGTTAGTAAAAATTTATGACTCTTATTTTACATGTTTTTCAGATGAGAAAAACGTCATAGAATTTTATTTGTGTATATTTATTTTACTTCTTCAACTTTGACCCTTGAGACTACTCAAATAAACTGTATAATTTTGAAATTTCAAATATGCCCTTTTTATTTATTTAGATGCCATATGGAGGAAAACTGTGTACTTATAACCTTATCTCATGTTTTATTAATGACTATGGATTGTTAATATGTAAACCATTATACAAATACTACCTTTGAGAAACTTGTTTCTCATTTACCCTGAAAGAATTAAGTTTCCATAACTAAGTTTTATTTTATGAAACTAAAAATCTTTTCATATATCATGCATCAGTGCATAAAATACAGTGTAAAAATATTAAATGGCACCATGTGCTAGGTATTATACTTTTAAACATTTATATTATTAATTTTCCTTTCTGACATTTAATTCAAATATTTTCAGTTCTGATTTATATTTTGAGTTTATTGGTTAAATAAAGGGGGTGGGGTGGGGGTAGGCAGGCAAAGGGGGTATGGGGACATTTTTAATAGTGTCAATAATAAAAATTAAATAAATAAAAATTAAAAAGTAAATTTGCCTCTTTCTCTTATTTTTTAATGTAACTACTGGAAAATTAGAAACTGCACATTTGGCTTATATATTTCCTTTTTAAAATTATTTTTTATTTCTTAAAAGATTTTAATTATTTATTTTTAAAGAAGAGGAAGAGAAGGAGAAAGAGAGGGAGAGAAACATCAATGTGCGGTTGCCTCTTGCATGCCTCCTACTGAGGACCTGGCCCATAACCCAGGCATGTGCCCTGACTGGGAATCAAACCATGACCCTTTGGTTCACAGGCCAGTACTCTATCCACTGAGCCACACCAGACTGAGTGGCTTATATATTTCTGTTAGACACTAATCTACTGTTGAACTAACCTATGATGATTTAATCTGTTTCTTCATTAAAAGATTATTATACAAGTCACAAGATTCCCAAAAGATTAAGTGCCTATCTCATTGTATGTACACAATGAACAATAAGTCATTTCCCCCCTTTTTTCTTCTAAAATAATAAAAATAAGGAGTGCAGTACAAGGAAAAGGAGGAGGACAAGGAAGAAAACAGTGGGCATTGAAACACTAGCAGGTGTTGAAGTTAAAGGGGACATTTTGCATATGAACAAGTACAACTCTGTTTTTTAGGCAGGTTCTACTCTCAAACATATGCTCTAAACAAAGAGAAACTAATGCCAGTCTGCTTTGGGGATCAGGATAAATTCTCATAAAAATTCTTAACTGTACCTGAATACAGTAAGTTCAGTATTCATGTAACACTTGGGTTTTATACATACAGGCAAATAAAGAATTTGGAAAACCTCTTAATATTTTTCTGTTAAATTTTAAATCTTTTATTTGGCATTAAAACCATCCAGTGTGTGAACTGGTCCTGGAGGAATCAATTTAATTTTAATGGGACATAAAATAATATTAGTCATGATTTGGGAATTATGTTATTTGTTTTTTCATATAAGAGTTTTGATCATTTAAGTTAAAGGTATATGCTATTTCACTTTCAAACATAGGCATTTACAACAACTTTGATTTCAATGCTTTTTAGGAAATAAAACTTTTCTGACAGGTCTTATAGGTTGCCTCTGTTGCTATGAGATTGATGTTTAAAGCATATAAAATTACTAATCAAAGAATAAAGGCTTTGCGGTGAAATAAATCTTCCCTGGAGTTCTCAGAGTTCCTGTAAAATACCCTGGCCTTTGAGATATGGATACATAGAGAGAATAAAAATATAAAATGCTTGCCTTTTCTTTTACTAAAAGCATTTTACCCTTCACATGACATGAGGATTAGATCTGTAGCCACTTGTGGAGGGTTTTTTTTTTCTCTTATCCTAAAGGGAAATCAAAATCTTGTGGCCCTGAAAAGGAAAAATGCTCGTAGCACAGACTAGCTCCCAGGTTATACCACAAAGTACTAAGAAGACTAGAGAAGGTACCTTCTTAGCTATTATCATTCTAAAAACAAAAAATACCTGAGAATTTGAAAACAACCTTCGGTTGTAATACTCCAGATACTTAGGATATAGCTCACAGAGAGAGCTTGTTTACATTCCACAGGGTTGGAGTTAGAACTTAGGTCCATTTTGTTTCAAATAGGAGACTCTCTCAAAACGAGAAGACGGCATCTACTTCATTCCCCTTTCAGAGCAGAGGAAAATAAATTTTTGGCCAAGATGGAGACATAGACAAATATACTTTGCCTCTTCACACAACCAAAAGAAGGACAACAACAAATTTAAAAACAAAAAATAACCAGAATTGCCAGAAAATCAAACTGCATGGAAGTCCAACAACCAAGGAGTTAAAGAAGAAATATTCATCCAGACTGGTATGAGGGGCAGAGATGGCAGCCAGAACACAGAGGAAGGGTGGTAAAGCAGCAGCTGGAGGACCGGCAATCCCACATTTGTGTGAGGAGAAACCAGGAGGAACAACTGGGGAGCAAGACAGACCATGCAACCCAGGGTTCCAGTGTGGGGGAATAAAGCCTCAAAACCTCTGACTGCAAAAACATTGTGGTCATCGTGGCAGTAGGAGAAACTCCCAGCCTCATAGGAGAGTTCATTGGAGAGACCCACAGGGTCCTAAATTTATACAAACCCACCTACCCAGGAATCAGCACCAGAAGAGCCCAATTTGCTTGTGGGTAATGGAAGAAGTTACTGAAAGCCAGCCAAACCAAGCCAACAGCCTTGTTCCCTCTCTAACCAGCCCTCCACAGACAGTGCCACACCGCAGGGATGTGGGTTGTCCCACCCTGGCAAATACCTAAGGCTCTGCTGTTTACAACATAACAGGTGTGCTGAGAGACAAGGAAATATGGCCCAGATGAAAAGTTTTATCAATATTTTTTTAAATAGTGATAATGGCAAGATAATTATGTTAAAAAGTCATTTTTATTTTAAGTATGCATACTGGAATATTTAAAGTAAATAAAAATAGTTCCAATTTACATTTAAATAATTCTGAAAAAATGATTTCAAAAAAAATGAGAGAAGATCCTGATCATTGTCAGTTAATTATAACTATTCTTTATGTTTGTATATTTAAGTTTTTATAATAAAAGTGTTTTAAATTATTGTATAAACTGAAAATGCATTATTTAAACAGTGTCCTCTGAATATGTTCTATATAAATATGAAAATATAAAATAAATTCAAAATGTTAAAGTTAACTATTTTCTTCCATTTTTTCATATGGTTTAGTTTCTCCACTTAAAAAAATAACTGGAGTTCTATAAACAAAATATTTCCTATTAATGAAAATGTCATTTAAAGTAACTAAGTGGATGTATAGATTCAGACTACGAATTTGCAGCTGAAATTAAAAGGCAGGTTTTAAATTTTCAAGTACCTTTCTAATGTTTTTGGAAATGCTATTTATTTAACACAAAATTGTGAAACAGACTTTCCCATATTCAAAGCACGCATGTAATCAAGGTTATTAGCTACAGGGAATATAGCAGTTAAGAAACTTTTCACCTGATATAACTGAAGCTTGATTGCAGTGAAATAAAATTAACTTTTCAGGTATTTACAATTGTGTTCTAACTAAATAGGCTTAAGCAGTGGTATCTCATTAAGCTGTTGGAATCCATATTGATAAGCATTAAAAAGACCTCCCTATATATTATGTCAGTTTGGAAAATACTTTTGAAAATTAAGAGCATGTTTTCTGCCATCTTCTTGCAGCTTGGATTTTAGTTTTTGCTAAAATAAATTTGCAATTTCCATTCCATTAATGCCTCAACTGTTGGAAGTGATAAAGCACAACCAAACCGTATTATGGAAGGCTGAATCTATGCAGATCTGAAATTGAACATTATACACCATCATTTGCTCCAATTATCTTTTCTTATTTTTCTTATTCAATTATTAGCTTCAGCAATCAGAAAATTGCTAAAATTTTTGTTTAATATAGTCTGCATACAGCTAACTGAAGCATTTATGCATATGGTTACACACATACATACATGTATGAGCATAAAAGTGCCAAACTAATGTTTTTTTATTCACAGGTGAGTACAAAAAAGGTTAGTAATGTAATATAAACATATAGTGTAAAGAAACTGCAGTTAGCTTCAGGAAGATAGTACAATTAATGAAATGAAAATAAATTGAGAAGAGGAAATAAATAAAAATAATGAACTGTCAGATAATAAATCTAATTTTTACTAAGAAAAGAAATAAGCAAATAAATGCTTTTTAAAATACAGTAGAAATATCATAAATACAAGATATAATAAAAACTAATACATAGGTTATACTACAAATAGGTAAAACACACTCTGAATAAATCTGAGGCTCAACAAGGAAGAGATGGCTGCTGCTCCTTGAGAAATCAAGAGAAAGATAAAAATGGATAAAATTGATCTCCATTTAAAATCATGTATGTGAAAGTATAAGATGGATGGTAGATATGTGTAGTTAAGTTGAAAACAAATTTTAATGTAGTTAAGTTGAAAACAAATAATAGACTTCATACCATAACAATCCTGTATTTTTATGGCGATGTATTTTTTGATATATCTCCTCAGTGCTTTGAAACAAAAGAAAAAAATAAACAAATGGGACTACATCAAACTAAAGCTTTTGCACAGCAAAAGAAATGATCAAGAAAATATAAAGACAACCTACAGAATGGGAGAACGCATTTGCCAATGATATATACAATAAGGAGTTAATATGCAAAATTTATAAAGAACTTAAAAACTGAACACCAAAAACACAAACAACTAAATACAAATGGCCAACAGGCCTATGAAAAAAATGCTCATCTTAACATAACTCATCATCAGAGAACTGCAAATTAGAACCATAATGAGATATCACCTCACACCTGTCAGAATAGCTCTCATCAATAAATCAACAAACAACAAGCATTGGTGAGGATATGGAGAAAAGAGAACCCTTCTGCACTGTTAGTGAGAATGTATATTGGTGAAGTCACTGTGGAAAGCAGTATGTACTTTCCACATACTGGGGATAGCTCGACTACCAACTTATACCATACAGAAAAATAAACTCAAGATGGATAAAATACTTAAATATAAGTCACGAAGCCATAAGTCCTAGAGGAGGACATAGGTAGGAATATCTCGTATATTCCACATAGCAATATTTTCATCAGTATGTCCCTTACAGCAAGGGACATAAAGGAAAGAATAAACAAATGGGATCTCATCAAAATAAAAAGCTTCTGTACAACTAAAGAAAACATAAACAAAATGAAAAGGGAACCAACTATATGGGAAAATATATTTGTAAATGATACCTCGGATAAGGGTTTGATCTCCAAAATATATAAAGAACTCACATGACTCCATACAGAAAGACGAAAAACCCAATTAATAAATGGTCATAGGACCTGAACAGACACTTTTTTCCACAGAGGCCATAAAGAGGGCCCACAGACATATGAAAGGATGCTCAGCTAGACATCAGAGAGATGCAAATTAAAACCACAATGAGATACCACTTCATCCCTATCATCCCTACCATTTGTTTATGGTCATCATAAACAAATAAACAAACAAGTGCTGGAGGGGTTGTGGAGAAAAGAGAACTCCAGTGCACTGTTGGTGGAAATGCAGACTGATATAACCACTGTGGAAAACAGTATGGAATTTACTCAGGAAACTAATATGGAGCTGCCTTTTGACCCAGCAATCCCATTGTTGGGACTATACTCTAAGAATTCCAAAATACCAATTTAAAAGAACCTATGCGCCCCAATGTTCATAGCAGCACAACTTACAATAGGCAAGTGCTGGAAGCAACCTAACCCTTAAATGAGTGGATCCAAAAACTGGTACTTTTACACAATGGAATACTACACAGTAGAAAGAGAGAAGGAGCTCCTACCCTTTACGACAGCATGGATGGATCTGGAAAGCATTACACTAAGTGAAATAAGCCAGGAAGTGAGAGACAAACACCATATAATCTCACCTATAAGTGGAATCTAATCAACAAAACAAACAAGCAAGCAAAATATAACCAGAAACTCTGAAATAAAGAACAAACTGATAGTAACCAGAGGGTGGGGGGGGGATAATGGGGGAGAAACGGGAAGGATCATCAAGGAACTTGTATAAAGGATACTGGACAAAGCCAAAGGTGGGTAGGATCAAGGGTGAGAGGTGGGGATTGGTGGGTTGGGGGAGAATAGTGGGAGGTAAATGGAGACAACTGTACTTGAACAACAATTAAAGATAAATTAAAAACAAAGAATTTTTACCCTTTGCAACAGCATGGATGGACCTGGAGAGGATTACACTAAGTGAGATAAGTCATTCTAAGAAAGACAAGTACCATATGGCTTCACTCATATGTGGAATCTATTGAAAAAAAAAATGAACTAAGAAGCAAAACAGAGCCACACTCCATAGAAAGTACCGACTTCTCTTTGGTGGGGCTGGGTGGTAGGGGATGGATTGAGAAAAAAATGAAAAGATTAAAAAACAACTCATGGACAGCGTCAACAATGTGGTGATTGTATGGTGGGATTGGGGGAAAGTGGGGCAGGGTATAATGGAGATAAATGCTGATGGATGGAGACTGGATTTGGGGTGGTGAACACACAATACAGTGTACAGATGATGTATTATAGAATTGTACACCTGAAACTGGTATAATTTTGTTAACCAGTGTCACCCCAATAAAGTCAATAAAAAGATAATATAAATATTTATCTCACCTGAAACATTGCAGCTAATGGAGAGGTTCCTGCTATTTTTCCTCACATATGTAATTATTTTGATTCAATTTACATATTATTTTTTTAATATTTTCCTATTCATTTTCTCTGTTTTATTTTATTAAACTTACTGGAGTAACATTGGTTAATAAGGTCATGTAAGTTTCAAGTATATATGTCTATGTTTCATGATCTGTATATTGCATTGTGTGTCCACTACCCAAAGTCAAATCATATTTGGGCACCATATATTTGACCCCCTTTACCATTTACTACCCCTACCTTCTAGAAACCAACTTACTGCACACTGTGCTCTATCTATGTCTATGACTTTCAGTTTTATATCCCACATATGAATGAATCTTATAGATCTTGGCTTTTTTTGCCTGACTTGTTTTATTAGTATATTCTCAAGGTTCATCCATGTTGTTACATGGTAGTATTTTATCTTTTCATACGGCTGAGTAGCAGTACTCTATACTGTATATGTACTATATCTTTTTTTATCCAATCCTGTGTCAAAGAACACTTTGGTTGTCCTTCTTTATTATTTTTCCTGATAGCCTTCTTTAAATTATTTTTGAGATTATTAAGTTAGAGTCAATTAATGTTTCTCCAGAAAGTTTATATAATTGAGTTTATTTTATAATTAATCAACTCATAACAGCCATAATTTTACTATGAAATGATTCACAATAATTTTAATCACAGGGAGTTCTGGAGAGATTTCCAGTTCAATTAGGCAGAATTCAAAATCATACATTCAGTGGACAGAAAATATATTATAAAGTCAAAGTCAACAAGAAGAGACTTTATGGAAAACTGAGTTAAAAAATCTCTGTAATTTCAAGGAGTAGAGAGGAAGAAATGACCAATTGATGTTTTGAAATCCACTTAATTATATATGTTAATCAGATATCTCATTTTCAAGTGCATTTAAAACAGATTGAAATCATGTAAATCTGCCTTATTTTAGATGAAAAGTATTTTGTGTTATGATTTTTCTTTTATAAATACATATGATTCTCATGTATCTGAAAAAGTGTCTATGACCTAGTATAATCACAGGAATTTATTGAGTTAAGGAATGTTAAGCCCTAACTGGACTTATCAACTATATTAATATACTTTATTTCCAGATTTATATATTATATGAAAGCTTCTTTTCTTGACAAACATTTTCTATTTTATAATAATTTTACTTCATAGATCTTCATATATAAAAATTTTATTGTTGATATTAAGTAACTAAATCAGGTAAGGAATCAGTTAAATACACAAATGCATTATAAACAGTTCATTTCCCAATACAAACAGATAACAGAAATGAGTTCTAGATTAACTTATTGTGGTGTTTAATTAGTCCTGACACTTTTATTTTACAAAAATGGTGGGGGGGGCAATGGCAATTCCTTTTCAGAATGTTAACTTCATTGTCATCTAGAAGATTAAAACAAAAATGAAGATTAATTTAGTTTTAAGATATGTAAAAAAGTTGCATTTAGTTTATTTAAATAACATAACATCAAGTCTCTACGTCTTTGTTAACTAAAAGTTAATGGATTCACAAAGGCATTACCTCACCACAACCTCTTGTCACTCACTGCCTTGGTAAAAGTAAGTTTCATTAAAAGTATGGGCTCATTAGTTGACTGAACATGGCTAAGGAAAGAATCAGTGAGCTTGAGGATATATGTAAATGGAAACCTCCCAAATGGAAAGCAAAGAGCTAAAAGCATAAAAAACCTCTATAATATCTGTAGGAGCATTGCTAAAGATGTCACATGTACAAAATTGAAATACTACAAGGAAAAGAAAGAAGAGAAAAGAAGAAATGTTTGTTGTAATAATGGTTAAAAATTTCCCAATAACAGATACCAAATCACAGATGCAGGAACCCAAAATACAAAGTATGATAAACACGAAAATATTTTCAAGGAGGCATATTATATTCAAACTGCAGAAAAGCCAAAGTCCAAGATGATATTTCAAAGAAGATGAGGAGACTTCTGGCCAAGATGGAGGAATAGGTAGACCCACTAGGCCTCCTTGCACAACCAAGATAAGGACAACAACAATTTAGAAACAGAAAAACAACCAGAACTGACAGAAAATTGAACTGTATGAAATTCAGACAACCAAGGGATTAAAATAGACATGTTCATCCAGACCAGTAGGAGGGGCAGAGTCGGGCAGCCGAGAAAGGGGTAGAGGCACAAAGAGTGGTGGGACTGGGCGCATAAGGCATCCCAGCAGGTAGGACTGCAGCGGGCGGACCCTGAGTGACAGGTGGCAATCAGCAGACCCAGCGAGGCGGCGATTGTGAAGCAAGCCACTGCGCACAACCCAGAGTCCCAGCGCCGGGAAATAGAGCCTTGGGGCACTGATTGAAAACACCTGTGGAGTTGAGGCGCAGGAAGAGACTCCCAGCCTCACTGGAGAGTTTGTTGGAATGAACCATGGGGTGCTAGAATATGTACAAGCCCACCCACACAGGAATCAGCACCAGAAAGGCCCACTTTGCTTACAGGTAATGGCGGAACTGACTGAAGTCCAATGGAGAGCAAAGCAAATGCCATTGTTCCCTTTCAGACCCTGCCCCCACATACAGTGTCACAATCCAGCCACTGGGTTGCCCCACCTTTGTGAACACATAAGGTCCCCTCATATGTAATAGATGTGACGAGACAAAAAAAAATGGCCCAAACGAAAGAACAGATCAAAGTTCCACAGCAAATACAACTAAGTGACCAAGACATAGCCAGCCTATCAGATACACAGTTCAAAGCAGTGGTGATCAGGATGCTCACAGAATGGGTTGAATTTGGTCGCAGATTAAATGAACAAATGAAGGCTACGTTAAGTGAAATGAAGGAAACTGCACAGGGAACCAATAGTTATGGGAAGGAAACTGGGACTCAAATCAATGGAGTGGATCAGAAGGAAGAAACAAACATCCAAACAGAAAAGAATGAAGCAATATGAATTCAAAAAAATGAGGAGAGGCTTAGGAACCTCCAGGACATCTTTAAACGTTCCAACATCTGAATTATAGGGGTACCAGAAGGGGAAGAGGAAGAACAACAAGTGGAAAACTTATTTGAACAAATAATAAAGGAGAACTTCCCCAATCTGGCAAAGGAAATAAGCTCAGAGAGTCCCAAAGAAGTTGGACTCAAGGAGGAACACACCAAGGCACATCATCATTACATTAGCCAAGGTAAAAATGAAGGAAAAAATCCTAGAAGCAGCAAGAGATAAGGAGACAGTAACCTACAAAGGAGTTCCCATGAGACTGTCAGCTGATTTCCCAAAAGAGACCTTGCAGGCAAGAAAGGGCTGAAAAGAAGTATTCCAAGTCATGAAAGGCAAGGACCTACATCCAAGGTTACTCTATCCAGCAAAGCTTTCATTTAGAATGGAAGGGCAGATCAAGTGCTTTTCAGATAAGGTCAAGTTAAAGGAGTTCATCATCACCAAGCCCTTATTTTATGAAATAAATGTTAAAGGGACTTATCTAAGAAAAAGAAAATAAAAAACACGTATAGTAAAATGACAGCAAACTCACAATTATTAACAACCACGCCTGAAACAAAAACAAAAACAAACTAAGCAAACAACTAGAAGAGGAACAGAACCACCCAAATGGAGAACACATGGAGGGTTAGCAACAGGGAAGTGAGAGGAGGAGAGAGGGGGAAAAGGTATGGAGAATAAGTAGCATAGATGATAGGTAGAAAATAGACAGTGGGAGGGCAAGAATAGTATGGAAAATGTAGAAGTTAAAGAACTTGTGACACGTGGACATGAACTAAAGGGGGGGAATGTGGGTGGAAGAGAGTGTGCAGGATGGAGGGGAATGAAGGGGGGTAATGGGACAACTGTAATAGCATAATCAATAAAATATATTTTAAAAAAAGAAAGAATATGAGGGGGGAAACATATTTTACCTGTAGAGAAACATGGATAAGAATTGTACAGTACTGGACTTCTCATTAGACATATGAATATAAAAGAGTGGTGGAGGGAAATATTAAAGTGTTGAAGGGATAAAAACCACCATAATATATCCAGCAAAATTATCATTCAAAAATGCAGGGAAAACAGACCTTTTCAGAGAAAAATCTGAGGGAATTTTCTCCAGTAGAGTTGTCTGGCAAATAATGGTAAGGTAAGTTTGTCAGACAAAGGGAAAATGATATAGGTGAAACAAATCTATATGAAGAAAGGAAAAGCATCAAAAAAGGAAAAAAATAGGGAAATATTTTATTTATCATACTATTTATTGATGTAATCGAAAATTTTGAAATGCAATGATATCAACAATGAATACATTGTTGAATGTAGCATAGCATGAATATAACATATGAAAAACTAAAATTAATAACAGCAAAGTCATAACAAAAATTGTAGGAATTGTGAATATTCTACTATAAGGCTTATAAAGTACTTGCTCTAATTGTGATGTGTTATGATATTATTTGAAAGTGCACTAAGATTACTTGTAAAAGCATACTGCAAATTCTAGGACAAGAACTATTAATATTTTTAAGATTATAACTAATATGCTAGGAGCTGATAGGAAGTAGAATTTTAAAAAATTATTACTTAAAAGAAGAGAAGGCAGAAAAAGAGGCAGATATTATAAAAATAACAAAAAAAGTGTAACAAACAGAAAGCAGTTACAATATTGTAAACATTAATCCAACTATATAAATAATCACTTTAAATATCCATGATCCATATATACCAATTAAAATATAGACACTGTTAGAACGAATTAAAAAAAACTGTATGTTGTTTACAAAAAAAACATTATAAATAAACATAAAACAGACAAAAAGTAAATGATGAATGGTAATATACTATGCTAATACTAACCAAAAGAAATCTGGAGTAACTGTATTAATATCAACAAAATAGACTTCAGAACAAAGATTATCATCAGAGATAAAAAGGACAATTTTATAACTACAAACAGATGTAGAAAGACTAACAATCTTTAATGTTTGTATGTCTATGTACAGAATGTCAAAATACATGAAGAAAAAATTTATAGAACTACAAGAATAAATAAATGAATACACAAATACAGTCAAATACTTCTACATCCATTTATCAGATTTAAATACCCTCTATCAGAAACAACAGACAGATTCAGGAGGCAGAAAATTATGAACATAGTTGAATTAAACAGCAACATCAATCAACTGGATATGCTTGATAGTATGAAATACTTCAACAATTTTTGGAAGACTCAAAATTTATAGAATTATTCTACCCACCTTATATGTAGATGAAATGCAATTTTTAATTAAAATCACAAGATATTTTGTGCATATCAACATGCCAATTTTAAAGTTTACATGATCAATTCTGGCCCAAGATCATGGCTAGGAAGATCCTGTACTCACCTCCCCTTGACCCTTACATGAACACATGAAATTTATACTTAGAGACAGATCAGTTCTCTGTGAAGAAGAACTAAGGACTGACTGAACAGCTTCTGCATAACAAAACAGAGAAAGAACACACAGGAACATATAAGAGAGATGGAGACAAGGTACCATGACATCCCCACCTGCAGTAAGGAAAGATCCTGAGAGATCTAAACACTGATTCACCTGCCTTGGGAAACAGTGGAAAAACAGTAGTTTAAAGGGCACCTAAACTATATGGGAAGGAAATCCATATACTAATCCTAGAGAATCTGCCAAACTGGAGAGGAACTGTAGAAATTCTCTCCAGTGTTGGAAGCACCAGACAACGTCATTTGTTTCCCTCCTTCTCTTCCTTGATTACACAAGCAGGAGCATAATCCAGGCACTAGCCAGCTGGCCAATGGTGTCAGGATGCAAACTAGGCTCCAGAACCACACAAGCTCTGCAGTTTGTTCCTGGGATCCCCCACAACCCATACACATCCAACTATAAGTTGGGACTCAGCATGAATCACCCCCGAGTTTCTCTAACTACAGCTTCCAGCAGGAATACCAAGGCAGTCCCAGTGTGGCTTATCCCATAGGATTCCATATGGCTCGTACTCATCCTAGTTTCAGCCCAGGGTCCCAGGGCTGCATGTTTTAGGGACATCTCATGGCTCAAGCCAGCTCCAACTCCAGCTCCAATCAGCCTGCCAAGGTAGTGCTGGTGTGGCTTGCCCCTGGGACTCCCTGGAGCTCACACCTCCTTCAGGTGAAGCTCTAGGTCTCTGTGTAGCTTAACCCTGGAACTCCACATGGTCTGAGCTTCCCCAACAACAGCTCCAACCAGCTTGTCAAGGTGGCTTTGATGGGGTTGGCCTCTAGGTCTTCCCATGGACTATGCCCAATACAATTACAGTTACATCGAGCTTGCAAAAGCAACCCCAGTGCTGTTTAAACCTGGGATTAATTGTGGCCTATGTCTTCTCTAGCTACAGCTCTGAGCCTCAGTGAGGCTTACCTCAGAGACTCCGCATAGACCAAGCATGGTCCAATTACAGCTTCAACTACTCTGCTAAGGCAGCTCAGGTGAGCTTTGAACCTTGGAATCTCCAAATCTGAGCCAGTTCTAACTACAACCCAAGCTGACTCCAAAAGTAGCCCTGGTGAGGCAAGTTCCAGGGACTTCACATAGTCTACCACTGGTCCAGTTCCAGATTCAACTAGCCTGACAGGATGGTTCTGGTGAGGCTTGCCCCCATGTTTTCATGGGGTTCCTGCACACTCCAGCTCCAGCTGGCTTGCCGTGATACCTGGCACATGAAATCTACAAAGAGGACGCTCCTACACAATGCTACTCCTTCAAGACTGAGAGAGGTTGTTGTTTCACCTAATTTATAGAAACAAACACAGAGAGACAGTCAAGATGAGGATACAGAAAAATATGTTCCAAAATATAAAAAGAACTCATATGACTCAATACCAGGAAGACAAACAATCCAATTAAAAAATAGGCAAAGGACCTGAATAGATACTTCTCCAAGGAGTACATACAGATGACCTGTAGACATATGAAAAAAAATGCTCAACATCACTAGCCATCAGAGAGTTGCAAATTAAAACCACAATTTGTTATCACCTCACACCTGCCAAAATGGCTATCATTACTAAGTCAACAAACAACAAAAAAATAATTAAAAAATATGAGGATGGTTTGAGGGATGTCTGGTGCAACACTAAGCACACAAACATCAGAACCGTTGGAGTCCCAGAAAGTTTTGATAGACAAAGAAAGGAACAGAAAACATAGTTAAAGAAATAATGGCTGAAAACTTTCCCAAATTGGTAAAGGAAAGAGACATCTATGTCCAGAAACCAGAGTCCTAGAGAGTAACCCAAAGAGGCCTACAGCAAACACATCATAATTACTATGCCAAAACTTAAAGATAAAGAGAAAATCTTAACAGCAGCAGAGAAAGGCAGTTAGTTATGGAAAAGAAATCTCCCATAAGGCTATCAGCTATTTTTTTTAGCAGAAACTTTGCAAGCCAAAAGGGAATTGCACGATATATTTAAAAGCAATGAAAGGAGGTTTTAACAAGCAAGAATACTTTACCCAGAAAAGTAATCATTCAGATTGAAAGAGAGATAAAAAGTTTCCTAAACAAGAAAAAGTTAAAGGTGTTCTTCACCACTAAATTGGCATTAAAGCAATGCTAAGGGACTATTTTAAGTGGGAAAAAAAAGGCCAAAAGTAAAAAATAAGAATATATAGGAAAAACAATCTTGCTGATAAAGGCAATCATTTAGTAATTACATTTAATTAACCAATTAGAAAGCAAGTAAGTATAAAGGTAAAAAGAAAAATGTAAACCCATGAGTAACTTACATAATAAATTGAGAGACAAATACACACACACCCCAAAAAGATGTAAAATATAATGTCAAGAGCCTAAATGAGTAGGTGAGTAAAAAAATAGTGCTTTTAGAATTTGTTCAAACTTAAGCAACCATAATCTTAAAAGAGACTGCTATACACTTAGCTTGTTATATATGAATCTTATGGTAACCATGAAACAAAAATGTGTAATAAACACACAAAAGTTAAATAAAAATAATCCAAACAAATCACTAAAGAAAGCTGTGAATGTAAAGAGAATAGAACAGAGAAGAAACAGAGAACTAAAAAGTAATAATAAAATAAAATGACAATAAGTACATATATTTATTCATCACTTCTTTAAATGTAAATGGACTAAATTTTCTAATTAAAGACTTAGGTGTTTGAATGACATTTTAAAAAATCAGTGTGTAAATTGCTTATAAGAGACTCACTATAGATTGAAAGATACACACAGACTGAAAGTGAAGAAATGGAAAAAGATATTTTATGCAAATGGTAATAAAAAGTAAGTTGGGTAGCAATACTTACACAAAATAGGCCTTAAAGCAAATATTATAGCAAGAGAAAAAGAAGGGAACTACATAATAATAAAGGAATCAATCAACAAGGGGATATAATACTTATAAAGATCTAAGCTCCCAAGTAGGAACATCTAAATACGTGAAGCAAATATTACTAGACACACTGGGAGAGATTGGTATAAATACAATAATAACAGGAAATTTTTACACTCTTGTTACATCAACAGATATGTTATCCCAAAAGAAAATCAACAAGAAAGTACTGGCCTAAACTGAAACATTAGATCATATGGATTTAACATATGTTTGCAGAACTTTCCACTCCAATCAGCAAATACATATTCTTTAAGTACACATGTAACATTTTTCAATATAGACCATGTTAGTTCACAAAACAAGTTTTAGTGCATTTAAGAAGTTTTAAGTAATGACATTAAACTAAAAATCAATTACAAAAAGAAAACTGGCACAAACACAAACTCATGGAAGCTAAATAACATACTACTAAACAATTGGTGGGCTAATGAAGAAATCAAGAAGAAAAGCAAAACATAGGTTGAGAAACATAAAACAGCTAACAGAATAATACAAGACCTCTGGGACACAACAAAAGCAGCTCTAACAATGAAATTTATACTGACACAGGCTTACATCAAACTACCAGGAAAATCACAATAAACAATCTAAATTTACACCAAAAGGAACTAGAAATATGAAAACAAAGCCAAAGGTGAGAAATGACAAAGATCGGAGTAGAAATATATGAAATAGAGACCATAAAATTTTTTTAAAAAATCAACAAAAGTAAAAACTGGTTCTGTAAAAAGATGTAATATAGTTGTGAATTTGTTGTCATTTTCCCATTAATAATTCTGATCTTCTTTTTC
This sequence comes from Trachops cirrhosus, assembly GCA_028533065.1. Lineage (NCBI taxonomy): Eukaryota > Metazoa > Chordata > Mammalia > Chiroptera > Phyllostomidae > Trachops > Trachops cirrhosus. The sequence continues at coordinate 78,007,993 of CM052544.1, forward strand.
TTAGATAAGTCTTTTAACATTTCATATAATAAGTGCTTGGTGATGATGTATTCCTTTAGCTTTACCTTGTCTTGGAAGTACTTTATCTGCCTTCCAATTCTAAATAATAGCTTTGCTGGATATATAGGGATAATGGAGGAAAGGTACAGGGAATAAGATGCATAATTGGTAGGCACTAAATAGAGAGGGGCATATTAATAGTATAGGAAGTGGAGAAGCCGAAGAACATATATGTACAACCCATGGACATGAACTGGGAGAAACTGCTGAGTGAATGGGGTTACCATGTGGAGGGGAACAAAGGGGAAAAATGGGACAACTGTAAAAGCATAATCAATAAAATATACTTAAAATAAAATAAAATAAAATAAAACAATAATAAAAATAGGTGCAAAACTGCCATTTTCTGGAACATGTTCTCAACCCACTGAGGTTTTGCTTCCTGGCAATTCTCATCAGTTTGTCTCAAATAAACTCATAAAAATTCTTTAAAAAAGATTAAATATATAAACCTGTAGTCAAGAGAACTCATCAAGAGAAAATGAGAGAGGACTCAAATAAATAAAATCAAGAATGAAAGAAAAGTAACAACTGACACTACATAAATAAAAAGTATTACAAACTAGGACATATGGATCAGTTCCTAAACACATGATCTCTCAAGACTGAATCAAGAAGAAATAGAAAATCTAAACAGATTAACAACTAGAAATTAAACTGAATCAGTAATCATAAATTCCCAACAAATAAAAGTCTAGAACTAGGGAGTTTCACAGTCAATTCAACCAAGCATTCAAGAAGAATTAATATATAGCCTTCTTAAATCATTCCAGAAAAATTTGAAGAGTAGAGAAAGCTTCCGAATTCTTTCTACAAGGATGTCATTACCCAGAGACCAAAAACTTACAAAGACACTCCAAAAAAAGAAAATTACAGGCCAATATCCCTGATGAACATAGATGCAAGAGTCCTCAACTAAATATTAGCAAATTAAGTTCAGCAATAAATTAATAAGAACATATACTATGATCAAGTGGGATTTATTCCTGGGATGCAAGATTGGTTAATATCTGCAAATCAGCATTGTGATATATCACATAAACAAAATGAAGCATAAAATCATATGATCATCTCAATAGATACACTAAAATCATTCAACAAAATTTAACATCCATTTATGACAAAATCCTTCAACAAAGTGTGCATAGAATGAAGATACCTCAAAATAATAAAAGCTGTATGTGGCAAAGGCATAGACAACTTCACACTCAACAATGAAAGGCTGAAAACTTTTTCTCTAAGATCAGAAACAAGATAAAGAAAGGCACTCACATTATCCTTATTCAACATAGTCTTGGAAGTCCTACCCACAGCAATCAGAAAAGAAACAAACAAAAGATATCCAAATTAGAAAGGAAGAAGTAAAATTGTCATTCTTAGCAGAAGGCATATTATATATAAAACCCTAAAGATTTCACAAAAAATAACTATTAGAACTAAAAATGAAGTTACTAAAATTGCAGGATATAAAATTATTTTGAAATATGATTTTGCTATATAGAAATAACTACCTGAAAGAGAAATTAAGAAAATAATTCATTTCCCATTGCATAAAGAACAAAAAATACATAGAAATAAATCTAAGGAAGTAAAAGACCTGTACTCTGAAAACTATAAGACATTCATGAAACAAAATTTAAGAAGACACAAACAAATGAAAGGAAATACTATGCTATGGATTAGAAGAATTAATATCATTAAAATGTTCATACAGTCTAAATCAACCTAAAGATTCAATGCAATTACTATCAAAACACCAATGACCATTTTCATAGAGCTACAGCAAATAATCTTAGAATGTGTGTGAAACCACAAAAGACCCCAAATAACCATAACAAAATTTAGAAAGCAAAGTTGGAGATTTCACACTTTCTGAAAATTTCTTTTTTATACTATAAAGCTATTCTAACCAAAACAATATGGCAATGACACAAAAACAGATACATAAATCAATGGAACAGAATAGGTTTCCCCCAAGTAAACTCACACTTACATGGTCAACTAACCTATGACAAAGTAGGAAATAACATACAATGGAGAAAAAGCAGTTTTTTCAATAAATGGTGTTGAGAAAATGACAGATACAGTAAAACACCTGAAACTAGACTACTTACTTATACAATACACACACACACACACACACACACAACTTAACACAGACAAAACACTTAAACCTAAGACCTGAAGCCGTAAAACTCCTATAGAGAAAATATAGACAGTAAACTCTTTCATATCAGTCTCAGCAATTTTTTGGACATCTCCCTTGGGCAAAAACAGCAAAAAGAAAAATTAAAAAGTGGCCCTTTAGTAAACTAAAAAGTTGTTTTCATAGTAAAGGAAACCATTATCAAGTCAAAAAGGCAGCCTACTGACTGGGAGAAGATATTTGCAAATGATATATCTGATAAGGGGTTAATATCACAAATATATTTAAAAAACTCATACAACTCACAATCAACCCAAAATCAAACAATCTATTAAAAATGGGCAGAGGACCTAAATAAGCTTTTCCAAAAAAGACATAGAGATCACCAACAGGCACACGAAAACATGCTCAACATCACTCATTATCAGGGAGGTGCAATCAAAATGACAATGAGCTATCACATCACAACTGTCAAATGGTTATCATCAAAACAACAAAAAATAAAAATATAATAACTGACAGTGAGGGTGTGGAGTAAAGGGAACCCTCATGCATTGTTGGTGGGATTGCAAAGTAGTGCAGTCACTATAGAACTACCCTATGCCCTAGCAATTTCACTTGTGAGTATTTATCTGAAGACAGCAAAACCATAGTTCAAAATATATATACACTGCTGTGTTTATTCCAGTATCATTTACAATAACCAAGACATGAAAGCAACCTCCATCATTGGAAGAATGGATAAAGAAGATATGGTACACATGTGAGTACAATGGAATACTAGTCATAAAAAAGAATGAAAACATTTTATTTGCTACAACTTGGATGGATCTAGAGGATATTATGTTTAGTGACATATCAGACAGGAAGAGACAAGTACTGTATAATTGCACTTATATGTGGATTTTAAAAAACAAGATAAATCAAGAACAAACAAATGAAACTAATGCAAACTCATAGACACAGAGAAAAAAATGGTTGCCAGAGGTGAGGGTGGGTTGGGTGGAAATTGGAAGGGTATTAAGAAGTTATGAAATGCCAGCTGTAAAATAAGACATGAATGTGAGGTACAGCATGTGAAAGAATCAATAATATGGTAATACCTATATATGGTGACACATGGTTACTAGACTTACTGGGAGAATCACTTTGGATCACTATGTTGTATACCAGAAACTACTTTAATTTTGTATGTTAACTATAGTTAAAATAAGTTTAAGAAAAACACAGAGGGTAGGGATATTGAATTACCAGGAACATAGGAGAGAAGGTCTCATGTGGTAGAAACAATATTTTCCTTGTAGTCACACTTGGGTAAATTATTTCACCCACCTGAACCTCAGTTTCCTCATCTATAGATTGCTTATAATAAAGTCTCTTTCATATGCAAAAATAATAATAAAGTTTATGTAAAACACAAAATACCCATAATAACCAAAACAATACTGAAAACATAATTGGACACAAACTGTTTGACTTCATGATTCACATAGATCTGTGGATCAGAGCAGAGAGCCCAAAATAAAAAATGCAAATTAAATGCACAATGAGACACCACTACATATTTATTATAAAGGTTAAAATCCAACAAAACTGACAATACAACACGATGGCGAGTATGGCTAATATAATAACAGGAATTTCACTGATTGACAGTCAGAATCCAAAATTGTACAGCCCCTTTAGAAGACAGTTTGACAGTTCCTTAAAAAGCTAAATATAGTCTTACCACATGACCCAGGAATTCTCATCCTAAATTATTTACACAGTTGATTTGAAAGCATGTGTCTACACAAAGAACTGCACAGAAATGATTTTTGCCTTTTTCATAATCACTATAAACCAGAAACAACCAAGATGTCATTCAATAGGTGATGTGCAAACAAATTATGGCAAACAGAATATTCAGAAATGAAAAAACAAAAGATCTACTTACAGGAGGAAATGAGGAAATTCTTAAGTTAACAAAGTCAGTCTTACAAGGTTATATTCTGTATGATTCCAACTATATGAAATTCTGGAAAAGGCAAAACTGTTGAGATAATAAGAAAATCAATACTTGCAAGGGGTTTTTAGAGGAATTGAATAGGTGAAACACAGTGAACTTTTAGGGTGAAATTATTCTGTATTATACTGTAATGGCATATACATGCCATTCATTTTTTTCTCACAATCCGTATACCTGTACAACAGAAAATGTGGATCTTTATATAAACTATGGACTTTAGTCAATAATATTATATTGGTTCATTAACATTAACAAATGTATTCTATTAATACAAATTGCTAATATTAAGGTAGACTGTGGAGAAGAGAGTATATGGAAAGTTTCTGTGCTATCTGCTCAATCTAAAAACTGTTCTTATAAAGTCTATCCATTAAAACAATTGTTTATTTTTGAAGAGACATAAGTACAAGTCAGAAATGTCTGGCTAAGTAAACAATATCCTATTCCATCCTTTTACTCCAAATAGGCCATGGCCAAATTACTTTCTAAAAGCTACTTGGTTACAGTGGCCTTGTAATATAGTTTAGTATCAGGTATTGTGATCCCTCCTACTTTACTCTTCTTTCTCAAAATTGCAGCAGCTATT
>CM052544.1:78013292-78033730 GCA_028533065.1 Trachops cirrhosus
CTTTGAACTGTGCATCTGATAGGTTGGCTATCTCTTGGTCACTTAAAAGGATGGGTTCTGGGGCTTTCAATTCTTCTGTTTGAGCCATCTTTTTGTTGTTTTTTCATTTTGTTTTTGTTTTCTTTGTTGTTTTTTGGTCTTGTAGAGCTCCTGTAGTGAGGGGCGGGGACTTAGGAGTTCACCAGGGCAGGGCACCCCAGTCGCTGGGTTGTGATGTTGTATGTGGGAGCAGGGTCCGAGAAGGAACAATGGCGCTTGCTCTGCTCTCTGTAGGACCTCAGACTCCTCCGACTCTCCTTGAAAACTGGGCCCCTCTGGCACCAATTCCAGTGTGGGTGGGCCTGTGCACCCCATGGGACCTTCCTTTTCAGTCAGTGGCTCAAAGCTCTATTTCCCGGTGGTTGGACCCTAAGCTGTGCACAGAACCCCGCTTCACAATGGCCGCCTCGCTGGGTCTGCTGGTTGCCACCCGCTGGGTCTGCTGGTTGCCACCCCCTGGCCGGGTCCCACCAGCCACCCCGCTTGTGCACCCAGGGTCTGCCTGCTGCGGACTTGCGCGCCGCCCCAGTTTCTCAGTGCTCCGCTCCTCATCCCTCGCCCCATGGACTCTGCCCCTCCTACTGGTCTGGATGAACGTGTCTATTTTTAAATCCTTGGGTGTCCGACTTCCATACACTTCAATTCTCTGTCAGTTCTGGTTGTTATTTTGTTTCTATATTGTTGTTGTCCCTATCTTGGTTGTGTGAGGAGGCACAGTGCATCTACCTATGCCTCCATCTTGGCCGGAAGTCCTATATTTCATAATCTTGCTTTAATGTGTCAATGCGATATGTCACATAATGTCCTTTATATGGTTATTTTTGCTTTTTTTGTAGTGGCAAATAAAAGCATATAGAGAAAATAAAAATTTATTTCTCTCTTTGCCCCCGGCCCATCCTTCAGCTGTTGATCAATGTTTTACGTATTCTTCTATACACAAGGCTTCCTCTACTGACACATATTTATAAAATAGGCATATGCAGTTTCATCTTACTGAGAAAACGCTTTTTTGAGTAAAACCAGCATAAAGCACTTTTACTGCAATAATAAAACTTGAAACTCACATGTAGTGCAGGGAAGGAGGGGTGGGGTAGGTAGCAGTTATTTGCCACGCCAGATCACTACACAGGACAGCAAAGGAGTGAGGGGCGAGGAAAAGCCAAGAAGCTTTAAGATTGGCAGGGGATTAAGCATCAACAAAACAGGAGATGCTGAAACTATGATGACCAGCATCGTTTTCTTAAGACAACACTCAAGGATTTGTCATGATGGATGGGCTATCATTGGGTTTTCAGTGTCTAAAAAACAGCACCTTCAATTTAAACTTCCAATTAAAGTTCTTAACATTTAGGAAGTAGCGCTTGGATAGCTATGGCATGATAAAATTCCTGAATATCTATTTAAAAAAAACACAGGATGAGGGAAACATTTCCAGCCACAACGAAGGTTTCAGAGGTCCCTGTTGGCCCTGGGACAGATACCTGGAGTGTCCAATATTGCAGTGAAAATTATTTGCTTTTAAAAGGCAGACATTTTAAGGAGAATTATTTAGGAAACTTTAAAATATCATGTAGCATAGCAAAGTTGTTGTAATAAGACATTAAAATGTTGATTTATTTGTAATACACAGTAGCAACTGAAAGCAATATAAACTTAGATCAATTTACAAAATATATTTAGTTAAGTAGAGCTAAATTTATTATCATGTGTTACATCAGATTTTAATTGTTTCATTTAAAAGGTAGATACAATATTTTAATTTTATATAAAAAGGAACCTCATAATCACAAATCTACTAAAAATACCATCTTCTAAAATTCTCAATTAATTATTCTGTGTTTCTCTTTTGAATGCACTCATGTTTTAATTAAGACAAGCCTGGTTAGCTGTGCCTTGAAAGTTAGGTTCCATGGTCACATGGCCCTTTCACTGAATGGTGCACATGGGCACATCTGTTGGTCAGGAGACAGAAAGTGATAGAACAGCTTGACAATAGCTTTCTGGTTTCAGTAAATGGGAAAGAGAGACAAGTTTGTTTCTGTTTACTTATTTTTTTCTCCTTTGACACAAAGCCACTTGATGTGCCACTAGTGAAATCAAACAAAGTCTTCCTGAGACATGCTGATGGGTATGTGAAGGGTGATGATAATTTCCCCTTGCTTCTAGGATATCAATTACCCATTGTTTCCTCATCTTTGTCAAGCTAGTGGTGCTGAAAGTGCCTCACTCATGATTTGTTTACATCATTATTATCCGTTTTCTTTGTGCCTTTCATTTTTTATTCTGGGTCAAACACTAATGTGGACAAATGAGAAAGCTTTGGCCCTAAATCAAGCTGATAGAGATATAGACATACTTTTGAAACAGGTCAGGCAAATTGTGGTAATAATACCAATGAAATCTTCAGGAGCAGAAAACAAAGCAGTAGATTTCACAAAAGATATTATCTTGACATCAATTTTTCCTAGTACACATAAAATACAAGCACACATTTATCTTCATTCCTTAACAATGTTGTATTTTCCTGTCTAAAGTGCTCTCAATATTTTCTGGTTCATATAAAGATAAAAGGATATAAAATTTGTATTTATTTTTATGCTATAAGTGAAAATAAAATCATATTTCATTCAACAGTTCAAGGGAAAAGCACTTTATTTTCAGATCAACTTATAACTGTGTAGACCTATATCAAAATATTCTTGGAATTCCCCGCCCCCAAATCAACATATGGTATGCTACCACATACATAATTTATAAAAGATTTAATCAGTACTACTCCCATTCTTTTTGGGTTTGCTTTACCACACTCAATATTTAATCACAACAATATAATTTGATAAAATAGACCCATTTGAAAGAAATAAGTATATGGAATACTCCATTGATAAATCCTGTTCAGATGTCAAATATTCAACTTACACACACTCACACAATTTTTTTTTCCTTCTAGAAATATTTATTAAATGTCTTCTATGCATGAGAAGCATGCTTGGTCCTACTGCATATGCAATGATGTACATGTATCTCTACTTTGACAGGACATATAATATCTATGTAGAGAGGAAATTATAGCAGGGTCCTCACAACCAGTACAGGCAACAAATTGTAAGTACATTTTAGAGGGAGAAGAAAGATTGTTTTCAAATGGAGGTTATTGGAAGAGGCTCCACTGAAATGTAATTCACCACTGCATAAGCAGGCTTAAATTATGCTGTAGTTGCATTCACATACTCTCTGACAGGACAGTTCAGAGCATATTCAAACCAAAACTTCTATTCAAATTGCTTAGCTTGATCTTAAAACACAGCTGCTCAGAAGTGAATGATGGGGAGGTGGAGGAGTGGAGGAGGGTGGTAGGGGGAAAGTGGAGACAACTGTGCTTGAACCACAATAAAAAAAAGCAAGTGAATTGTAATTTTGAATCCCTGCCAATCACAGTGCCTCATGGCAAATCCATGTCTGATATACTCCATCCAACACTTTAGAATTTGATTTTTTTTGCTACTAAGAATATATATATACACACATCCTACTGTGGCAACTTACAATAGAAAAACAGAATACTTATCATTTTTATAGTGTATTTTTATCTCTCTATCTTACTAGCCCATGATTTCTTAGAGCACAAGGATTATGCATATTTATATTTATACCTTATATGTTCAAAGACTGTTTGCCTAATGAATGTCTGATAAGTATTGAATGATTATATTACAGCCTCAATGTAACTTTGTCTCTCAACATTAAGTTTTATATTATTCTATAGAGAAGCATTTTTCCTACAAGGGAATTGTATTAATCAGGTTGGATAGAATCCCTATTATTCATTCATTAGGGATATAATCTGCATATTTTTACTAATGTCTAAATTGTCCCTTTTTTGGAACCAGATTAATACAAGAACGAAAAGTGTTGCCCAGGCAACAGAGCTTCTTTGTTTGAATGGCTTTCTTTTTTTATTTTTTAATTATTTTTTATTTTGTTTTTATTCTATTATGGCTGTCTCAATTTTTCCCCCTTTGCCCTCTTCCACCTATCCCACATCACTGCTCCCAGAGTCAATCCCCATGCTGATGTCTATGTCCATGAGTCATTCATACATGTTCTTTATTTAGTCCTTTCCCTTTCTTTCCACGATTGTCACCACCCACCTCCCCCATGGTAATTTTCAGTCTGCTCCATGTTTCCATGGCTGTGGCTCTATTTTGTCCGTTAGCAGATTCCACTTAAAGGTGAGATCACATGGTATTTGTCTTTCACCAACTGACTTATTTCACTTAGCATAATGCTTTCCAGATCCATCCATGCTGTGACTAAAGATAGGAGTTCCTTCTTTCTTTCTGCTGCATAGTATTTCATTTTGTAAATGTACCACTTTTTTTTTTGATCCACACATTTACTGATGGACACTTAGGCTGTTCCCAGCGCTTGGCTATTAATAGAGTGCCACTATGAACATAGGGGTGCATAAGTTCCTTTGAGTTGTTTACTTGGTATTCTTAGGGTATAATCCCCCCAGCAGAATGGCTGGGTCATAAGGCAGTTACATTTTTAGTTTTTAAGGAAATTTCATACTGTGGCTTTATTGTGACAATAGAAATTAAAAATGTAAAATATTCAAGAAATTACTATGTTTATGTAAATAAGTGTGCTGTAAAGAGGATAAGAGAAAAAGTTACTACTTTTAAGTGATATTTCTGAATTCTCTCAATGTTGTTTATATTTTATAATATATTTATATTTATTAACAATTACTGAAGACCCTAAAGAAATTAAGTTTACTGCAGCTCACAAATTCAGTCTGTCACTTGTTATTGTTTATTTTCTATTTCTCATTTGGAGATGTGAGCATCTTGAAAGAAGAAACCTTGTTCACAGAAGTTAACTCATATACTAGGATTTTAAAAGACATAAAATAATAGTAAAACAAATTTTGAAAGTGGTATCTGATATTATGTATTATGCAAATTCTTACACTGCTAAAATAATTTTATATTTGTATTCAGCATTTCTTATGAAAAGAAAATAATTTAAGACAAAACAGCATTTTGATATTATAGCTCATTTCATTGACAATTATTTTATTTCTATAAAGTTGTCTGATTACAAAGATTTTACCAAATTCAGTTCAAATGTCAGTAAGAGTTTTCATTTTATAGAGTGTGGAAATGGGCTAGAGTACAAATGCATTACTTAAACATTTCCTTAGTGTTGAAATCAAACAGATTTCTTACATTGTTGTGATGATACTAAACAATAAAGCTTCATATTTCTTAATATTTCACTATGGTTTTCCTCAATATCACCATGTCATAAAAATTGTCCATTTTGTATAGCTTCTAAAATCAACATATTTTGTCCTAATTGCATTATATTACATTTTTTGGACTAATTTTTAACACCCTCTTTCTTGACTTAGTATTGTTGAATACCACTGGTTCTAAAACATTAGACTCAAAAGAACAACCATAAATTACTGAGGCATGAATTACAGTCATTGAGAGTCTTTTACACTGTAGATAGAGTTAGGGAAGATACATGACTTGGTTAAGAGCAAAGTTGATTAGGACAAACTTAATATACAATTTGGACTAGTTTCTCTTCTGGTTCTGTTTTTACCCTGCCACTTCTGAGAATTAAAGTACCATGAAACTAATCATTTTTAAAAAATTGTCAGTATTATTACAATACTCCTTTTAGATATTTGAATAAATCTTAGTGTTATGAATGAAGCAGTACAAATCACTTTATTACTTAATTATAGTCCAACTCCATTTACCAATGAAGTTACTATCATTAAAGTATTTCTATTTGATTAGAGGATTAATTATATTGATTTCCAAAATATTTATTTTCACATTAATGTAATTCCTAGGTTAGTATTTACAAGTGTACTTGCAGCTTACTTTGGAAGTAATCTAGGCCAGAAATATGTTGGCTGACAAGAAAAAGACAAAAAAGCACTGTCAGGATAATCTACTGTGAGCATAATTTATATCCAGACTATCCAGTATAGACTTTATTCATTTCAGTGTCACATTAATTAAACAACAGAAATCTGTCTAGTACAAATCTAAGTATAGTAGAGACAATTTAAAAATAGAAAAAAATAATCTTACTTTCAGATTTACTTGAGGTCTGCGATATAAATGGGTAGGTTATCAGTCATCCAAAATGAAGATATCGAACATATCTGTTCCTGTTTTAATGCATTAGTAACTGTTAAGTTTAGAATAAATGTTGTTGAATTTGGTTTGCTAATATTTTGTTGGGGGTTTTTGCATTGATGTTCATCTAGATATTGGCCTTTAATATTTTTTGTGTGTCATCCTTGTATAGCATTGATATTACAGTATTTCTGGCCTGATAAAAATGAGTTTTCTAGGGTTCCTTTCTCTTCAATTTTTTTGGAAGACTTGGAAAAGGATAGATATTAAATTTTCTTTGAATATTTGAAAGAATTAATCATTGAAGGTATCTGGTCTTGAACTTTGGTCTGTTGGGAGGGTTTTGATTACTGATTCAATCTTCCTAATAGTAATTGGTGTATTCAGGCTTTCTGTTTCTCTATAATTTAGTTTTGGGAGATTGTATGTTTCTAAGAATTTACATACTTCTTATACCTTACCCAATTTCTTGGTATATAATTGTTCATATGATTAATACATAATTGTATTTTCTTATTGCCTTTTTTATTTTTGTATGAGAAGTTGTAACTTTTCTTTCATTACTGATTATTATTTATCTTGGTGAGTTTAGCTAAAGTTTTTCTATTTTTGTTTCTTTTTTAAACAACCCGATTTAAAAATTTCTGAATATGCATTTTTCCAAAGGAGACATATAGAGGGCCAACAAGCACAAGGAAAGAGGTTCAATATTACTAGTTAGTTATAAGGGAAATGCCAACCAAAACCACAATAAGATAATACCTCACACTTGTTAGAATTATTATTATCAAAAAGACAAGAAATAACTAGTTTTAAAGAAAAGGGAACACCTACTCTGCTGGTGGGGCTGTAAATTTGTATAGCTACTATGGAAAACAGTACAGAAAATCCTCATATAATGAAGAGTAGAACTATTATATGATGTAGTTATTCCACTCTTGAGTATTTACCTAAAGAATAAAAAAACAGCAATTTGAAAATATATATACACCCCTATGTTTATTGCAGCATCATTTATAATAAGCAAGATATGGAAACAACATAAGTGTTACTATATGCATGAATGAAAAAAGAATATATGAAGAGTATATATATATGTATGTATATATTATAGTATGTATTATGCATTATATATTATATACACACACAATGGAATGAATATTAGTCATCCACAAAAAATAGTGAAATCTTGTCATTTTCAACAACATGCATGGACCTACTGATTTATATGTGAAACCTAGTGGTACATTTACACAATAGAATACTATGTGGCCATTAAAAAAAAGAAATCTTACTTTTTGTGACAGAATGGATGGACTTGGAGATTATTAGGCTGAGTAAAATAAGCCAGTCGGAGAAAGATAAATACCATAGGATCTCACGTTATATGTGGAATCTAATGAACAAAATAAACTGGCAACCAAAATAAAAACAGAAGCATGGATATATTGAACTGATAACGGTCAGATGGGAGAGTAGAAGAAGGGAATGGATTAAAGAAAGTGAAGGGATTAGCCAAATAGCATATGTGCATAAACTGTAGACACAGACAACAGTGTGGTGATGGCCAGAGAGAAGTAGGGGGTGGAGGCAGGAGCAGGTTAGGGGTGGGCAAAGAGCAAAGGAATTCAGACATGTATACTAGGGTCAATAATGAAAATAAAGTGAAAAATATCATTTAATAAATCACTCCAAAGAGAAATACATAGGAATAATTCAGGCAAATTGGTCCCAATCTATAAATGGGAAATTATACACAAAACTCTCTGTTTATGTATTAGAATACTGAATATTGCTAAGACGTCACTTCTCTCATATTTACCTACAGTTTCAAAAATTCTTGTTAAAAATCAGTAGCCTATTTTGTACATAGTTACAAACTGATTTCCAAATTTATATAGAATGACAAAAGGTCTAGAGTAAATAGCAGAATACTGTAAAAACATAATAAAATTTAAAGATTTATACTAGTCGATGTCAAGGTTTAATAAAACTATAGTAATCAGGAGAGTATGGTATCTGCAAATGAACAGACCAATTAAACAGAATAGAAAACTCAGAAATAGAGCCACACTATGTAGCCAACTGATTTCTGCAAAGGAGAAAAAGCAATTCCATAGAGAAGGAATAGTTCTTAACAAATGGTGTTGTTATGTTATGATATTTATGTACAAAGTTAAACTAAAATGATATTAAATTTTAGAAAAATTAACTCAAAATAAAATATATATCTAAATGTAACATGGAAAGCTATACAAATTTACAAAACATAAAAGAAAATCTATGGGACCTTATGTTTGGAGATGAGTTTTTAGATACAACACCAAAAGCATAACCATAATGTTTAAAAAATTAATGAATTAGACTTCAATATTAAAATTAAAAATTCTATAATGCAAAGGATACTGTTAGAAGAATGGAAATGCAAGCTAGAGCCTAGGGGAAAGTATTTGGAAAATCCATATGCAAAAAGCATTTGGCTCCAAAATATAAAAAGTCTCCTTAAAATTTAACAGCAATAAATCAAACAACCTAGTTTAAAAATGTGCAAATAATCTAAAGGGACACCTCACAAAAGAAAAAATATACAGATGGCTAATAAGCATATGAAAAGTTGCTCAATATCATTTGTCAAAAAAGAATTGCAATTTAGATAATGAGGTACCATTAACATCTATTAGCATGGCTCAAATCCAGAACACTACAATAGCAATTGCTGGCAAGGATGTGTGGCAACAAGAACTCTCTTTGATTGCTAGTAGATGTACCAAATGGTACAGCCACTTGGAAGAAAGTTTGGAAGTTTCTTCCAAAGCTAAACAGTCCCATTATATGATCCATTTATTGAACTTCCAAGTATTTATCTATTTGATATGAAAATTATTTCCACACATAATGCACACAGATGTCTATATCAACCTAGTCATATTGTCAAAAACTGTAAACATTTAAGATGTCATTCCACAAGTGAATTAATTAAAAGCTATAGCTTATATATAAAACAATATTTTTAAATAATAAATGAACTATCAATTCAAAAAAAGACCTTGAGGATAACAGTAATACATGTGAAGTGAGAAAAAGTGAGTCTGAAAAGACTACATACTGAATGCTTTAATTTTTATCACATTCTGGAAAAGGCAAAAATACAGATGTGAATTTAAAAAAAAAAAAGATAACTCCAAGGCAAAGAAGAGAAGACAGGAAAGATGAGTAGGTGAAACACAGGACATTATTTACAGTGCTAAAACTATTCTGTGTGATACTATCATTGTGGATACATGACTCTATCCATTTGTCAAAAAACAGAATGACAGAATGAAATATGAAACATATTGCATGCAAATTAAAAACAGTGTCACTTAGGAGGTTAGGGGACTTCAGACTGTGGCAAGAAAATCTAATTGTATTACAGATATATGAAACAACCTCACTGAAGAGTATGGGGAGAAGATATGTAGACCTAAATAACTTTGGACAGGATTTGAGTGTATAAGGCAAAAGGCAAAGGAACTGCACATAAGCATTGTGCTTTAGTTGATAATAGTTTTCTCCATGGGGTTGTAGGTTAAGAATCCTTATACTGTTATACTTGTATTTACTGAAATTCAGTATTTCAGTAAATGAATGCCTGCTGATGGGCTGCGTATTTTCAGAATTAGAGTGAGAGTTCACAGATAATCAAGGGAGGAAGCAAAAATAATACATGAGGAAATACAGTTGAATTATTATTAACCTAGGTTTAGCTTAACATTAATACAGATTAATACGCAGAGAGAAACATATCTAGATATATATTTACATAATATTAGTAGGCACAGATATATTTTTTGCTCTGTCAGCTGAGAGTCCCTAAAAGAAAGGACATCCAAGTAACACCCAGATCTTGTTTTCCAATATCATTCTCCAATAAAAGAAACCAGGGCTCTTGAGAGAAATGCTTGATTCCTCAATTTGGGCAGGAAATATATAACATGATCCTGAAGTATCATGTAGTTCCAGAATGTAACAAAGTGCTCCAAAAACAGAACAAAAATAGAAATCTTACCATCACCGTGGTATGTCAAAGATTTACAGGAGCAGTCTGAAAATTGCTTCCAATGATCATTACTAAAGCAATTTGAACTACAAATTAATAGATTAATATTGGGTTAAAACCTGATGTATGAAATAAATATTCACGAGTCAATACAGATATAAAATGATTGAATAAATTAATAAATGGAGAAGAAACAAATCTCTTTGCTGAAAAATTCTAAATAATTTTTGTAGATGCTGACCCCTAAATAAAAGGACGTATAACACTCTACTTCTAAAATGGAGGTTTCATATAGTAACTTCCTTCCAAAGAGTACAGCATAGAAAGAGGTGGAGAGTAACTTTACCATGGAGAAACTACCTGTGCTAAGGTCAACATCAGCAGTCATAAATCACGTTGAAAGTTTGTGCACTGTGTGTGATGTGATGAAAATGGAACTTAGATTTGTCTTCTTTTTAAGAAGCTAGTTTAGCAGAATAAAAAAAAAATATATCAGAAAGTTCCAAATTGAAGGGCATCCTGTAATATACCTAAAGAGTACTCCTGAAAACTCTCAAAGACATAAAAATCAAGAGAAGTCTGAAAAAGTTCACATCCAAGAAAATGTGAGGAGACATGAAGGTTAAAAGTACTATGAGATCCTGGAATAGAAAAAAAAAGACATTATTTAAAACTAAATAAATCAGAATATACTACAGACTTCAATAAAATAATTTATTAATATCAGTTGATTAGTTATGAGGAATTACACAAAATAAGATTAATCATATAGGATATTGGGTGTGGGGAACATGGTAGCTCTCTGTACTATCTTCTCAATTTCCCTAAGTCCAAATATTAAAGTTTAATTAAAAAGCACAGTAGAAGGAATAAAAAATAGACATTATGGATGTTGAACTCTAACCTGAATGACACTTATTCCCATAACTCATAGACATTAAGTTAAACAAACAGTTCTAAATTTTATTTGTAACTGCGACCCATTTATTTACATTTTTTTAAAAAAGGAAAAAATTCTGCTACTTAATCATAATAAAATATCACCTTAATTGTTGGGATGATACATACATGAGAAAACTTTAAACTAAGTATTTATTGTCAGACCTTGGGCTTATGCCTGAAAGGAATATGTTACCTGTTTTATATCTTTGGTTTCCTATTTTGAGAAGGAACTGATGTGTCATTTTCCTCAACTTTCTCCCTGAAGTATTCTAGTATACCTCAAAGTAGCCCATGACATTAGAGAAAGTTGTAAGGCTTAAAATGAAAAGTCAAATAGATAATAAACAAAAGAGATAAATATGAGTTCTTTTTCCAATTCATGGGAAATAATATTGTGTGTATAGATTATGTTCATACTGCTAGCCACCAAACACATATAAACTGCAATCTTTTTATATTGTAGTGTGTTTGTTTTGTTTTCTCTAGCTCTGGTTACCTCAATTATCATTTACAAAATGTCTACACTGGAAAATGCATGGATCAGCAATACCACTGATGGGATTATATTGTAAGAATCCTGAAACACCAGTTCAAAAGAACCTATGTACCTCAATGCTCATAGCAGCACAATTTACAATATCCAAGTGTTGAAAGCAACCTAAATGCCCACCAATGAGTAGATAAAAAAACTATGGTACATTTACACAATGGAATACCACACAGCAGAAAGAAAGAAGGAGCTCCTCTCCTTGAAGACAGCATGCATGGATCTGTAGAGCATTATGCTAAATGAAATAATGAAATAAGTCAGGTGGTGAAAGATAAATACCATGTGATGTCACCTATAAATGGAACCTAGTCAACAAAACAAACAAGCAAGCAAAATAGAACCAGAGACATTGAAATAAAAGGCAAACTGACAGTAAGCAGAGGGGAGAGGAGAGAGGGATAAAGGAGAAAATAGGGGAAGGGCCATCAAGGAACATGTATAAAGGACACAGGGACGAAGCCAAAGGGGATAGATTCCCCCTTTGAGGGAACCTGGGAGGTGGGATGAGGGGCCATGGTGGGGTGAAAATGGAGACAACTGTACTTGAACAACAATAATAAAAAAACCAAAAAAAAAGAAAAGAAAAAAGAAAAATGCATGGATAATTCCCCTTCCTTCTTCATAGACCTATTTGGTGCTCATTTCTTTCAATTCATTCTGAAATTGCCTTTCATCAACTCAGGTTTGCAAACCCAAACACTTTCAGTACTTGTACTATTATTCTTGTGGTGACTGCAAATGGACTAAACAGTTGATCCCTGGCTTACAAGGCATACTGCTCAGTAAATGTCTGGATGGAACAGGTCAAATTTCAAGAGGTAACAGACTCACAACTGCTTACTGGACCACATAGAAAGTGTTTTTCCTTGCTACATTCCCCACATTTTAGCTAAAGTCTGGGGACTGAGCCTCAAGCTTTAGTGTACTACAAATCAAGGAATCAAAGTGTTCTGCTGTGAACTCTTAACTTTCTCTGTAGTTCAAGTCATTATGACATTGGACTTTCTGGTATCACAATCATTAGAAGATTAAAATACTTTAGCAGAGGATTAACAGTACAGTGGTTAAGTGAAGGGTTTTCAAAGCTAACCTGCCTGAGTTAAGGTCCTATTTCCAACACTCTCATTGTGACTCTGGGAAAATTATTTTCATGTCTGGTGACTTAGTTTTCTCAATGTAAAGTGAAATACTAATGGGACTTAATTCACAGGGTGATTTGAGGATTCAATGAGCCAATGTACACAAAGGCCATAGTAAAATGCAGTAGGAGCTAGAAAAATATTCGCTGCTATAATGTTACATACACCTTCTAATACAACCATATAGTCAAATGAAGGTAAGTAGTTATATCACTCATACCTTACACACAAAAGTCAATTTATTGTGAGAGTGGTGAACCAAAAAGAAATATGTAGTTGGATTGTCTGTCACTCTATTATTCACCAATCTCTTTTGCTAAAACCCACACCAGCAAAATAGAATCCCCCAATCTTGTTTCTTTATCTATATAATTTAGCTCAGAGTCAAAGTTCCCCATGAATGCAAGTGACTGATGAAACATAAATCACAGACAAAAAGTTTAGGAACTCTATTTAACTTTCCAATCTCAGCACACTGGAAGAGAACTGGAATGGGTGTTGGGAAGACAAGCTGCTTGGATTCACCACAGGTTCCAGAATGCCTTACAGAGAATACAAACACACTACAATGGGGTGACTGGTGCCCTACATTCATCATTTTAATACATTCTCAGAATCCATAATCACAAGTGGGGTTTGGTTTCTTAAACCAGATCAGAATTGTGTTGCTCAATAAGAATTGCATGCTCAACACTAATTATGTGACTTCCTTTTCTGGGAGAACATTACAATTTGTATCTTAACAGTTTCATCTGACTGAAAAATAAAAATGATTTTTTACACTGAAAGGCAAAACCAAAAACTTCTATCAAGTGTAACTCAACCCTAAGCATGAATAATTTTTCTTCAATTACAGTTTCCCTGTTGAGATGATCTTAATTATATTCAACAAGAAAAATCTATGTAAAGCATTTCATATGAAATTTTACCAAAGATAAAATTAATTTGCTAGGGTCACATTGAGCAAGTGTTGAAAATATACTTTAGTTCGGACAGTTTAGCTTTGAAATCCCTTAATTAAAGCACTCTAGAGTTTATCCTCTGCAAAAAGATTTGAACCTCCTCATGAATGTGATACCAGCAGATCCATAATTACATATACTTGGGCTATAGGGAAAGTAAATGATCATAGAACTACATTTTGATTCATTGAATTTTAGCATTAATACCTATTGTTATTATCTTTTCAACTTATAGCAAAGTTCTACAAGGTTTCCATTTTAATTTACAAAAAATATGACACATAAAAGAAATCAGTGCTTTACTGTATGATGTTAGTATTTCTGGATATAATTCTCTTTTTCCATTATAATCACTTTCTTTTTTATGAAATTATATATATATAATATAAAATTTCTATTGTTGTTCAAGCACAATATTTATTGTTATTCAGGTACAGTTGTCTCTTTCCTTCCACCACTCTCCCCACCCCAATCATCCCCACTTCCCACCCTTGGTCCTCCCCCACTTCGGTTTTGTCCATCTGTGCTTTGCAGATGTTCCTGAAAACCCTTAATCACTTTCTTAATATCGGTCAACTGTTACAAATGGCAGCTCGCTAGGCTAGTACTGCACTAGTAGTTACCTTACAAAACTATGAAAGCAAGAAGGAAGCAGGAGCCTGCAGAGCTCCTACAAATTTTACTTGCAGCATGAGCTCTGCCATCACCTGAAGATTATGTTGAGGATAGAAAACAAAACAAAACAAAACTCTAAGTAGGTTCTACTTGTCCGGTTTTGTCATATTAAGTTTTTGGCTGCCCCTTTTCCAGAGAAACAATCACTAGCTGCTCAGGCCAATGGAGTGGAATGATAAAGTCAGAACACTAAAAGACAACTGCTGACAATGGGAGCTGCCACAGTGAATTTATTTCTCTCTTTTCCCCACCTTAAGAGCTTGAAGATTAAAACTAGTAGATTGCATTCTCCCAGTTTACTCCCTCCCAGTGCTGTTTCTTTCTATAGCCTAAAGTCAGTTACTAACATGAGGACTTGCCTGTTTGAGGGCAGCAAATGGGAGAGTGAACCACAGTGCCATATGCCGTGTGTGTGTGCGCGTGCGCGCGCTTGTGTGTGTGTGTGTGTGTGTGTTGCTACCTGATATGGGGCTCATTTTGAAAAGAAAACAAATGTGCAGATATACAACAAAGCCATAGAAATAAAGATAGTAGTAGTGGTAGGGCTACTGAAACTAAAGGAACACAATAAGGAGATTTAATGTAACGATTCACAAGTGACAAATAAATATACAATAAATATGTCACTAAAATCAATAGAAAAATATATTGTTTAGCAGATGGTATCAGAAAATGTTCTGCTATCAAGGAGAACATAAAACTGTATCTCCACATAACTCCATGTTCAAAGTTTGAAAGCAGATGCTTTAAAAACTTAAATGTGGAACATAAAACAATAAAGATAATAGGAGATAATGAGTAGGATATTTTTATTCTCATCAGAGATAGTTTGGTCTGCCATTCTGGAGAATAATTTAGCAATATAAAGTCTAATTATGTATGCATAAGCCTTAGGACAAGGTTTATGACCCTTGATAAAAATTCTAAAGATATTCTCACACAAGGAATCAAAGTTTTTGTATTTGAGATTTATTTGGCTTAATATGATTTATATTGCAGGTATAATGCATATGGATAATTGAAATTATATATCAAAGTTTCTTTAAATGATTAAATTTCAATTTGAAGTAAATCATATCTTCCATATCTTTTCATGGTATTTAAAGACAAAAATAGTTTATTAAAATTATCTGCATTACTAAAGAAATGTGAAGACAAGTCAATTGATTAGAAAAACAATCCTCACACTATCTATTTGGCTCTCGTAGTTCCACTGAATAAACAGTTGTCCTCTACAGGCTCCTGCATATTTTTAATTAGGCTATTCTTAAATTTCCAAAATCCACAATAATGAAAGTATAATGAAAAGATGTAAAACTGATAATAAATCCATTTAAAACCAAAGTATATGTAGAGGGAATGAATAATTCTTTCTGAATGCCCAGAATTTACCAACTAAAATTTTTATTAAAATATTAATGTGAAGAACAGTGGAGTCCACTTATATCTTGAAATGAAATTTTAATATCAATAATTTCCATGCAGATCTTTACCCATCCAAGTACATGAAGGTGATTTAACTAAAGTTAACTTCAGGAGTCCCTTGAGTTCAGTACAAAAATTTATCTTTTTTTCCTAATATTTTTGTCATTTCAGACTGTTATATTTGGCAGGGTTGTCCTAGTAAATCATTTCCATAAAGCCTTAGAACAACTCACCTGAGTTGGCCAGTATCCTCAAGAGTTTTTGACCTAGTGTCAAGGAAAAGGCACTAAAATAGTAGTCAGAAGGCAGTGATAGAAACTCCATTTGCTGTATCATAGGTAACTGCTGGATACCTAGTTGTTTTTCTATAGAGTCATATATAGTTTATCAAAAATGAAATGCACAAATGTTAAAAACAATCACTGTGACAGGTAATGATTAATTTAGAACATTTCTAATAGCTCTCAAACTACTTATTTCCTCTTATTTGAGCTACCAACTTTCAGTATAGCCCAACTCTGTATTGTTGAAACATTTAACCATTATCTGTTTTGGATTATTTATATCACTATATCTTCTGTTTCTTGTTTTTATTCAATCAATTTAAAAGAGAATAAAGGGAAAGAGAAAAGATATTGGGGTCATAGTTGGCAAGTAAATTTGAAAGCTCAATAGATATATAATTAGAAGAGAGTAAGAAAGAGAGAGATATCTAATCAAAAAGATGCTACAAGTATACTAACTTTATTTTCTTAAAAAAATAAAAAGTAATAGAAAGCCTATTCAGCAATTATATCTATGCATTTAAATATATCTCTCTTTATACCTACTTATTTATCTATTTCTTAATGGCTTAAGGCATTTTTAAATATAATTAATTTCAATTACCCATGTGGAAAATCACCAAATAACACAAATTGGCAGCATTAAGGAAATAAAAGAACAACTGAATGGTAAAATATTTTAAAATAATTAATAAGATCACATTAATTATTCCTTACATGTCAATAATTACTCTAAATGTAATTTGATTGATTTTATAGTCAAAAAGCAGAATTTCTGAATGGATAAAAGACAAAACCCACCTACATTCTTCTCATAAGAGAATCACTTCAACTTAAAGGAAACATGTAGGCTTAAAGTGAAGGAAGAAAAATGACATTTTATACAAGTGGAAACTAAAAGAAAGTCTGGGTAGCTACACTAATATCAGACTGAATGGACTTTAAGTCAAAAATAGTAAGAAGAAAGAAGGACACTTTATAATAATAAAGAGGTTAGTTTGTCAAGAGGATATAATAATTATAAATGCATAAACCCAGTATGGGAGCTACTAAATGTATTAAGTAAGTACTAAAACATCTAAAGAGTGAAATAGAAAATAAAATAATAGTAGAGGGTTTTAACATCCCACTTTCAGTAAGGGATAGTTCATACAGACAAATTCATCACAGAATTGTTGGCCTTGAGTCATACTTTATGACAAATGAATTACATTTTATACCAAATGAACCTAACAGACACTTATAGAACATTACATTCAACAACAGGAGAATACACATTGTTCTCAAGTGCACTCAGAAAGTTCTGTAGGATAGATAATATGATAGGCCATAAACAAGTCTTAGCAAATTGAAGCAGGTTGAAATCAAACCAAGTATCTTTTCTGACCATGATGCTATAAAACTAAAAAATTAACAGGAAGAAAGCAGGAAAATTCACAGACATGAAAGCTAAACAACAAAATTATAAAAAAGCAATGGGTCAAAAAGTAAATCAAAAGATATATCAAAGATATGTATTGAAAGAAATGAAATTAAAACAATATACCAAAAAACATGAGATGTTGCAAAATCAGTTTTGAAAGAGAAGTTAAAAGTGAGAAAGACATATTTTAAGAAAAATAATCTCATTTAAATAATCTACTTTTACACATAAAGGAACCAGAAAAAAGAGCAAACTAAGTCCGTGGTTAGTAGAAGGAAGGAAATAACAGACCAGAGACAAGAAAATAGTAGAAAAGATCAACAAAACTGAAATTTTAGGTGTTTTAAAAATGATTTATTTATTTATTCTTAGAGAGAGGAAGGGAGGAAGAAAGGGAAACATTAACGTATGGTTGCTTATTGAGTGCCCCCTATTGGGGACTTGGCCTGCAACCCAGGCATGTGCCCTGGGAACAAAACCAGGGATCCTTTGGTTTCCAGACCTGTGCTTAATCCACTGAGCCACACCAGCCAGGTCTGAAAATTAGGTTTTAAAATATAAAATTGTAACACATTTAGCTAGACTAACGAAGAAAAACAGAACACTCAAATAAAATCAGGAATGAATGAGAATACGTTACAGATAATAGTACAGAAATACATAGAATCATCAGAAAATACTATGAACAATTATGTGCCAACATATTGGATAACCTATAAAAAGTGGATAAATTTTCAGAAATATACAACTTACCAGGACTGAATATTGAAGTAATAGAAAATTTGAAGATGTTAGTAGTGAGTAAGGGGATTAAATAAGTAATAAAAATAATAAACTCTCAACACAGGATTAGATAGTTTCCCTGGTCAATTATACCTAACATTCAAATGAGAATTAATACCAATGGGGCATCTGATGGTGATTGGGAGAACTGTGTGAGGTCCCAAGGTGCCAATATGTATAATATTTCTTATATATTTAACCTTCTTCAATAAATGCCTCTTTTTCCATATTACATGCCTGGGTTCCTTCTGGAAAGACTTGGTGTATAGGATATTCTAAAGATTCAACCAAAACCTGTTGGAACAAATCTACAAATTCAGTAAAATTGCAGGATATAACATCAACACCCATAAATCAATTGTTTCTATACACTAAGAGCAAAATGTTTGAAAAATAAATTTTAAAACCTTCAAATTCACAATAGTATCAAAAACAATAAAATCCCTAGGAATAAATTTAATCAGAAAAATGATTGATCTGTTTAATGTGAACTATAAGATGTTGGTGAAAAAACACTGAAGAAGACACAAATGATCCATATACATGGGTTTCCAAAATTCATATTGTGGAAATGTCCATGCTCACCAAAGTCATCTATAGAATCAAGGCAAATCTTATCAAAATCCCAATGACATTTTTCATATAAGTAGAAATATAATTCTAAAAATTTACATAACTTCAAAAATTCCAAATAACAAAAAGAATCCTGAGGAAGAGAAAGAAAACTAGAGGTATCACACTTTGTGATTAAAAATATACTACAAAGATTTGGCAATCAAAACAGTATGGCACTGACATAAAATAGATACATAGATAAATGGAACAGAATAGAGAACCCAGTAAAAATCACTTGCATATACGGTTAACTGATATTTGACAAGGGAGTCAAAATATCAATGAAATGTCACCTCAACCTGTTAAAAAAGCTATCATCAAAAAGACTTGAGATAGGAGGGGGAAGATGTTGGCATGGTAGGAGGGAGCACGCGCCACCTCCCTCTTCAAATGGCAAGAAAACCTAGCCATACTACAGAGGACATTGCAGCATACATGAAAATAGGAAATCAAAATTGTAGCAGACATTGAAAGACCAGACGGTAAGGAGACTACTGCAGGATAATAACAGCCCAGGGATCAGCTTGGGGAGCAGGGAGGTTGCAGCCCCAGCCCCAGAGCTCCCAGAGCTGCCGCAGGGCTCTCAGGGTGGGGGAGCTGGGTCATCCGTTCCCTCCCTGACCAAACAAGGACTGAGCAGCGCTGATCGGGGGACCTCCCAGTGGGCTTTGGGGAAGATCACGGCCCAGCCAGTGGAGAGAAAGATGGCCGGACTTTGCGTGGGCGCCCCAACCTGGAGAGAGTTACTTTTTTGAGTAAAAGGCTTGGTGCCTACAGCCGTGAGCAGGGAAAAAGCATGGGCGTTCTGCGGGATCTCCAGGGCCCAGGATGTGAATTCAGGGGAGGTTCCAGCCCCTCAGAATCCACAGCACACACACCCGTGAACCTGGAAGGGGTGCACGTGTGCAGGCGCTCTGCAGTGGGCTCCGGAGGGAGTGCTTGGGAGTTCACAGATTGGTGCCTGGGGCATTGGGCCCGATGGACCTGGGGACAGTACGCCAGGGGCTGACAGAGCTCTGAACAGGAAGGGGAGAAAAGCCACAGCATTGGCCCCTACCTCTGCTGCAGCCAGCAAAACCAGGAAAACTGGTTTGGCCAGTTTGAAACCAACAAAGGGTTTTTTTTTTTTTCCTTTTGTTTTTTCTTTTTTTTGCTTGATTTTTTAAATTAACTTTTCATTTTTTAATTCTTATTCTTGTTATTTCATTCAATTACTTATGTTTCTATTTCCTTCTAGTGTTGATCCTTCTATCTTTCTTTCCAAATTCACCTCTTCATTCCATCTCCTGCTTATTGCCTTCATTTTTAAAATTTTTTTGAATCTGCAAGTAATAGCATATCTGTATTGTTATTTCATTGTCCTTACACTTTTTATTGAAATAGTATTTTAGTATT
>CM052544.1:78034230-78060622 GCA_028533065.1 Trachops cirrhosus
GATAGGGGAGGGAGGAGGGGAGGAATGGGTGGGTGGGCTGGCTGGAATGGGAATAAAGCATAGAAACTGTAATGAATAAATTAAAATAAAAAATTAAAAAAAAGAAGCCCCCCTCCAAAAAAAAAGACTTGAGATAACAAACATGGGAGAGGATGTGGAGAAAAAGCAGTTTCTCTGCACTGTTGGTAGTAATGTAAATTGGATCAGCTACTCTGGAAAACAGTACAGAGCTTCCTCAGAAAATTATATATTTAAGTAGAATATGATCCAGCAACGACTCTGGGTACATCCAAAGGTAATGCAAACAGGGTAATAGGATAGTCTATGCTAATTAAAACATTATAAACAACAGCCAAAATATGTAAACAACTTAAATGTCCATCAATGACTAAATGGATTAAAGATGACTTATATTTATATTCAATGAAATATCATTCGGCCACAATAAAGGATATCCTGCCTTTTGCCACAACATGGATGGTCAAGGAGGGTATTGTACTAAGTGAGAGAAATCAGAGAAAGACAAACACTATACGATATCACTTACATGTGGAGTCTAACAAAAACAAAACTCATAGAAACAGAGAATGGAAAGGCTGGGGAGGGTAGAGGAAGGTGGCAGAAATTAACAAGATATTGATCAAAGGATACAAACTCACAGTTAGATGATGAATAGATTCAGGTGATATAATGCACAGTATTATCTTTATACTTAGCAATACTGTCATATAATTCAAAGGTGCAAGAAACTAGATCTTAAATATTCTCACCACAAATTACTAATTATAAGATATAATGGATATAGCTTATGCTATATTGCCATAAATAAATGTATCAAATCACCATGTCGTTCACCTCAAATTTACTCAATGTTATATGCCAATTAAAAAAAGATATATTATTCCCCAAGATAAAAAAAAATTCAACCTGAAGATTAAATTGTAAAAATGTCACAGCATACTATGGTAATAGCTCTGAATTAATATTCTCGAGAAGATACTGTATTCCTCAGAGCCTTCTTGGGAAAAATATAGACAAATCCTTGTTCAGGATGCAAGCATTTATTTTTCTCTCCTCAGAGTAACTTACTTGTCAATAGTCTCTGTACACTAAATTTACTATCAGAAAATCACGGACAGGAAAATTTAACCCATAAAATAAGAAGTGTTAAATTAATTAAATAAGGAGAGCATTAGATTGTGGTGACTTTAGTGCCTTGGTAGCCTCCTAAGCAAATAAAACTCTAAACTTGCAATGCTTAAAACTTAAGAAATCAAAACCTAAGTGCCAGATGGCAAGTAGCCACCAGGCTTTCTGGAATAATGCACCTGCTTAAGTTATAGCCAGTCAAATAATTTGGTTGATTACTTCTGCCTTTTCTCTAAAAAAGTCTTTCCCCTAGCTTCTGATGGTGTAACACTCTTAACTACATCTAATTTGGCACTACCCAATTCAAAGTAATTTTTGCTCAAATAGATTTAAAATTTTTCATATGCCTCAGTTTATCTTTTAACAGTAGAAAATGGAAAACCTTTTTTTCTGATGCTGTCACGTTAGTTTCTACTTTTGCTTAGTGAGCTCATCCCACACTCACCTGTTACATGTCCTGCCATGACATCACATATAAACAATTATAAATATACTGGTATGGATACACACATACAAGCACACAAACACAGTATATGTTTCATGCTGGAGGAAATTCCTCTTACATCTTAGTAAGGACATGCCTTTGTATCACTCAGAAACACATTTTTATACTTTGATTTTTTGTTCAGTTCTTTAAATGACATTATGAATTGCTAAGTCCTAGAAGAGAACACAGGCAAGAAAATCTCAGATATTCCATGCAGCAATATTACCAACTATATGTCCCCTACAGCAAGGGACATAAAGGAAAGAATAAACAAATGGGATCTCATCAAGATAAAAAGCTTCTGTGTGGCTAAAGAAAACAGCAGTTAAATGAAAAGGGAACCAACTGTATGGAAAAATATATTTGCAAATGATACCTTGGACAAGGGTTTGATCTCCAAAATACAGAAAGAACTCACACAACTTCACTCCGGGAAGACAAACATGGGAAAAATGGGAAGACAAACAACCCAATTACAAAATAGGCAAAGAAGTGGAACAGACACTACACTAAGGAGGACACACAGAGGACCCAGAGACATGTGAAAAGATGCTCAGCATCAAGCCCTGGCTGGTGTAGCTTAGTGGATCAAGCACGGGCCTGTGAACCAAGAGATCACGGTTCGATTCCCAGTCAGGGCACATGCCTGGGTTGCAGGCCAGTTCCCAGCAGGGAATGCACAAGGAAGCAACCATACATTGATATTTATTTCTCTCCCTCTCTCCTTCCCTTCCCCTCTGAAGATAAATAAATAAAATCTTTAAAAAAAAAAAAGATGTTCAGCATCACTATCAGATGCCAATTAAAACCACAATGAGATACCACTTCACACTGGTGAGAATAGCCATCATAAACAAGTCAAGAAACAACAAGTGCTGGAGAAGTCATGGAGAAAAGGGAGCCCTAGTGCACTGCTGGTGGGAATACAGGCTGGTGCAGCCTCTGTGGAAAGCAGTACGGAAATACCTCAAAAAATTAAAAATGGAACTGCCCTTTGACTCAGCAATCCCACTGCTGAAATTATACCCTAAGAATCATGAAACATTAATTCAAAAGAATTTATGCATCCCAACATTTACAGCAGCATTATTTACAATAGCCAAGTGCTGGAAAGAGCCTATGCACCCATCAGAAATGAGTAGATTGAAAACATGTGGTACATTTACACAATGGAATATTACACAGCAGAAATAAAGGAGGAATGCCTACATATTGCAACACCTTGGATAGAACTGGAGAACAGTATGCCAAGTGAAATAAGCCAGACTGTGAAAGACAAATACCACATAATGTCAGCTATAAGAGGAATCTAATGAACCAAATAAACTAACAAAATAGAACCATAGGCCTGGAAACATGCAACAGACTGAAAGTGAACAGAAGAGAGTGGAGAGGGGGATAAGGGTGGAAAGAGGGGGAAGGGACTAGACAAAGAACATGTGTGAATGACCCACGGACATGGACAACAGTGTAGGGATTGACTGTGGGAGTGGAGGTGCAATAGGTGGAGGAGGGCAAAAGGAGAAAAATTGGGACAATTGTAATAAAATAACAATAAAAATGGTTAAAAATAAATAAATAACAAAATTTAGATATCACCTCTCACCTGTCAGAATGGCTATCATTAATAAATCAACAAGCAACAAGTGCTGGTGAGGATGTGGAGAAAGGGGAACCCTTTTGCACTGTTGCTAAATTCTTTCAAAACAACTTGCAAACTTTCTTCCCCAAAATACAATGTGTAAAAGTGCCTGCTGGCTTCAGGATGGTAGGCATGTTGCCTTCTCTACCTAGACCTGATGCTGATGGTTTAGACTTTATTCCCCAGGAATGGTCTTTTTCAGCTAGCCCACAGCTAAATACACTTTCTTCTAAACAGGCTTCCAGCCATGGCAGTTAAGTTTTTTGTTTAACAGATGGTTAATCTGGAAGCATGCCAAATCTCAGAAGACAAGAGCATTACTGCAGTGCTGTGGTGACTTTTTGCTACCATCTGGCCCTATTGAAAGTATTGGGCAGCCAAGACATTATTCAGTAGTTCATATCAGCCCACAGTATTGCATTGTCACCTTCTATCACTCTGAATCATTATTTTTTTTTCTGAATGACTATTTATTGGCCTTCAGTAATTCTCCATCACTACTAAATTTTCTTTCATCTTCCCACTTGCAATGTTATTCCTTATTACTTTTATTCTTTTAAATGTGTTAGACTGGGAAAAGAAAGGGAATGCTTGGATTCAGAATTATAGTGGCATGTATTTAATGAAGAGAAACAAATCAACCAGCAAAGTATCCCAGATTGTGTACACACAGAGCAGCTGCAAAGATGAGTAGCTGTAGTGAGAAGAGTTCACACAGGTCCCCAAAAGAGATGTTGGAGAGATCACAGCTGTGACCTGGTAGAGTGAACTAAGATATGATTACTGTCCTTATAGAAACCCTGGAATAGAGTTTTACTTAAACTTTTAGGAGTGGATCCTCCTAAACAGTGTTAAAGTTAGGTGATGGCTTGGGAATATGCATTTTCTGAAAAACCTGTAGAAGAATTTGCCCTTTGACTAGGCTGAAATATGTCAGCCTGAACTAAAAAATTATTTATCTAAATAAACCATTTCTGAAGTTGTGCAATGCAACCAATTAAATCACAAATAAACATTTATGCATTGTTTCTTACATTTTGCTTTGGTGTTGTTTTCCTTAAATAGTTGCTATGTGTGCAGCTCAACATAATCCTGGGTCATTTCTAAAGTCTCTCAAAAGAAGTGCCCCCAGGGTTATGGTGAGCTGCATGGAATTTCCTCAGAAAACTAAAAAAGGAACTGCCTTTTGACCAGGCAATTCCACTGCTGGGATTATACCCTAATAATCCTGAAACACTAATCCAAAAGAACCTATGCACCCCAATGTTCATAGCAGCACAATTTACAATAGCAAAGTGCTGGAAGCAACTTAAGTGCCCATCAGTAAATGAGTCAATCAAAAAGTTGTGGTCCATTTACACAATGGAATTCTACACAGCAGAAAGAAAGGACCTCCTGCCCTTTTTGACAGCATGGATGGATCTGGAGAGCATTATGCTAAGTGAAATAAGCCAAGCAATGAAAGACAAATACCACATGATCTCACCTATAAGTAGAACCTAATCAACAAAACAAGCAAGCAAAATAGAACCAGAGACATTGAAATAAAGAACAGAATGATAGTAACCAGATGGGAGGAGGGTAATGTGGGGAAAGAAAGGGAAAGGTCATCAAGGAACATGTATAAGGGACCCATTGAAAAAGCCAAAGAGGCATAGGATCCAGGGTGGGAGGTGGAAATGGGTGGGGTGGGAGAAAGTGATGGTGGGGAAATGGAGACAACTGTATTTGAACAACAATAAAAAAAATTTCCAGTAATAGTCACCTGCACTGTATTAAATGATCATCCTTATTTATACCATGTTAAGTGTTTTAAATTTTTGATGCCTTCTTAAATTTATTCAGTTTGCTTGAAGAGAAAGGTCCTGAATAAATAACAAAAATGAGCAGGATTAGAAACAACTTGGACAACTTTCTGCAAGACTCCAGCCCTGGCTAACACCTAGAATATAAATAAAGCCCAGTAAATGCCTGAAGCCAAGACCTGGACCAGCTGTTCTGGGATTCCAAACCCACAGACACTTTGAGATAATAAATATGTATTGTTTTAAGTCACTAAATTTTTGCTAATTTATTACACAAGAATAGATAACTAAAACAGAGTGCTGAAATAAAATTACAGAGATAATTTTCTTGTCATGACTGTGCAAACTTACTGTTAATAAGGAGGTTATATAAAATGATAAAGGAACTCCAATCAATGGTGAAAATATACATACATTTCATTATATCTTGGCAGTATAGATCCCCTTTTTTGTAATATCTAAACTAAAATTTGTCTGCTTTAGTACACCATTGTACACCTTAATTATTTCTTGAAGAACTTATCAAATAGGAATCTGACTCATATTTTAGAAATAAATAATATTTTAAAGTCAACACCATCAAGGTTTTTACCACTAAAATATTTTCACATTGAATATATATTACATTTCATTTTTCTTCAATAAAGAATAGCTCACATGGCATCTTTTCATTCATCACCTAAATTCATGCAACAAATTTAACCATAAATGATATGCAATGAATAATTTTAATGGCAAGACACAAAAATGTTTATAATATGATGTGTCTCCAAAAAAAGATTTTAATTAAATATATTGTCGAATTTAAATCAGTAAGTTGATTACTGGTACCCTTTCTTTGCCAAGATAAAATAACACATTTTGGCATATGGTGTGGAATATGTTTTTATTTCAATGTAAGTCATAGGTATTTCTTGTAAATCCTTGATGTATACGGGATAGTTGTGACAATATAAATATAGGGCAATGGTGAGAAATAGAGTCTCCAGTAGTTTTAAAGTAATATATACAATTACACTTTATAACTCTCTGTTAAGCCATTTCTAGTTTTAAATAAACAAAATGCATAACATTTTATTTGAAAACAAATCTTGCTCATTTGTAGGATTTTGGCCTGTTTTCCAATAATGTTATATATTTTTTTCTTAGATGTATTTTCCTCACCTGAGGACACTTTTTTTCCTTTCTTTTGGAGAGAGAGGAAGGGAGAGAGAGAAACAAAGTTGTGAAAGATAAACTGATAGGTTGCCTCCTGCACGTGCCAGACCAGGCATCAAACCCACAAGCCTTTGGTGGGTTATGGGATGATGCTCCAACTAACTGAGCCACACTAGCCAGGGCACATTTTTAACTATGACATCTCATTTATTCAAATTATCAAATGATGTATCATATGTGAAACAAGTAGTAGGGTGTATTTCATAAAAGGTAGTTATCAAATAGTTAGTATTCATATATTTTGTAACTAAAAACAATATCAAACGCCCATCTTACATATTCAACTCATAGAAACTTAGAATTATATGTTGCATAGAAAGAAAATACATATCCCTTTTTAAACTCCAGTAACAACAAAATTAGAATAATGGTCATTTTATTAAATTATACTGATGTATGTTTCTACCAAGAACTTTTTATGTTTATAATTAAACTAGGAAGATATGAGTACTCAAACATTTTAACAAACTACTTAAAGTAACATAATCATCTTAGTTGAAAATAAAGCTTTCAAATGATAAAAGATGATTCTAAATCATAGGGATAGTTTAAGTAAAACTTATGCTTTAATATTTTTTAAGGTTAAAAATGAAGCTCAGCCCTGGCTGCTGTGGCTCAGTGGATTGAGTGCTGGCCTGCAAACTGAAAGGTCACCAGTTTGATTCCTGGTGGGGGCACATGCCTGGGTGGCAGGCCTGGTCCCCGGTTGGGGGTGTGCAAAGGGCAACCACTAGATGTATCTTTTATACATCCATGTTTCTCTCCCTCTCTTTCTCCCTTCCTTCCCCTTTCTCTAAAAATAAATAAATAAAGTCTTTTTAAAAATATTTTATTTTTCAAAGAAAGATACTTTCTTTGAAAAAAGAAACTTAGTTTTAAAATAAGTGGACAAATAACTGCATAAATTGTTAACTTTACTTGTTTAAAGGTATTTGAGATATAGTATAGATTTATTGCTTTTATTAATATGATAAATAAATAAAGCAAATAAACACATTTAGAAGAGAATGACCTGATTAAATTAGTATTTTTCTGCTGGAGATCATCCCACACCTTAACACTAAGACAAAGCATAATTAGAATGTAGCACTGGACTGGGGCTAACTTACTCTATAGGTAAAATAACTAAGGCCCAAATAAAGTAAGTACAGTTAGGAAATTCATAAAGTAGATGATTTCAGTCAGAGACTCATTTATCTCAGGCCAAGTAAAATCTGACAACACCAAACTGCTTCTGGTTTTGTTCTAAAACAATCAAAACTTGTTTGTTACTTTTCTGCCTTGCTCAGCACAAGCGTCTGACAACCTAGGTATTT
Source organism: Trachops cirrhosus (assembly GCA_028533065.1). Classification (NCBI taxonomy): domain Eukaryota; kingdom Metazoa; phylum Chordata; class Mammalia; order Chiroptera; family Phyllostomidae; genus Trachops; species Trachops cirrhosus. The sequence continues at coordinate 78,041,848 of CM052544.1, forward strand.
TACTCAGGACATTGTGGCCAGGCCCAGACTGGCTGGTCTCTCAGATTAGGTCACACTTAGCGATCTCATGAATTCTCTGATTCTGTGTAATTCAGTAAATACTAAGACAAAAAAAAAAAAAATACAGCAAATTTAGAGAGTCTGCCTTTTTATTGTTCTGTCATAATATAATAATTTAGTGAGAGGAAAACACTTAATAATAATTAGTATCATTGGTTTAATCTCAAAAATAGGTCCTCCTCAATTAAAGGTATGGGTTTTTCAATATAATTTATAATTTGCAGCTAATTAATCAATGAAAGCAACATAAGTGATTTGCTAAGCTATTTCAAATTGTGCTCTTGTGATGTTTAAAAATTAACAAAAATTTGCAAAGCATTTTACCATTTTCCTACACTGTTGATTCCGATGAGCCAAAATAAGAATGAAAATAGTGGTCTTCGTTGCTATGGTACATTTACCTGATGGAATACTACACAGCAGTTAGGAAGGAGCTCCTGCCCTTTGCAACAGCATGGATGGAACTGGAGAGCATTATGCTAAGTGAAATAAGCCAGGCAGTGAAAGACCAATACCATATGATCTCACCTATAAGTGGAACCTGATCAACAAAACAATCAAGCAAGCAAAATATAAAGAGAGATACTGAAATAAATAACAGACTGATAGTAACCAGAGGGGAGGCAGAGGGGGATAATATGGGAAAGAATGGGAAGGGTCTTAGGGAACATGTATAAAAGGACCTATGGACAAATCCAAAGGGGTTAGGATTGAGGGTGGGAGTTGGGGGTGGGTGGGGCAGGGGGAGGGCATGGAAAAATTAGAGACAACTGTACTTGAAAAACAATAAACTAAATAAAATTTTTAAAATACTTTTTAGAATAAAATCTTGATCTTTCCATTACCAAATGGCCCCATATAATGCAGGGAGTGTGACATCACAGAGACTTTGTTCCCTGGTAATTCTCAGCCTAATATTAAAAATCATAACTTAAAATGTTTTTTTGTCTTGTGTGTTTGTTTTTATGGGACTAAAAGTCCCATAAACAAATGAGCTTTATAAAGAATGAGTACAATATATGGGAAAACAGATAAAATAGAAAATGCTGAAATGGTAAAATTTGAAAAGAGCTGTATAAGAAACAATAACAAACTGCACCTCTAGAAAATACTCTAACCCAGAAGGCTATAATGGCAATGAAAGGTTATTGGTAGTGTAATTGCACCATTCTATCTATGCCCCATTCACTCTTATTATCTTGTCATTCTACCTCTTCCTACAGATACTCTGGCTGCCTTGTGTCATCTACTGAAAGTGAATGGGTAGCTGCTACCTCACTTGGAGCCTGTTATACTATCTTGCTAACAGTAGCTCTTACCCCAAATGACCAGGCATTTCACTTCTGTGATGTGTGCTGTGTTTATTGACAGAGATGTTAAAAGGGCTCACGAATCTTCTATAAGAATGTGAAGGCAGCTTTATTGAAACAAATACACATGTACAAGGCACTGACAAATGTTTAAAGAAAAAAATTGTATGTGCTATAACAATACTTTTCTAAGGTTTTCAAATGGAGAAAAATATCCATTTGTCTTATAATCTGCTAGTTAGTTAGAGCTAATTCTTTATTTCTTTTCTCAAAGAGAAATAATTGAAATTAATGGAAGCTAAGCATTTCAAACTGATTGGACATAGCCATACCCTTATTGGTATTAGCAATGTTGTCAACAGCAGATTTAAATCACTATGTCCTTTAATTTTAACTATACATGGTTATTGACTCTTAAGTTAGTAAAACAGGTTAGGGTGGAGCCATTGGAGTTTATGACATAAAAATATCTTTTGGAGATATTTTAAAATACCTCTGTATTCTATTTTTTAATTTGACACACTGAGTAAAAATAAATGTGAATTGTAATCTTAAGAGCAGAAAATATGGAACATAAGTCTTACTACATTTTTTGTCCTAACCGACCTCCTTAGTTGAGGGATGTGAGGAGTGTATAACACAGTTAACAGCTAAATTTTGCACTAGAGAGGCCATTTTATATAATAAAACACAAAATTATTCTAGGAAGAAGCAGAGGCAGAATTCAGGCCTACCTCTGTAAAGACTCATTTAGAAATCACTGGACTGTGAACCTCATAAAGGTAGCATTTATATCTTTCCCATCTTTGAATCTCTATGGTTAACAAAGAACCTAGTATATGGTGTATATTCAACACATACTTGTTGAAAGGATGAATAAATGAGTGAAAGCTACCAAATAACTGTTATGGATAATTTAGTTTCCACATAGAAAATAGGGAGTACCCATAACATAATCAAATGGTATTTCCATTGTTCACAAAATAACTTTGATTCAAATATGTTCCATAGGAGAATTAGATTAGAGTTTAACACAGGTTAGAATTTAGAATTTTTCAAAAATAATTCATATACCTGTTATATCATTTTAATAACTTTTATCTTTATTTTTATACTTTTTTGTATGTTTTTGACACCACATGTTATACATAGAATATTCAATATTCATACTTACAAATTTATCTTTTCTGAAGTATACTGTGTTGAATTCTACTGTGTAAATGTCACACAGTACCTAGATACAAGCAAATTAACACAAGAGTTCCAGCATGGTTCTCACAGTGTACCTGGTATCCTGGAGTCTGAGTGTCATTTAGAAATAAAACACAGTTATCAGTGACAAATCACAGTAGAGTCAACTTATAACTTGATTTCTAATATAAATAATCCATTGCAGTCTCTAATGATTCTCAAAGTATGGTTCCTGCATCAACAATGTCTGGGAACTTGTTAGAAATGCAAATTCTCAGGCTCCATCTTAGATATACAGAATTGGAAACTTTGTGCTTGAGGCCCAAAGGCATAAGTTTCAACAAGACCTCTGGATGATTTTGATTCATCTCTATTTGAGAACCACTACTCTCTGATAATTAAGGGTATTCAAAAATCATAAAGCCCTATTGGGTAACATTAAGTAAGTATTTTCATTCTATTAATTTTATCCTTAAATTCACAGGATTTCTGATGGCTTAATTATTTTGCTTCCAAAGTGTCTAGGCTCCAGTTGTATGAAGGTTGTCAAAATATGCCTTACAAGGTAAAAGACAAGTTTGCTTCTGGTTTTTGTACTTCTCCTACTGGGCCATCTTTGGATTTGGGAGGAAATATATACTTCATTTGGGGATATGCTGCTAGTTTTAAATGGAACTCAGAACAACAGAAATCTTGGCAACAGATTCAGCCTTCTGGGTCATGGGGTCTAGCTGATCTGGGAGTTCCTGGAGTTCCAGTGGCCAGTGGGGGTCCTTGGAGTTCCAGTGGCAGTCTGAGTTTTAGCAGGCTCTGATCTGTGAATTACAGTGTTGGGGTAGGCCCTAACAATTTCGGAACAAAGCTCTATCATCCACAATGCATAACTACTCTCCATTAAAGAAAGAAGCATTAGGTCTTTCATAGGGACTTAGAAAAGACTAAACATCTAACCATGGGTCACCAAGTTTTTCTGTATACATTTTGAACTGAATACTGTGTAGCCCCCCCGCAAAAAAAGCATAACATTGAGTGTGTACATCAGCAACCATCACCAAAGTGATGGGATATATACATGACTGGGCCTGAACAGGACCTGAGGCACACGTTGAATGAAAAAAGTGGCCCAAAGGCCTATAGTCAACTTTACAATGCCTTTCTCTCTCTCTCTCCCTCTCTCTCTCTCTCTCTCTCTCTCTCTCTCTCTCTCTCTCTCTCTCTCTCTCTCTCTCTTTCTCTTTCTCTCTCTGCCTATACCTATAGCCTGATGGAGAGTTCCTATAATAGTTGACCAAGGACAAAACATGCCAGGTTGATGTATCTATAGCATATATTTACAGGATATATATGGGAACTATTCACAAGTGGACAGCTATAGAACAATGGCCTCCAGGATAATCCTGAAGACTATCATGAAGGAAAATACTCTCAGTGGACTGAATTTGGATCAGACACATACTTGTTTATTTTGCCTGTAAAGACATACTGTTTTATGAGCTGGTTGATTTATTAATTGAGGTTAATCATTTGAAATGGTAAAGAATTAAAGAAATATGATTGTAATATTGGTACAAGGAGGACTGGGAAAGAGGTATGTGGTTAGTCCATTCCAATCATCATAGAATGGGAAGATATGTATGAATCATGCCCAGCAAGTGACCTAGGCAGAGAAATATCTTAATAATGAGGATACAATGACCTATTTTGTAAAGTCAGTCAGTCTCATCCCAAACATTTATTGTCATATTTCATGAACTGGTGAACAAGATGGCCATGGTGGAATGCCTAAAATACCTGATGGTAACAGGTAATTCATACAGGGAATATTTAGAAGGTTCAGGAGAAACAGAAAGGGTGGAAGACTGGGTCAGATTAGAAATTACAACAAAATGGGGAAGCCATAAGATTCCTATGATTGTAGTTTCTCAGGACAATACTTCTGAGGAAAGAAGAGAGGAGAATGCATCCACCGGCTCTAGTACCCCTGTAGTCAAAACCTGACTTGTGGATTATTGATGCCACAGCATTTCTGGAATCCTTAATGTCTCTCCTAATTGGACATTTCCAGGAAGGAGAAACAAGATGAGTGCTATGAGGTGCAGGTCCTCATATTCAAGAGACAGAGAGTGCTTCAGAGTCTCTGTCTTTTAAACATTTAAAAAGTTGCCCAGAATATGAAGTCAGTTTTGAGCTCAAGTCTAGGCATTTTTTTGCCTTTTACAATTGTGTCATTTTATCAATGATAGACAACAGAGTTATGGTAGGCATGATACACAAAACTAGGAATAAAGATCTTTTAAATAAATTTTATTTTTTCAATTACATTTGACATAAAATATTATACTAGTTTCAGGTATACAATGTAGTGATTGGACAGTTCTATAACTGAAAAGGGATCAGCCCAATAAGAGTAATACCTATCAGACTATGTAACATAGTTATTACAATATTATGAACTATATGTTTATGCTGTACCTTAAACCCCTAAAACTAATTTTATAACTGGAAATTTGAACATATTAATCCCTTTCCCTTTTTCACTCACTTTTCCCAATCCCTTTATAGTCAATTAATACATGACAGAGGAAACAACCACATACAGTGGGTTAATGATAGTCTATCAATAAATGGTGCTGGGAAAATTGGAGAGATACATGCATGTAGACCACCTTCTTACACCATACACAAGAATAAATTCAAAATGCATTAAAGACTTAAATGTTATACCTGAAGCCATAAAAATCCTAGAAGAAAAGCTAGGCAGTAAAATCTCAGACATTGCTCGTAGCAATATTTTTTACTGATATATCTCCTCAGGCAAGTGAAACAAAAAAAAATGAATGGAACTACATCAGACTAAAGTTTTTGCAAAGGAAAAGAAACTATCAACAAAATATAAAGACAACCCACTGAATGGAAGAACATATCTCGATACATCTGAAAAAGGGTTACTATCCAAAATTTATAAAGAATTTATAAAATCAACACACATACACACACACACACACACAACACAAAGAAAAAAATGACCCAATTAAAAAATGGGCAAAGGACCTGAATAGACACATCTTCAAAGAGGACAGGCAGAGAGACAGCCAATACACATATGAAAAGATGCTCATATGAACATTGGGGTGCATAGATCCTCCTCGATTGGTGTTTCAAGGTTCCCAGGATGCAATCCTAGCAGTGGAATCGCTGGGTCAAAAGGCAGATCCATTTTTAGTTTTCTGAGGAAGTTCCATACTGTTTTCCATAGTGGCTGCACTAGTGTGCAATCCCACCAACAGTGCACTAGGGTCCCCCTTTCTCCACAACCTCTCCAACACTTGCTGTTTGTTGGTTTGTTTATGATGGCCATTCTGACTGATGTAAAGTGGTATCTCATTGTAGTTTTAATTTGCATCTCTCTGATAGCTAGCAATACTGAGCATCTTTTCATGGGTCTCTGGATCCTCTGTATGTCCTCCTTGGAGAATTGTCTGTTCAAGTCCTTTGTCCATTTTTTGATTGGGTTGCTTGTCTTCTTAGAGTGGAGTAGTGTAAGTTCTTCATATATTTTGGAGATTAAACTTTTGTCTGAGGTATCATTGGCAAATATGTTTTCCCATGCAGTTGGTTCTCTTTTTATTTTAATACTGCTTTCTTTAGTCATACAGAAGCTTTTCATTTTGATGAGATCCCACTAATTTATTCTTTCCTTTATGTCCCTACAATAGCCAAGTGTTGGATGCAACCTAGGTGCCCATCGGAAATGAATGGATCAAAAAACATTGGTACATTTACACAATGGAATTCTATGCAGCAGAAAGAAAGAAGGAGCTCCTACCCTTTGCAACAGCATGATGGAACTGGAAAGCATTATGCTGAGTGAGATGAGCCAGGCGGTGAGGGACAAATGCCATATGATCTCACCTTTAACAGGAACCTAAACAACAAAACAAACAAACAAGCAAAATATAACCAAAGACACTGAAATAGAGAACAGGCTGACAATGACCAGAGCAGAGAGGGGAGGGAATTACAGGAGGAAAGGGTAAGGGTTTGCAGGAACAAGTATAAAGGACACATGGACAAAAATTAGGGGAGTGGAAATGGGAGAGAGGTGGGGAGCACTGTGGGGTGGGCTGGGATGGGAGTAAAAGCCAGAAAACTGTACTTGAACAACAATTAAAATAAAAAAAAAGTTATCAAACAAAAGAACATGTATGAATGAGCCATGGACATGGACAACGGTGTGGGGATGGACTGTGGGAGCAGGTAGGGATGGGTAGAGGAGGGCAAAAGGGGAAAAATTTGGGCAACTGTAATAGAATAATAAAAATGACAAAAAAGCAAATAAAAAAAAGAAAAGATGCTCAACATCACTACTCATCAGAGAAATGCAAATTAAAACCACAATGAAATATTACCTCACATTGGTCAGATGGTCTATAATTTTCTGTTTTGTTTATTCACTTATTTTTTTTTACTTTTCACATATAAGTGAAATCACATGATATTTATCTTTCTCTGTCAGACCCATTTCACTTAGCACAATACCTTCTAGACCTTCCATGTTTTCACAGACAGCAAGATTTCATTATTTTATATGACTGATTAACATTTCATTGTATATGTATACCACCTCATCTTCATCCATTCACACATCAATGGACATTCAGATTTCTTTCATATTTTTTACAATTTCTTTGCCATTGTAAAAAATGCTGCAATAAAAATATGGATGTGTATGTCTTTTCAAATTAGTGTTCTGGGTTTCTTTAAATAAATATGCAGAATTAGAATTGCTGGGTCCTTCTTTCTTTCCTGTCATAGGATTTGTTTTAAAACCTATTTCATCTCATTTAAATATACTCCAAGTTTTGTTGTTTGTTTGCTCTCATTTGCACGAAATATTTTTTCTCCCTTTACTTTCAATCTGTGTGTCTCTTTTCATCTGAAATGGGTCTATAGGATAGCATATGTATGAATCTTGTTTTCTTATCCATTCAGCCACCCCAGGTCTTTTGTTGAGAGCATTTAATCCATTTATAACTAATGTATTTATCAATAGGTATATAGTTATTACTATTTTATTATTAATATTGTTGATATTTCCTTTTTTTCATTTTCTCAAAAACAACCCTTTAACATTTCTTATAATACCAGTTGGTGGTCATGAACTCCTTTAGCTTTTTCTTGTCTGGGAAGTTTAGTATCTGTCCTTCAATTCTAAATGAAAGCCTTGCTGGGAAGTGGAATCTTGGTTATAGGTCCTTCCTTTTCAACACTTTGAATATTTCTTGCCAATCCCTTCTGGCCTGCAGTTTCTGTTGAGAAATCAGCTTACATTCTAATGGGAGCCCCCTTGTAGGTAACTGATTGCTTTTCTCTTGCTGCTTTTAGGATTCTCTCTGTGCTTTTAACCTTTGATATTTAAATTATGAAGTATTTTAGTGTGAGTCTTTTTTGGGTTCATCTTGTTTGGGATTCTGTGCTTCCTGAACTTGTATATCCATTTCCTTCAACATTATTTGGAAGTTTTCTGGCATTATTTCTTCAAATAGGTTTTCAATTCCTTGCTCTCTCACTCCTCTTTCTGATGCTCCTATAATGTAAATGTTGGTATGATTGAACTTGCCCCAGAGGTTCCTTAAATTATCTTCATTTTTTGGATTCTTTCTTTTCTTTTTGCTATTATAATTGGATGTTTTCTGCTTCCTTGTCTTCCAAAATGCTGATTTGTTCCTCTACTTCATCTAATATTTATGTATTCTTCATTTCAGTTAATGCATTTTTTGTTTCTGAGTAGTTGATTTTTATGATTTTTTTTGCTTTGTTTTTTATTGTTGACACTATGACACATGTCCCATTTACTATCCCTCCTTTACCCACCTCTACCTAGCCCAGCCACCCTTTTTTCTGGCCATCACCACACCATTGTCTGTGTCTATGGATTATACATACACGTTCTTTGACTAATCCTTTTACCTTCTTTCATAAGGTTCCCCCTCCCTTCTGACAGCTGTTTGTCTATTTCATGAATGCATATCTCTATTTCTATTTTGTTTGTCACTTTATTCTGTTCATTAGGTTCCACATGTAAGTGAGATTGTATGGCACTTTCTATCACAATTTTTGTTTCCTATCTCTTTATTGTAGTTCTAAGACTATCAGTTCTTCCCCTAAGTTGATTGACCATTCTTATAACCAGTGTTTTGAACTGTGCATCTGGTAGATTGCTTATTTCCATTTTGTCAGTTCCTTTTCTGGAGTTTTGTTCTGTGTTTTAATTTAAGAAATGTTTCTTTGTCTCTTCATTTTGGCTGTCTCTCTGTGTTTGTTTCTGTTTATTAGGTAGAACCACTGCATCCCTCAGTCTTGGTAGAGAGTAACCTATGCAGTCCTGTGGAGCCAGTGACACAGTTATCCTGGTCACCTGAGCCAGGTGCATCAGGTGTGTCCCTTGTCTGGGTTGTGTGAGTACTCCTGTTGTAGCTGACCCTTGACTTCTGTTGGCATGTCAATTGGAGGGAATGACCCTTAAGTTGATTGGCTGGAAGGACTGGTCATGACTACAGTGAAGAAGTGGTTGTGCCAGAATTGTCCCCCCTAAGCAAGATTCACAGGACTCTAGGGCATGCTAATCCACTTCAGTGTGTCATTTGTAGAATTAGTTGGGTGTTATCTGTTGTTGTCTGAAGCTGCCCACTAAGTATATTGATTCTGAAGCATGTTGAGAAGGGCTCTTTCTAAGTCGGTCAAGATCAGCCACTGCCTGGTTTGACCTACAAAGTGATCTGCAGATAGTTACCACTTTTGATGGGCTTGGAGGTACCTAGTAGAGGGTATGCTACTCACTGTGGTTGGCTGTCACTCTTGTCAATCTTGGAGCTGCTTAGTAAGATGTATTGTACATTCTGAGACATGCCTTCTTTATTTGGGGTTTGTAAAACTTTGAGAGATGTTAAGAAAGCCCACAGCACAAACCAAAATAGGCCGATTCTATGGAAATACTACTGGGATCATTTTGGTGGGTTCTCAAGTTGGGTGAGGCAGGGTTTCAGGAAATCACCAAGGCAGGATGAACAGTGCTTGCCTTCTTCAACATGGTGGGGGAGTGGGGGTTTTAACAAAGGAACAATTGCTCTGACAGCAATTTTGTCTGGAAGAAACCTGACTCTCTAGCCCTCACCCTAAAACCATACAATACAATTCAGTTTCTCCTCTGTGTGTGCACTTTTTGAGCTGTTGCCATCAGCAAGTAAGTCTATGTATGGGCCCTTTAAGAGGAAAGCCTGGTTCTCCAGAAGTACTGTGTCTCAGCCACAAACCTTACTGGGTTTTATAGCCAAAAGTTACCCAGACCTTGTTTTCCCACACTGAAGCACTTACGTAGAGAGCATGGGGCAGGGCTCCTCAGGGGTTCCTCTGCAGTGGAGATACCCCTCTGGATTTTTAACTGCCACATGGTGGTGTGGGACCAGCTCATTCCACGTCTCCACCCTTTCTATCAGTCTTGACGTGGATTCTTCTATATATCTAGTTATAGGACTTGTGTTCAGTTAGATTTTATGCCATTATAAATCATGGTTGTGTAGTTTAGCTGTAATTTTCATGTGGTCCTGGGAGGAAGCGAGTACAGTTTTTACCTACTCCACCCACTTAACCCAAAGTAAATATGTTTTACCAGTATAGCTAGTGACTTTCAATATCTCAAACATACCTGAAAACACTGGAAATTTCATTAATGACTGTGGTAGCAAATGGACCCACAGAAGATGCATCCTCTGGATAGGTGTAATGTGGAACACAAAGAGGGGACAGAGCATGAAAAGGCCAATTAAAGTACAAGGTGAGATGGCTCAAACATTCTCAAAGCATAAAAAAATAGCAACAGAATTAAATTTACTTGTTCAAATATTAAGTATTTATATTATAGTAATTTTGTCCTGTCAACGAGAAGATGCCAGAAAGACAGAGCAGTCCTCTAGCCAAGAAGGGATGTCAGCGAGTACAAAGCAGGGTCAGGCCATCCAGCTGGGCATCTGCTCACACAATAGACATCCAGCTTGCTTTTGCTCATGGAACTATTTTCCATTACAGTGTGAAACTAGACTAGCTTTAAATGTGGTCAAATATGAACATGGATAAAACATGGGAGATACAAATAAAATACTACTGGTCAGGTGAAAGACTATAAAAATTCACTAACACTGCATGCTGAGACATGTATTTAGTTTTAAAATATTTCTTAGGTGCAAAGTATCAGAAAATAGGCAATGTGAGTAGGCTATGTTTTCTTATACTTTTAACAGTTTTTCCTTTTTATTCATCCCCTTTCAAAATAATATCAATTCAAATGTGTTACTTCTCCATAAAGTATGTTAAACTCTTTAAAAACAACATGGGAGGCAAAGATATCTACCCAAGAAGAGAGAAAAATGTTTGAAATACATCCAGATATATTTGCAATAAAAATATTTATGTGTTGTGATTGTAAAAGAAGGTGCTTTGGGGATTAAAATAGCCACCCTCAAATTGTTGTTATTCTCCTTACAACTGTATTTCTCTTTTTTTTATTTATATGTAAACTTTCTTGGGATTCTGTCAGGGTTTATAGTATACCATACTTAAACACAATGGTGAAGTGAAAACATGCAGAGCTACATGTGGCACTGGGAAGTTGTAAGTAGGTGATAAATGACCATCTTTTGCAGAGCAATAATGTAGCTATTATGGCTCCACAGCATAATCTGTGTAGTTTTCACTTCTAAAGTTCACTGTCTCTGTTTAGTTTTTTTTTTTTTCATATGAATTTCAAAATGAAAGGTCAAGATACCAAGGAAAAATAGGGTTCCAGGAAATATAAATGTTCATCAAGTTTAAAGTGTTAGGGAAAGGAGGAATAAATTCAGAGTTAAGGCAAGGCAGTGGTAGGGAGAACAGGTTTTTCTAGATCACCCACCTCTGTTTCAATTTTGTTAAATAATGTTATTTTCCTCTCTCTGTTGTCCATCAAGCTTCTCGATGGTAATGTAATAAGGAAAAAGTATAACTATTAAAAAAGGCCTAGCTATGAAAAACCTTGGATATAACCCAGCATTTTTGGTGCACTAGAATGTGTTCTTGTTGCTTCCTAAGAAACTATGTGATAACATTTTCTGAGTTTATTTAAATAATGATAATACAGTGTTTAACTTAATTGATGAGGTAAAAGCTACCTGGATACAGGTGGGGAGGGATTAGTTGAGGAAACCACAATCAATCTATTAGTAACCCATCCCTATCTGGGCAATACTGTGACAAACACAGCACACTATGTTTTCCATATCTAAGAGAATGTTTAGTAATAACAACAAATGGGGGTCTAATTGTCTGTAATCCTAAATGTCTCTGAACCTTGCCATAACCTTTGAGAACCCAGTCAAAGTAATCTAATAATAAGCTTTCTGCAACATGCATCCATTCTTAATAGTCTATGGTTTTTACAACACAGATATATACTAAAAAATTCTTGCAATTTTAATATTACATTTAAATAGTATTTAACGCCACAATATTTACACAATACTCTAAGTGTTAGTATTTATTTAAACATAATAGATGACAATGAGTTTTATGATTCTCACTAAAACTACATTGGAAATCCTTGTACTGTCAGAAAATAAAAATTCAAATATACTCTAACAATTATTAAGATAAGAGCTTTAGCAATTTCCATCCAAAGCTTTGGAAGCCACATTCTGATCTTTATAGCAAATACAGTTTGGATCCTCCCAAAAGGACATTCACTCTAGCACCAATGTCATAGATGATATTCATCTTCACACTGGTGTCTTTCCTGACTCATGCTCCTTCTCTGTAGTTATGTTTAATTTATTTTACAAGTTCACACTTTTCATCCTTTGTTCTGAATAAACAAATGAGGATGTGATAGTTCCCCAAACTCTACTGGTATGAAGTATTTTAAGAAACACTTTGCCAAGCCCCTCTTTTGGATTATTGCATATCTACCCTTTCTGCAGGATTTCAGCATTCACGGAAACGTGTGATGCTAGTCCTCATCTTGGTAAGGAGTTACAGACACCTTCCCATAAAATAAGCTTTTGAAAAGTGATTAATATTGATCATTCCTCTGAATGATACTCACTAAAGTAACAACAATCCAATGTAGCTGTTTAAATGAGCATGGTAGGAAGACATGTCCAAATACAGTCTGACTACTAAACATCATCATGCATTTGAAATGTTCTTATCCTACTCATACCAGGAGATTTTTTTCAAGTTTGGTATTTGTATTAGAACAGACAAGAAGCTTCATAAAATTTAATAATGAAGAAAATGGCTCTCTTATAAAAATGTCAAGGGTTTTTTTTTCATTTATTCACAATGGCATATTGAAAAGTAATAATCTTACTTGAGTTTAAGTAGAGCAAAGCTTTTCTTTTATCAGAAGTCACTTCTCTGGCAATCTCACCATTCTGGAGAGTAGTCTAGATATGGAAAACAGAAGAAAAAGTCTTGTGACATTTAAAATAGATGCAACACAACTTATACAATGAAACTTATTTATTTAATCCATGAGGGAGACATGCATCCCATTTTAAACTTATATCACCTACAATTTTACCACATTTCTTGTTAATTTCTAGGAGTAGTGCAAAACTTTGTGAATCATCAAGAGACTGAAATAAGATAATAAGTATTCCCTAGATGAGTAATGTCATACAATTAATTTCTGCAGAACACAGCTTGGGGAAATTGGTTTTAAAAGACGTACAAAACAATATTTGATAATTTGCCAAAAATTGCATCTGTCAGTAGTTGGCACTGAGACCTAAACTGCCAATATTTCAGCCTTTAGAGTAACTCCAAGTTTAAATTATCAATAATATTTAAATGCCTTCCTTGTGAAGAATCATCTACTGATTTGATGCCAAGAAGTGATTACTATTTTTAATGAAACAGAGTTATTAACTCAGGTTTCCAGACATCAGAGTATTTTGTTACAAAGTAAAATGTGCTCTAATAAAATGACAAACTCAGTTAGACTTTCCAGCAGCAGCTAAAAACATACATGTAGCAGGGTGCTCTAACCATAGAGGTCAGTATCCATGTTTAAGTTGTAAACTATGTAAAAAAATGTTCCACCTTAAGTGAGTAGGGTTGAAATATTACTAGTGCTAATATGAGTATTTTTACAATAATACCAAAAATTTTAATTATTTTCATAATATTTATGGAAAATAATAAATTAGTGATGTTTCATTGCCTTCCTCACATTTCAGAATACACTTTATACAATTACTGTACCAAGGCAATGAGCTGATTTGTCAGAGTCAGCTCAGCATAATAGAGATAGGGAGAAATCACATACCTCAAGAAAACCACAGTGATTTGTAAAACTATAAGTTTTAATTCTTCCCTGTGTCCAGTCCCTTCACAATTGGACTTTGGAAGTCACCCATTAAAAGTGCCTGGTTCCTATCACTTAAATCTATGCTGCACTTTGTCAGTAGCTTGCAACAGATGTAGAAATATTGCAGTACTGCAACTAAAGCTTTTATTAATTTTTATTTTACTTTATTTTTTAAATTTATTTTTACTATGTTTTTTCCATTACCATATCTCTCCATTATACCTCAACCCCACCTACAATAACCACATGTTGTCCAGGTTCATGAGTTCTTTTTCCTTTTTGCCCCATCCCTTTACCCCCTAACCACCTCCCCAAGCTGTCAGCCTGCTCTTTCTCCATGATCCTATCTTTATTTTGCTTGTTAGTTCAGTTTGTTCATTAGATTACATATATGAGTGAAATCAGATGGTAGTTGTTCTACTCTCACTGGCTTATTTCTTTTACCATATTCTCCAGGTACATTCATGCTGTCACAAAGGGTAAAATTTTCTTTTTTAGGGTCGAGTATTATTCCATTGTGTAAATGTTCCATAGCTGTTTTACCATTCATCTATTGATGGACACTTGGGTTGCTTCCATATCTTGGCAATTGTAAATAATACTACAATGAACATAGGGGTGCATATAATCTTTTCAATTAGTGTGACATGTTTCTTTAAATAAATTCCCAGAAGTGGAATCTCTGGGTCATAAGGCAGTTCTATGTTTAATTTTTTGAGGTATATCCATACTGCTTTCCACAATGGGTGCACCAATCTACATTCCCACCAATAGCACAAAAGGGTTCCCCTTTCTCCACATCCTCACTGACCCTTATTCTTTGTTGATTTATAGATGATAGCCATTCTGACAGGTGTGAAGTGATATTTCATTGTGACTAAATGCATTTCTCTGATGATTATTGATGTTGAGCATCCTTTCATATGTCTATTGGCCATCTGTATGTCCTCTCTGGAAAACTGTCTAGTCAGGTCCTTTGCCCATGGGTCCTTTTTTAATGGGATTTTATATTTGGTGTTGCATTTTATAAGTTCTTTATAAATTTTGGATATTAATCCCTTATCAGACGTATCAGCAAATATGTTCTCCCATTTAGTGTCTTGTCTTTTTATTTTGTTGATGGTTTCCACTACCCAATGAATCTATATAGTCAACACAACTCCTATTAAGATACCAATGATTTATTTCACAAAACTAAAATAAATATTTCAAAAATTTATATGAAAGCACAAAAGGCCTCACATAGTAAAAGTGGTCTTGAAAAAGAACAAAGTTGGAGGAGTCATGATACCTAACATCAAATTATAGTATAATTCCGTAGTAATCAAAACAACATGGTACTGGCTTAAATTCAGACACATACATCAATGGAACAGACTAGAGAACCCAGAAATAAATCGACAACTTTATAGTCAATTAGTATTTGACAAAAAAAGCCAGCACCACAATGGGTTAAATAATTTATTCAATAAATGGTATTGGGAAAATTGGACAGATACATGTCAAAAAATGAAACTAGACCACTTTCTAACACTACACACAAGAATAAATTCAAAATGGATTATAGAGTTTAATGTTAGACCTGAAACCATAAAAATCCTAGAAGAAAACATAGTAAAATCTCAGACATTTCTCAAAACAATATTTTATATTGATTGATATAGCTCCTTAGGCAGGGGAAACAAAAGAAAAAATTAACAAATGAGACTACATCAAACTAAAAAGTTTTGCACAGCAAAGGAAATCATCTACAAAATAGAATGCAACTAAACCTTTAATTCAGAACTTTTGCAGTAGAAATGACAAGCCCAGGGTAGTCTTTTAGATGATTGGCACTCATATAGAGGAGATACTAAGTGTTCCAACAGAGGCCCTGGGCATCTGAAAGTTTAGCAAAAGTGCTTTCAGACCCACAGTCAACCACAGAAACATGCAAGAGGCAAGACAAGATTCTTAGCTGACACAAAGGCAATAAGCAGTAATAATGACTTAGTTATTCATGTTACTAAAATTTGGGATATTTTATTTTACAGTAAATGCTAAAGGATACAACCACAATTACCTGGAAAATTTATGCATGCAATTGTGTCTTTAATAGATATCTTCCCAAATCTATTTGTCTAAGTTATTCATATTGATTTTTTAATTTAATTTAATTGTCTAATAATTTATTTTTATTGGATTTTCCCATTCCATTTATCACCCTGATTATACGCACAACAACTTCTTGTATTCAGAAAATATCTTTGTATACTTCTACTCATTAGACTGGATTATTGGATATCATTTATTTTCAGTTTCCATCACTGTCATGACAAAAAGCCTGTATAAACTGTTTCAAAAATAAAAATCATGGACGATATCCTCCACTGTAGCCACATAAATTTATCTCTGATTCCCTGGAATTAATGCAACAATTGAAAGAGTTTGGCAGTTCCACAAAGTGTGAAATTAGTGTATGAAATGTCTCCTATTTTATTCATTAATAGAGTTTCACAAAAAGAGTATGCTTAAGTTGTTGAAATAAAATGCTAAACAAAGAAACATTAAGTATCTGAAAATAATGCATTAAATACCATTTTATAAATTTAAAACATAACAAAAATAAACACTATATTCTTTAGACATACACACTTTATAAAAAGCAAGGGAAATAAGAGGATTCTGGGAAGATAGAAGATTAGGAAGTACCAGGTATCTCTTTCCTCACTGAGACCATAATTGCACTGGCAGAATCTGTAACTATTTTTGAACCCTGGAATCTATTGAAGGCTTTCAACTTCCAGGGGAAGGCTTAGACAGTAAATTGTAGCTTACTGTAGCTCTCCATGCAGCCTTGTGTCAGGGAGCTGTGCATGTGTTTCTAGAGCAGCCTGTTCACAGCTTGCAGATTTTAAAGAGTAGGACATGCAAAAACAATTTTATATGCAGTGAGAGTTAGAAAGCAATTGTGTGTGCCAAGGATGAAGGTGAGGCTCCGAAAAGACTTGAGATGATCATAAGTTTATACCTCAAACTAATATTTGACACAGTGACAGCCTACAAACAAAAATTATAAAAATAAAACTAAGCAAAAACATTTGTTTCTTAAAGGCAAACCCAGAAGAAGAAAATATAATATCCAGGATTATCACATTATTATATTCAAATGTCCAGTTTAAAAATACCACAAAGCATACAAAGAAGAAAAAAAAATATTGCCTGTGTGAAGGGGGGCAAGTCAAGGCAACTGTTACTGACAAAAGACCGCATGGCAGTTCTACTGTTGAAAGACTTTAAAACAACCTACTGAAAGATGTTCAAAGAACTAAACAAAAATATAGAGAAAGTCAGAAAAATGCTGTATAGACTAAATGGAACCTTCAATAAGAGATAGTCTAAGAGGAACAAACAAAAAATTATGAAGCTGAAAATTTCAATAAATAAAAAAATAGCAGAATCCAAAGATAGATTTGAGCAGGCAGAAAAAGAATCAGTAATTTTGAATACAGCACAATGGGCACTACTGAGTCCAAGGTACAGAAAAACAAAGATTGAAGAAGAATAGGTAAGTCTAAGGGACTTATAGTGTATTATCTGTAAAACTGCATAAGCATGTGGTAGTCCCAGTAGGAGAAGAAGAGAAATAGGAAGATAAAATATTTGAAGAAATAATGAGTTTCCAAGTTTAATAAAAGAAAGTAACATACACATACAACAAGCTCAGCAAACTCTAAGGAAAATGAAGTAAAAAAGACCCACACTGAGACAGATTTTATTCAAACTAATAAAGGTCAAAAAGAGAATCTTGAAAGCAGCAAGAAAATGTTGACACATAGTATACAAAAGATCCTCATTAAGAATAGAAGAAGACTACTCATCAGAAACTTTGGAGGTTAGAAAGCAATAGGCAATATATTTAAAGTGCTAAAAGAACAACAAAACAAAATGCAAACAAGCAAAACCCTTAACTAAAATTTAATAGCAGGCAAAACTGTCCTTCAAAAGTCAGTGGAAATTAAGACATTCATATAGAAACAAAAGCTAAGCAAATTTATTACCACTAGATCTGCCCTACACAAAATACTCAAATGAGTTCTGCAAAGTAAAATGAAAGGACATTAGACAGCAACTTGAAGTTATATAAAAAATAAAATTCTTTGTTGGTATACAAAAATGCCTTTGATTTCTGAATATTGACTTTGTATCCCGCTGTTTTTCCACATTCATTTATTAGGTCCAGCAGTTTTTTGGCCGAGTCTATTGGATTTTCTATGTACACCATCATATCATCTGCAAACAGTGACAGCTTTGTTTCCTCCTTTCCAATTTGGATGCCTTTTATTTCCTTTTCTTGTCTGATCACTGTGGCTAAAACTTCCAATACTATATTGAATAGAAGTGGTGAAAGTGGACAGCCTTGTCTTCTTCCTGATTTAGTAGAAAATATTTTAGTTTTTGCCCATTGAGAATAATGTTGGCTGTAGGTCTGTCATAATTAGCCTTTATTATGTTGAGGAATGCTCCCTCTATTCCTACTTTGCTAAGTGTTTTTATCATAAATGGGTGCTGTACTTTATCAAATGATTTTTCTGCATCTATTGATATGATCATGTGATTTTTGTGTTTGCTTTTGTTTATGTGATGAATTACATTTACTGATTTTCGAATATTGAACCATCCTTGCATCCCTGGGATGAATCCCACTTGGTCATGGTGTATGATCTTTCTAATGAAGTGTTGAATGTGGTTTGCCAATACTTTGTTGAGAATTTTAGCGTCTATGTTCATCAGTGATATGGGCTAAAGTTTTCTTTCTTTGTTGTGTCTTTAT
>CM052544.1:78061122-78074777 GCA_028533065.1 Trachops cirrhosus
AGCAGAAATAAAGAAGGAGCTCATACCCTTTGCAACAGCATGCATGGAGCTGGAAAGCATTATGCTAAGCGAAATAAGCCAGGCAGTGAAAGACAAATACCATATGATCTCGCCTTTAACAGGAACCTA
This sequence comes from Trachops cirrhosus, assembly GCA_028533065.1. Lineage (NCBI taxonomy): Eukaryota > Metazoa > Chordata > Mammalia > Chiroptera > Phyllostomidae > Trachops > Trachops cirrhosus. The sequence goes on from CM052544.1 coordinate 78,061,252, forward strand.
AACAACAAAACAAAGAAACAAGTAAAATATAACAAAAGACACTGAAATAGAGGACAGGTAGTCAGTGACAAGAGGGGAGAGGGGAGGAAATTCCAGGGGAGAAGGGAAGGGTTTACAGGAACAAATATAGAGTACACAAGGACTAACTATGGGGGTTGGAAAGGGGAGGGAGGAGGGAAGGAATGGGTGGGTGGGCTGGAATAGGAATAAAGGATAGAAACTGTACTGAATAAACTAAAATAAAATAATAAAAATAAAATAAAATTCTCAGTGAAGGTAAATACTCGGGCAATTATAAAAGCTTGTGTTATTGCAACTACAGTTTATAAGCCTACTTTTGTTGTCTACATTATTTATGAGACAGATACATTTTAAAAATTATTTGTCTGAAAGCTACTATTATTATAATGTTGGATTCTACCTAACTTAAGGGACTAATGCATTTAATAATTATTAAATTATGTCAGGGAACATTCAATATATAAAGATGTAATTTTGTGACATCAGCAACCAAAAGTAGTAGAGGCAGAGGTATAAAGAAGCAACTTGTTTTGTTTGTCACTGAAGTTAAGTTAGCACAAATTAGGCTGTTACAACTTTAGAATGTTAAAAGTGATATCCATGGTAATCACAAATAAGATAGCTATAAAATATATGCAAAAGGTAATAAGAAAAGTACCTAATGTTTCACTGCAAAATATAAACTAAACAAAACAAAAGAGTAATATAAGAAATAAGGGACAAAAATCTAAAAAACACACAGGGGTGGGTGAAACTAGGTTTACAGTTGTTGTTATGGAAAATAATACAATAATAAATAATAATAAAGAAATAAAAAATGATGAAATTAAGTCCATTAACAGTATTTGTTTAAATGTAGTGAACTAAATTCTTCAATAAAAAGACAGAGATTGGCAGAAAAGTTAATTTATAATTCAACTACATGCTATCTACTAGAGACTAACTTTAGATTACAAGAACAAAGAACTTGAAAGTAAAAAGTTGGAAAAAGTTATTTCATGTAAATAGTAAACAAAATAGTTCAATGGTGGCTATACTATGATCAGAAACAATGGATTTTGAGTCAAAAATTTACAACAGACAAAAAAAGCGCAGTATAAATTAATAATAGGTCCCATACAGAAAGAAGACAGAATAATTATAAAAATATATGCATCTAGTAACAGAGTAGCAAGCTTCTTTGCTCTGGATAGTTTATTAGACTGCAAAATGTTCTCAATATATCCATATATCCATTTGGTAAAGCCTCATTCCTGTCACTGACTGCACTGTGCTATGAAACATTAATTTTTTCAAGTAGATAATTTGCTGTGACAAGGTGAATGGTAGTCTATGGCTGGAGATGGAGACTAATCTTTAAATTAAATTGATTTCACTTAAATAAATAGCAATATCAAGCCATTTGTACTCCCATACATAAACAAAGTTATACTTGTTTAGATCATCATTGTGTAATGCAACACTGTTTTACACTAAGGATTGAAACCACTAGTTGCTATTTTCTCAACATAACATATGAAATAACCTAAAGGCAAATTTAAATACATGTAAATAAGTAATGTCTCATTTTTTTTTTACCAGAATGTTAGAGAAATATTCAGGATAATAAACTTTATCTCCTGATGTTTTATAGCCATACGTTTTAAGATGACCAGAAAGTCAAATATTTCCAACTGATGACTATGGGTTATATATTTGTAAAGGTTATTTCTACTTATACATTCACCAAATATTTGAGTGTCTACTAGGAACCCGGTAATTTTTTCCTAGGCTGTTTGAATGTAAAAGAGAAAGAACACACACAATGAACAAATTACTAAATGAAATTTATGCAATATGTGATCTGTTATATGTGCCAAAGAGAATTACAAGCAAATGTTTCCTTGTTAATTCAAATGTGTGCCTCTGTGGCCTATTTTAAAAACCTATCTACTTTAAAATATCTTTTTATTTTTAGAACAAAAGATAACCTGACAAGTACCAATGCATGGGATTTGCAATGTCATCTACTATTCATCCTTGCCAATTTTAGAATTATGTAATCCCTTTCACAATTTGATACTGAAACAAAACATGTTCATATGCAAAGTTCTTTGTAATAGTTCACCATGTCATATAAACCATGGTAACGCATCTGAATAGCATTAGAGTAATTTTTATTTTCCTTAACCATTTTAGTATATATGAAAAGAAAAAGTAATGTAGCCTTTTGACAATTTTTACTTATCACTATTTTTTCTTTTAAATTCTTTCTTTTTAAAAATGTTCTCTTTTTTATTATTGTTGTTCAGTTACAGTTGTCCCACCTTTTTCCTGTTGCTCTCCCATGCTCCCCACCACACACAGAGTCAACACCACCCCACTGTCGTGCCCTTGAGTCCTCTACTCATGTTCCTTGACTTGCCTCTTCTCTTCCTTCCCCGTTATCCCCTTCCTCCTTCCCCTCTGATCACTGTCAGTTTGTTCATTATTTCCATATTTGTGGTTCTTTCTTGTTCATTTGTTTGTTTTGTTGATTAGGTTCCACTTATAGATGAGATCATATGGTATTTGTCTTTTACCACCTAACTTATTTCACTTAGCATAATAATCTCCAGTTCCATCCATGCTGTCTCAAAAGGTAGAAATTCCTTCTTTCCTTCTTCTGTGTAGCATTGCTTTATGCAAATGAACCACAGTGTTTTGATTCATTCATTTACAGATGGGTACCTAGGCTGCTTCCAGCACTTGGCTATTGTAAATTGTGCTGCTATGAACATTGAGGTGCACAGATTCTTTTGAATTGGTGTTTCAGGATTCTTAGGGTATAATCCCAAAAGTGGGATCACTGGGTTAAAAGGCAGTTCCATCTTTAGCTTTTTTGAGGAAATTCCATACTGTTTCCACAATGACTATATTCCCACCAAAAATGTACTAGGATTCCCTTTTCTCCACATCCTCACCAGAATTTATTTGTTGATTTATTTATTTTTTATTGTTGTGCAAGTACAGTTGTGTCCATTTTCCCTCCACCACTACCCCCTACTCCAGCTATCCCCATCTCTATCCCCTGATTCTACCCACTCTTGGTTTTGTCCATGTGTCCTTTATAATTGTTCCTGAAAACACTTCCCCCCTTCCCTCCCAATATCCCCTCCCACCTCCACTCTGTTTACTGTCATTTTGTTCTTAATTTCAGTGTTTCTGGTTGTATTTTGCTTGCTTGTTTGTTTTGTTGCTTAAGTTCCACTTAAAGGTGAGATCATATGATATTTCTCTTTTACTGCCTAGTTTATTTCACTTAACATAATGCTTTTCATTTCCATCCATGCTGTTGCAAAGGGCAAAGGAGAAAGAAACTCCTTTCTTTCTGCTGCATAGCATTCCATCATGTAAATGTACATCACTTTTGATCCACTCATTTGCTGGTGGGCACTGAGGCTCTTTCCAGCATTTGGCTATTGTAAATTGTCTGCTATGAATGCAGGGATTCACAGGTTCATTTGGATTGGGGTTTCAGAATTCTTAAGGTATAATCCCAACAGTGCAATTACTGTATGAAAAAGCAGTTCCATTTTTAGTTTTCTGATGAAATTCCATACTGTTTTCCACAGTGGCTGCACCAGTCTGCATTCCCACCAACAGTGCACTAGGGTTCCCTTTTCTCTACATCCTCTCCAACACTTCTTTGTTGATTTTTTAATAATGGCCATTCTCACCAGTGTGAAGTGGTATCTCATTGTGTTTTTAATTTGCATCTGCCTGATGGCTAGTGATGTTCATTTTTTTCAAGTGTGTAGGCCCTCTATATGTTCTCCATTGAGAAGTGCCTGTTCAGGTCCTTTACTCATTTTTTAATTGGGTTGTTTGTCTTCCTCATGTAGAGTCATGTAAGTTCTTTCTATATTGAGAAGATCAAATCCTTGTCCAAGGTATCGTTGGCAAATATGTTTTCCCATATGGTTGGTTCCCTTTCCATTTTATTGATGTTTTCTTTAGCTGTGCAGAAGATTTTTAATTTAATGTAGTCCCATTTGTTTACTTTTTTTAATTTGTTACCCTAAGGGATGTATTGGTGAAAATATTTCTGATGGGACATCTGTATTTTTCTGCCTATTGTCTCCTCTAAGACTTTTATGGTATCATGACTTATATCTAAGTATTTTGTCCATTTTTATTTTATTCTGGTGTATGTTATAAGTTGCTGGTCTAACTTCATTTTTTGCATGTATTTGTCCAGATCTCTCAACACCATTTGTTGAAGAGGCTGTTTTTACTCCATTTTATGCTTCTTCCTCCTCTGCCAAACATTAATTGACCATATTGATATGGGTTGATTTCTGGGCTCTCTATTCTATTCCATTGATCTATGTGTCTGTGCTTATGTCAATACCACACTATTTTGAGTACAGTGGCCTTGTAATATAATTTGATATCAGGTACTGTGATCATTCCTACTTTGTTCCTGTTTCTCAAAATTGTTGAGGCTATTCAGGGTCGTTTATTGTTTCATACGAGTTTTTGACAGATCTGTTCTATATCTGTGAAATATGTCATTGGTATTTTGATGGGGATTGTGTTGAATCCATAAATTGCTTTGGGTAGTATGGACATTTTAATGATGTTAATTCTTCCAATTCATGAACATGGTATACGCTGCCATTAATTTGTGTATTCCTTATTTTCTTTCTTCAGTGTTGTGTAGTTTTCTGAGTACAGGTCTTTTACCTCCTTGTTTAAATTTGTACATAAATATTTTATTTTTCTTTTTTGCTCTGGTTTTTCTTCAGATCATATAAATCTTTCACCTTTTACTTATGATCACTTTTATGTATATGGAGGATTGAAGACCATGGTAATTAGAGCACAAGGAAGATATCTATCTTTCTATTAAAGTCTCTTTGATAATCAAGAACATTATAATGAGTAAAAATAAGATTTAAAATAGCTTAACACAACAGATAGGTAAACCCTGCAATTTTACATCTTTCAGTTCAGTAATTTATACTGCTGAGGGATGCAATTGTAATGATACCATTATTAACTTGAAAAGGTAAGATTTGATAAGTAAATTTGAATTTTTAACTTTTTTGTTTTTAAACTATAACAATCACTATTATAAATCCTTATATATAGTCACATTTGGAAAGTTAATTTTTTTAAATCATTAAAAGAAACTTTTCATTTTTAAATTTTATTTAAGAAATTGCAAGAAATAAGAGGATCCAAATTTCAGAAATAATTTATTCTGGCATACTGAGAATCAACAGTAAAACATAAAGTATTCTTTAATCAATATTGTATATATTATGACCAGGTAGATATTTTTCAAAATGTAAAACTAAATATCCCTGGCTGTTAATGAGATGGGTATTTCTTGAAAAGGAGTTAATACAACAGACCAAATAAAGAAGTAATGTTTTCTTTCCTGTTGCCATGACCTACAAAGAATTTGGAAATAAGAAAGGGCCTCTTTAGAAGGGGGAGTTAGGACCTAGTCAATGAAAAATCTAGCCAGTTGAATCTGAAAGCAGGTAGTTAGCAAAATGCTGGAACTATTCTCCCAAATGTAGCCAACATATACTATCTGTAATTCCCTTCTATTTTCTGTGAACTATTAGAAAATTCTTCCTAAATGTTTCAAGATGATCTCAGCTGTGTCCTACAGTGGACACAGGTACAAGAGAAAGTATGAGAGAAAGCATGTGTGTTCAAGCTCCTGTTAGGTAGTAAAAAGTGCAACTACTTAAGTCAATGTAGTAGGAACATTTCTTCCTGAGGGAATTCCAGGGGCAGTCAAGTGGCAGAACCAGAATCAGATGTGTCATTATGAACTGACCAGGCTGACTTAGATCAGAAAAAAGTGACTTATATTCACATATAGGGCAAATGCCCCTATTAACCCAGTTCCTTAGATAAGGCAGAACCCTAAAGCATAGAGGGCACATTTGTAATGGAAGATGAAATCTTACCAGCCACCATATGGATCCTAATAACCAGTGGACTTCAAGGTCAGCTCTTGATGCCACCTCCTTCTCCTCCTGACTTTGTTACACTGCTTTTGCACAGTAAGGTGACTTACTGAGTTGTCCTGATGAGAACAAGGGTGGCTAGTTATCTGATCTAATATATTCCTCTCAATAGCTTATTTTGTCCTCCCAAGTGAGTGTTAGGCAAGTAAAGCTCTCCAACCCAAAACATACCCATCTTTACACATATCCATTGGAAATGATTTAATTCCATGAAATGGTATTATATACAGTTTTCTAAGCCAGGAAACTAAACTTTATATTTGATTTTTTTTCTCTACCTTGGTCCTGCACACTCAGTGGGTCAAGTTCTATGAAAATGTCTTCCTAATTATTTCTCAAACTTACATATCCCTTAAGTCTTGCTATCTTCTTTGCCTACTAGTTCAGTTATCACTGCATGCTTAGATTTATAAGATAATCACATGACATCCCATATAAAAATCATGATTTGGGGACTTCTTTGGTAGACTTCTAGCCAAGATGGAGATATAGGTAAACACAGTTCACCTCCTCACACAACCACATCAAAATTACAACTAAAATACAGACCTAAAGAAACTACTTCCAATCACAAGACTGATAGGAGACACAGAGACACAGAGATGTGGAAGGGGCTAGTCCCACACCCATGTGTGGTGGATAAAAATTTGGGAGGTATATCTTGGGAGCCCCACACCAGGCCCACCAGCTCAGGGTTCCAGTGCCAGGAAGATAAACCCCCATAACTTTTGGTTATAAAAAAAACAGTAAGTTTGAGTCAGTGAAAGGAATTCACTGGATTCTCAAGCAGTTACTCTTAAAGGGCCCATACACAGACTCACTCAGACTCATTCTTTTTGAGCTCCAGCATCGGGATAGCAGCTTGAAAGGCACCAGTGACATACAGAGAGGTACTGTATCTGTGTCTGGCATAAGAGCGAGAAGTGGAGGATAGCTTTCTCCCAGATGGAAAGGTGGGCAGAGGTCATTTTTTTTTCTTTTCAGAGCCACAGAGCTGGCAGGTGGGGCTATATCTGAGACTGCATCAATCTGGCTCACAGAGTTTACTCTGTCCTGGTAAATACCTGAGGCTCTGACCCACACAATTTTCAGACCATCCAAGCTGTTAACATGACTTTTTCATATGAATGTCTCAGACTTCACATCTTCCTAAATCCTCTCAAGTAACAGCCAGCTTCAGTGAACCCCCAGCCCCCATAACTCTGGCCATGCAGTCTCAGGCCAGGCACTAGTAGAAGCCAGCTTTGGATCACAGTTTGCCTTTGCCTAGGAACCTCTGAGCCCAGCACAATTAGCAGCCATCTGCAGATTGTTATGTAGCTAATCCTGTGTGGCTCCAAGTGTAACATAGGTGGTGGCTGACCCTGCAGCACACAACCTGGAAACTCCAGAGTCTGCACACCCAGTAGACAGCTACAGACCACATCAGAGCACACCACCCTGTCCCCACACAGCAGATCCTCCATGGTGGGAGGAGGTTAGTGGTCAGTGGTCTCAGCCAGTCCTTGCAGCTGACTGGCCTAACTAAATCCTTCCCATTGACCTGCCAACACAATCAAGACTGAACTACAAGAGGAGGGTATTCTCAGCCCACACAGAGGGTATACTTTGAGTACCCATCTAGGGTGAAAGGGGAGGCTGGACCGTACAGAACACCTACTACATTAGGCCATGCTACCAAGAGTGGGAGTCATAGAAGATCTACCTAATATATAGAAACAAACACAAGGAAGAAGCCAAAATGAGGAGACAAAACAAACATAACTGAAATGAAAGAATAGATCAAAACTCTAGAAAAAGAACTAAACAAAATGGAGATGAGCAATCTATCAGATCAGAATTCAAAACACTTGTTATAAGGATGCTCAAGGAACTTAGTAAGGACCTCAACAGCATAAAAAAGGCCAAGGCAGAAATGGAGGATAACTAGTGGAAATAAAGAATAATTTACAGGGAATCAACAGTAAAATGGATGAAGCTGAGAGTCAAAGCAATGATATGGAATATAAGGAAACAAAAAATAACCAATCAGAAACAACAAAAATAAAATATAAATAAAAATATGAGTATACTGTAAGAAGCCTCTGGGACAACTTCAAGCTAACCAACCTTCACATCTTAGGGGTGCCAGAAGAAGAAATTGGAAATTTGAAAAAGTAATGAAAGAAAGTTTCCTTAATTTTGTGAAGGAGATAGACATGCAAGTCCAGGAAGCACAGAGATTTCCAGACAAGATGGATGCAAATAGGCCCACACCAAGACACATCATAATTAAAATGCCAAAAGTTAAAGACAAAGACAGAATCTTAAAGGAAGCAAGGAAAAAACAGTTTGTTACATACAGGGGAGTTTTTATAAGACTGTTGGCTGAGTTCTCAAGAGAAATTTGTAGGCTAGAAGGTGTTGGCAAGAAATATTCAAAGTCACAAAAAGCAGGGACCTACAGCCAAAATTGTTCTACTCAGCAAAGCTATCATATAGAATCAAAGGACAAATAAAGAGCTTCTCAGACAAGAAAAAAAAACTAAAGGAGTTCATCATCACCAAACTATTATTATATGAAGTGTAAATGGGACTTATTTAAGAAAAGAAGATTAAAACTATAAACAATAAAATGGCAATAAACACATACCTATCAACAATGAAATCTAAAAAACAAACTAAGCAACAAAAAGAACAGACAGAATCATGGATACGAAGAGAGTTTCGATGATTGCAATATAAGAAGGGTTTTTTTTGGGGAATTGGTGAAAAGGTGAGAGGATTAAGAAGTACTAATTGGTAGCCACAGAATAGTCATGGGGACATAAAGTACAGTGCAGGAAATGGAATAGCCAAAGAACTTATACACATGATCCGTGGACATCAACAAAGGTATGGGAATTGTCTGAAGGAGTGAGGGGTTTGGGATGGATGGGGACAAAGAGGGGAAAATTGTGGCATCTGTGACAGCATAATCAACAATATACGATTCAAAAGGAAAAAGTCACGATTTGCCCTATCCCATACTTATAAATTTATCTTGTTTTAAAAAATGCATTTATTTATCTTTACAGGTGAGGGGAAGGAGGGAGGGAGAGAAATATCAATGTGTGGTTGCTTCTCATGCATCCCCTGCAGGGAACTGGCCTGCAACCCAGGCATGTGCCCTGACTGGGAATCGAACCTCGATCCTTTGGTTCACAGGCTCATGCTCAATCCACTGAGCTACACCAGCCAGGGATTAAATTTACCTTTTTGAATCACATGCATATACTATTTTGAAAATGCAAATGTGAAACTAAGTAACACTTCTGCATCAATTTCATTTATGGGTTTCCATTGCCTTCAGTACACACTATTGCTTAGAATAACAATCATTGTCCTTAGTGATCTATCTATAAGTCTCAATTTAACAATCTCCTTTCCTCCAGTGGAGGAATGACTACTCTAAAGTCATTGCTATTCTCTAAAGGTGAAATCCTCCCTTTGCATCTCTGTTACTTTTCAATGGCAGTTGCATCAGCCTGGACTCACCTTTCCCTGAACCCCTTAGCCACTGGTCTTTCTGCCAGACTAGAGAGAAATTACTCTGCAGTCTATATGCTCAAATTGTACACTCCCAAAGTAGTACTGTCTCTAGTCTATGGTTTCCTAAGAGCTCACTGAGTGCTAAATAAATGAATATATATGTACATGGTATGTCAACTTGAAAATGCCTAAACTGATTACAGGCTATGCAAATTGTTACCCAGGGAGTTTCATACACATCTTATTATTCAGGAAGATCACAGCTACACATTTTGCTATTCAGAGAAATTTAATAATACTATGTTATTTTACCGATACATCACTTATGATGAAACATAAAACTTAAACAGCACTCTATTCAGTTATATAAAATCAAAGTACAAAAAAAAAAAGTATGTCAGTGTATCTAAGTGAGTAGGGCAAATCTTGAGCAATCCCTGTGATGCTTAAGAAAATGGAAGTATTTTCCTTTGGGAAAGAGGTAATTGTTTGATAAGAATAGCATTTTCCCTTTGAAATTTATCTCAGAAGTCAACAAAGATTATCAATTACCATTAAAATAGATATTTTATTTCACTTTCACAAAAATTTTCAGATATCGTGGTAAAATCTTTGTGTCAGAAATTGAATTCAGTACCATAAGGCTCCAACTGAGGCCAACCTAGAAGCAGTTTCCCAACCCTAAACATTGGTAAGTTTTTCTCAAAAGGTATGTAGTGAACTGCATCAGAAATTAAGTGCAAGGCTCAATAGCATGTCTTCTTTTTATTAGATAAAGGAGCAAACACATTTTTCTAGACCGGATTTGTAAATGTCACACATGTAGAATTTTCCACGTTCTTCTTTTTAAAATTTGCCTTTGTTCTGAATTAAAATGGATTACAGCTGATTTTTCATTTTAAGGAGATCAGGGAAGTGCCCATTTTAAGGTACTGGGCATTTTTTTAGTAGTAGAGGAAGCTGCAGGTAGATTCTGAAAAAACTGGTTTTAATTTCTCATTCTATTTCCATTGGTGTTATTCCTGGTCAAGCTAATTCAGGCCTCTGACTAGTGGTTCGTGTGTGTGTGTCTGTGTGTGTGTGTGTGTGTATTGAAATTAGTAAAACCAGCGGGACAGGATAAATTTGAAGGCAGAATGAGAGAAAGTCTGTGAAAGTGTCATAGAAACCAAGAAATTGCTATTGAATAAAAAATGACTAATAGGATCAAATAAACAAATGTAGGTAGATGGATTTTAGTTTCTTTGAAAATTCAAAATTATCATGAGTCTTTTATTCACTTTTTAATTAATATATCAAATATTGAAATTGTTTCTAGTTAAACATGGACTAACAATAGACTAAAGACAGCTTTTCTTTTTTCATCAAACAAAATTACATGAGCTTATAGTAAACATAATAGAAACATATAAATAAAAAATACAAAGAATATGAGAGGATTCAACAAAATTTCGAAATAAAAAATCAGATGGATGATTGGTAACTTTGTTTGAAGGTCAAAAAATTCTTAAATCTTACCTTAGCCAGCAGGTGGCAAGTAACCGAAATAAAACAATTTATATTGAAGAATGCCAGTAAAGCAAGGAAATGTAGAAACTACATAAGTCTAAAAGTTTTGCCTCAGTAGGAATGAAAATAAGAAGGATTTATAGGATACCTAAAGAATTAAGTCAAAAAAATCATAAAATATACTTAAAACAAAATTCAACTGAAAAAAGATATATTTAAAGAATGTAAGGAATCAGTATGATAAAGACAAATAACCCACTATAAAAATGGACACAGGACAGGAAAAAGCATTTTAGAGAACTAAGTCAAATGGCCAGTAGTCACTCAAGCAGCACATGCTTAGGAGTAATCCAGCAAAAACAAATTATATTCACAATGCAATGTCATTCACAACTATCAAATTAAAAATCAGTCAGATAATAAATGTCTACAATTGAGTGGAGCAACTGATGCTTACACTCTAGTAAGTATACAGTTTCATAATATCACTATGGAAAAGAGCCTAGTGTTATTTATTCAAGTTAAAGACAACCATATCTGAAGTCCCAGCAATTTTATAATCAGATATATCACATTTAGAACAAAAAAATAAACAAAAACCTTTTATACATGCACATCAAAACATACCAGAATGTTTGTTCATCAAATGTTTATAATTTCAAAAAATTTAGAAAAACAAAGATATGTCCATGGAAAAAAGAATAGAATACAAAAACTGCATTATTACTTCAATGAAAGTTTGATTACAACAGTAAAAATTAACTACAGCTACATGAAACAGCAACATGGGTAACTGAGAAATATGTTCAGTAACTCAATAACTGCACAGTTAATAAAATTTACAAACTTTTGACTTTCTATTTTACATTGTTTTGGGGGTTCTATTAACTTTGCTAAATAGGACTGCGCATGTTCCACTATAATAGGAATAGCATCCTCTGAGCATCATCAGTCATCAGAGATTCTGTCCAATACTCCCGTGCAGTATTCTCGGGACTACTTCATACTTTAAAAAACATTCAGGATCCAAGAAATTATTATGTATAAGGATCACATCCATCAATATATATTGTATTAGAAAGTAAACTGAAAAAAAATATATATGTATATTTAAGAATTTAGCCCTTTTTGGTGTGGCTCAGTGAATTGAGTCCTGCCCTGCAAACCTAAGGGTCACCGGTTCAATTCCCCATCAGGGCACATGCCTGGGTTGCGGTCCAGGTCCCCATTTAGGGTGTGCCAGAGGCAACCACACACTGACATTTCTTCCATACATCTCTCCCTTTCTTCCCCTTTCTCTAAAATTAAATAAAATCTTTTAAAAAAGAATTTACTTGAAAGTCATATCATAATCATAATAACATAAACAACATATTCTTAAAAACATTTCTCATAGCAAAATAAATTACTAAGAATAGTGTATTGTTATAGTTTTTAATATTTTTTGCAAATCTCTTTAATGTTTACCTTAGGAAACAACAGCCAAATCATATTCTATTTGCTTCTGCATTGTAATTGTGTGATACATTCTTTTGAATAAAGTTGATGAAGTGTATACAAGTTTCTCCAAATCTAATTTTATGTCAAAAGCTTGAATTTTATCATTGACAGCCAATACTGCCACTGGTTTTCTTTAAATTAATAAACTCACTTCATTCATTTTTCAGAAAATTTCTACCAAATACCAAAGTCTGAATAACTATATTTTATCTGTCAATTCTACTTTCAAATATCAATAAAGATTGTAAAAAAAGTTTTAAAAATCTACCCATGCTTTAGTGAAATCTCTCAAGTATTTTTTTCTGCGATGACTGTTGTACTTTGGTATGATGCAGAAGTTTTATGCATACTTTCCATTTCTTCACACAGAATATTAAAATAATATGTACTCAAGGGTGAAGATTTAATAAAATTATATTTTTTATACTTTGTCTATGGCAGTGTTGGATATGATGGACATTTTTTAAAATCCTGAATATGTGACAATGACAAATATCACAACTCATCTCCGGTTCGATGCCATGTCTTTAGTTCATGCTAAGGTACCAGCAGTTTCAACCACCATTGTTTTTTCACTGCTGGTGAAAATGTAAAAACCATGCAATAGGCAATTAAATAGAATATTCTCATAAACACAGCTTTGGCCTCTTGTGTTTACTGAAAGGATCTCACATGTTGACCATCCCAAATTCTGTTGATACCATCTTGACTACTGCTCAAATGGACTCAGACACAAATGAACTTATAAGCAGATAGAAGAGAAAAATCTTATATACAAATGGAGAACACATGGAGGGTTAGCAACAGGGGAGTGGGAGGAGGAGAGTGGGGGAAAGATACGAAGAATAAGTAGCAATGAAGGTAGATAGAAAATAGACAGGGGAGGGCAAGAATAGTATGGGAAATGTAGAAGCAAAGAACTTATGACACATGGACTGAAGTAAAGCGGGGTGATGTGGGTGGGAGAGGGTATTC
>CM052544.1:78074877-78148966 GCA_028533065.1 Trachops cirrhosus
GGCAGATAAAATTGTTTTCTCTTAGGGTCTTAGGAAAGCTCTTTTAGAGTGGTTAATGTTTTGCAAATTAGGAAATTCAGGGATTATTCTCCAAACAAAAATTAGAGGAGTAAATATGTGGACATGAGAAAGTGCATGGTGTATGAACTGAAATTCAGGAGCATCACTGTAACTGAAATAAATGTTGTATGGCCCAACATTACCCTGGCAGCAGCTGGTTCTGAAGACTTGTTTTTGCTCAACTTTTTACTCTGCCTACTCAGACCATTAACTCTTTATGACCAGATTCTAGTTTAATCTTTATTCTGCCTTACCATTATTTAAAGTGCAAAATAATTTTTAGAGTTGAGGTAAAAACCATTGAAGTTATTCATTTAGAATATGGCTAGTTATATTTGGCCTTCATTATTGAGATATAATATGGAAATCTATGCTAAAATGTATTTAATATTAGTAAATGGGTATATTAACTTGAATAAAACTATTTATATTTAAGTAAAGAATTTCAATTTGTGAATTAATTTAGTAAACCTGTTTCTTTCCTTAGAGACATCCTTAAAAATGAACATATTAAGAGATAAATACATGTTATGTAAATACTGAGATTTGTATATATTCTAAAATTGTCTTTGGATACAATGGTTCCACCAGATTCTGTTCTGAGAGTGGGTAAAAGACATTTTACTGCTCAACAGAAGTAATTATCCTAACATTATACCTCAAGAAACTAGAAATAGAAGAACAAACTAAGCCCAAAGTTACCAGAAGGCAGGAAATAATAAAAATAATAGCAGAAATAAATAAAAGAGAAACTAAAAGTCAATGAAAATTTAATAAAACTAAAAGTTGGGTTTTTAGAAAGATAAAACATTGACAACATAGATTAAGCAAAACTAGGGAGCTAAAATAAGCAAAATTATAACTAAAATAATAATAGAGATCACAACTTAAATTTAAAAAATGCAAAACAATCACAGAAAAAGAAATCAAAAGAATTATAAAAGGCAACTAAGAATAATTATTACAAAAATCACCAAAAATTAGATAACATGAAGGAACTAGATACATTTCTAGAAATATAACACAGATATACATATGCTCATAAAAGAATACTATGAATGATTATACAAATAATTGCATAACCTGAAATAAATACATATGATTTTAGAAACATACAACTGGCTAAGAATTCATCATGATAAAACAGAAATATAAACAGGCCAATAATGACAAAGGAAAATGAAGTAATAATCAAAAACTTCCCAATAAATACAGACTCAGGACCAACTTTCCTCATGGCTAAATTTTATTAACAAATCATTTAAAGGATTGATGCCAATCCTTCTCAAACTTCTCTTTAAAATGTAAGGAACATGAAACTCTTCAAAGCTCATATTGTATAGCCAGCATTACCTGGCACGAAGGCCAGTTAAAGACACTAAAACAGAAGATAATCAACAGCCCTTATCCCTGATGAATATAGGTGTAAAAATTCACAGCAAGATTCAAGCAAACCTAATTCAACAACACATTAAAAAGATGATGATACACTGTGATCATTTGGGATTTGTCCCTAGGATATTAGGATGATACAACATACACATATCAATAAATGTAATGCACCACATTAATAGAATGAAAGATAAAAACCATATAGTCTTATCAGTAGTTTTTTAAGTTTAACAAAATTCAACACCCTTTCATGAAAAAATATCTCAAGAAGTGGGGTACAGAAAAAGGTACCTCAAATAAGAAAGTTCATATATGACAAACCCACCTCAATCATCATATTCAACAGTGAAAATATCAAAGATCGAGAAAAGAAGGGGTGCCCACTTTTCCTGTTGAGCGCTCTTACTGCCTGCTCAGCAAGATACTAGAAGTTTTAGCCAGAGAAATTAGATAAGAAGTCATCCAGATCAGAAAGAAAGAAGTCAAATTATTTGTTTGCAGATGACATAATCTTATATATAGAAGTTCTTAAAGATTCTAGAAAAAAAAGAACAAATAAATAAATTCCATAAACTTGCAGGATAAAAAATCAACATACAAAAATTAGTGTATTTCCATACACTAACAAAAACTATATAAAAGAAATAAAGAGAAAAACATCACTTATAATAGGGAAAAAACCATAAAATACTTAGGAAGAAATTTAAGCAAGAAAGTAAACGAGATTTGTAGACTGAAAATTATATGTTGAAAAGAAAAATAAGAAAGACACTAATAAATAGAAGGACACCCTGTGTTTCTGTTTTAGAACAATTAATATTTTAAAAATAAGCATCCTACCCCAATTCATTTATATATTAAATGCAATACCTATCAAGTTTTAAATGTTTTTTACAGATATGGAAATAGCAATCCTAAAGCTTAAATGGAATCACTAAAGGACTTGAATATCCAATTTAATCATTAAAAAAAATTGGAGTTACCACTTTTCTTGATTTAAAATGGAGATCACATGGAGGGTGATCAACAGGGGAGTGGGAGGAGGAGAGAGGGGGAAAGGTATGGAGAATAGGTAGCATAGATGGTAGTAGAAAATAGACAGGGGGAGGGCAAGAATAGTAGGGGAAATGTAGAAGCTAAAGAACTTATGTCACATGGACATGAACTAAAAGGGGGAAATGTGGGTGGGAGAGGGTGTTCAGGGTGGAGGGGAATGAAGGGGGTAATGGGACAAATGTAATAGCACAATCAATAAAATATATTAATAAAAACAAAACAAAACAAAAAAACTCTCCAGAACAAATCTGTAATAATCTAAGCAGCATGGCAATGGAATAGAAACAGACTCATAGATTAGTGCAACAGAATCTATACTCCAGAAATAAACTTACATGTATATGATTAACTAATATTTGGCAAGTAAGCCAAGAATATTCAATGAGGAATAGTCTTTAGATAAATGGTGCTGGGGAAACTGGGTATTCACATCTTAAAGAATAAAATTAAATCCCTATCTTATAACACTCACAAAAATTAACTCAAAATGGTTTTAAATTTTTTTTCATCCTTTTATTTTATTTTAATTGAATTTATTGGGGGGGCACTGGTTAATTAAATTATATAGGTTTCAGGTGTACAATTGTATATCACCTGTATATTGTATTGTGTGTTCACCACCCTGAGTCAAGTCTCCTTCCATCACAATTTACTCCCTCTATACCTCTTCTACTTTCCCTCTGCCCTTTCCTTGGTAAGCACCATAGTGTTGCCTTTGCCTATGAGTATTATTTTTATTTTTTTGTTTTATCTTTATGGTTGTTCAGTTACAGCTGTCTCACCTTTTTACCCATTGCTCTCCCCTGCCCCACCTGCCCCCACTCCAACAGTAAGTAACTCCCTATTGTCCATGTCCATGAGTTCATTATTCATGTTCCTTGGCTTGCCCCTTCCTCTTCTTTCTCTCATGATCCTCCTTCCCCTTCTCCTCTGGTCACTGTCAGTTAGTTCTTTACTTCCACATCTCTGGTTCTATTTTTCTTGCTTGTTTGTTTTGTTGATTAGATTCCACTTATGGGGGAAATCATATAGTATTTGTCTTTCTCCATCCATTTACAATAGCAACAAGAAAAATAAAATAGGAATAAACTTAACAAAGAGGGTAAATGACATGTACTCAGAAAGCTACACACCACTGAAGAAAGAAATTAAGGAAAGCACAAGTAAATGGAAGCATATACCGTATTCATGGATTGGAGTAATTAGCATCATTAAAATATCCAAACCACCTGAAGCAATCTAGAGATTCAAAGCAATCCCTATTAAAATACTAATGATGCATTTCACAGATCTAGAACAAATATTTCAGAAATTTGTATGGAACTATAAATGACACTGAATAGCCTCAGCAATTTTGAGAAAGAAGAACAAAGTAGGAGGGATCACAGTACCTGATATCAAACTATATTACAAGGCCATGGTAATCAAAACAGTCTAGTACTGGAATAAGAACAGACACATAGATCAATGGAACAGAATAGAGAGCCCCAAAATAAACCCATGTCAATATGGGAAATTAATATTTGACAAAGGGAGCAGGAATATAAAGTAGAGTAAAAATAACTTCTTCAGTAAATGGTGTTGGGAGATCTGGACAAGTATATGCAAAAAAAAAAAAAAATCGTACTTGACCACCATCTTACACCAGACACCAAAATAAACTCAAATGGCTTTAAAATTTAAATGTGAGACCTGGATTAATTAAATTCATAGTAGAAAACATAAGAGAAAAAGCACCATCATGCTTGTCTGCACAACAATTTTTTGGACAAAGCATCAAAAACACAAACAACAAAAGCAAAAATAAACAAGTGGGACTGTATCAAACTATATAGTTTCTACATTGCAAAAGAATAACCAAACCAGAGAGGAAACCTATATAATGAAAGAAAATATTTGCAAACCATCTATCTGATAAGGGACTTATATCCAAAAATCATAAAGAACTCATTCAGCTTAGTAGCAAAAATAAATAATCAACATCGTTTAATTTAAAACAGGCAAAGAAATTAAATATTGTAAGAAATATTAAATGTTATTAAATAAATAAATAAAATATTTTAAGAAATTAAATATTTTTTAAGAAGTCATGCAAAATGGCCATCAAGTACATGAAAATGTGCTTAACTGCACTAAGCCTCAGGGAAATGTAAAGGAAAACCATCAGTTAGAGATAATACCTCATACCTGTTAGAATAACTATTATCATAAAGACAACAAAAATAAAAAGTGTTGGTAAGATGTGGAGAAAAGATAACCCTTGTTCACTGTTGGTATAAATGTAAATTGATATAGGCACTATGGAAAGCAGTATGAAGTACCTTCAAAAAATTAAAAACAGAACTACCATATGATCTAACAGTTCTACTTTTTGGTATAGATCCTAAGAAAACAATAAAATTATAATATTATGCCAAAGATACTTTCCCCTCCATGTTCATTGCAGCACTGCAGCATTATTTATAAGACAACCTAAGTGTCCATTGACAGATGAATGGATAAAGAAAAGATTTATATATATATATATATATAGTCTTATAAATAATGCTTTAATGTGTGTATATATATCTGTGTGTGTGTGTGTGTGTGTATATATATATATATATATATATATATATATATAGAGAGAGAGAGAGAGAGAGAGGACATTATGCTAAGTAAAATGTCAGACAGTGAAAGACAAAATGTGTATAATACCACTCATATGTGAAATCTAAGATGTTTTAAAATATAAAATTATAGAAGCAGATATTAGATTGCTGGTTGCGAGGGGAAGAAAGAAATGGTTGAAAGTAGTAAAAGAGTATAAACATCCAGTTTTAAAGGGGTAAGCGCTGGGGATATAATGTATGGAATAATGACTATACTTAACAAAACTGTATTATATACTTGAAAGTTGCTATAAGATTAAATTATTAAAAGTTCTCACTACACAGATAAAAAAGGTGATATCTAAGGTGATGAATGTGTTAACTAACATTATTGTAGTTAGTGTTTTGACATACATAAATATTTCAAATTCATGTACATTTTAAACATATGTTATATGTCAATTATATCTCAATAGAGCTAGAAAAAATAAAATACACATAATTAGCTATTTGAGTTCACTTAAATCTGAACTTGATTTTGTGTACTATACTTAATACAACTTTTTAAAAATTGTAGCTATGTAATGAGTGGGAAAAAGCATTTTTGCAGAAATGTGTAAGCATAAGGATGAAGCAGACAACTGAGCATAATTATTTAAAAATTGTTAAGAATGCTTGTATTTTATAAAAGCATAAACTTCAGTTGTGTGAAGTAATATAGCATTTGACATGCAAAATTTAATATAAATGCATGATTTTATATTTATATATTTTATACCTATAAATATTAAAACATCAAAACATATTACAAGCATTATCCAAAACATCAATTAAAAGGAGAAAAAGTTAGCAAAAGAACAAATTTAAAAGTAAATCAGTGTCACCTTTCTAATTGAATGTATGTACTTGAGAATACTGAAGCAAAGTTTATTTATATTTAGATTAAATTCATCAATTTGTTTCAATAGATATCATCTCACAGAACATATTAATTGATGAAAATGCTGCTCATAATAATAGTCACAAAACTCAGTTGAGTTTTCTGTCTTTTAACAGGTAGACAAAATCATTCAGATAATCCCTTCTCCATACATCACAATCAAAATGCTGGAAAAATACAATTTAAGTGATATCTTGAACAGAAATAATAAATAGGTGCAAGTTACCAGACATGTATGATCTTGAACTAGCATTAGCTTTTCAGGTTTGTGCCAATGCCACTTAGACTAGAACCAGGATTTTAATGCACAATGTATGCAAGCAAAGCAGAAACACCTAAAGTTTACCTTAAAAAGTTTTTTGAACAAAGACCTGAAAATAATGCCTGAATATCTGCAGAAAAATTTGCACAGTTGGTGAAGTTAATAAAATCCAATCCCTTTACAGGTGATACTAAATATAAATTTCTCAGTCATAGTTCTGGATATGGAAAATTGAGGAGAATAAAATGTATCCTTAGAATTTCTAACTATAATTCTACAATACCTGAATATGGAGTTGCAATTCATACCCTATATATTATCTTAAAAACTCAAAGCGAATATTTTAAAGTTCCTAAATTTACCCAGCAGAGGTAAATACAAATACCTGCACAAAAAGTCATATTAAATCCAGCCTTATCAGTTAGAATAGGTAAGGCTATTTTGGATCAAAACACCATTTCCACTAACTCCCATTGACATAAAACATGAGTTTTTTCTTGCTCATGGTATAGGTGCATCACAGTAAAGATGTTCTTGAACTTGTGCTTTGATTAGCTACTATCTGGAATGTCTCTCAGTAAAAACTAAAGAAAAGATAAAGTACTGTAAATGTGCATTGGTGTAAAATCTACTTCTAGCCCTGCCAGTGTGGGTCAGTTGGTTGGACATCATCCTGCAAAGTGAAAGGCTGCTGGTTTGATTTCCGGTCAGGGCACAAACCTGGGTTGTGGGTTCGGTCCCCAGTTGGGAGGGGTGTGAGAGGCAACCAATTGATCTTTCTCTCTTTCATTGATGTTTCTCATTCTCTCTTTCTCCCTCCCTTCCTCTCTCTCTAAAAATAAATAAATAAATCCTTACAATTAAAACCTACTTCTATAGTCATATTTCATGGATGAACACTTACCTTATAAAGATATAAAATCCATAGTGGATGAGGCAGTAAGAGACACAGAATATTAGTAAGCAACCCTAATACCTATGCAACTAGACCCTAAAGATAAAAGAAACATTAAAATACAATCAATATTATGAATAAATGGTAAATAAAATAAATTGAATATTTTAGAGTCAAGAGTATTTTTGATATCATAAAAGTAACATGACAACTTTCCCTCTTATTTAATTTTTTGAAATATTTTGAGAGGGAAAGGTATTACTTTTTCATTGAAAGTTTCATAAATTTCACATGTAAAGCCATGGGTCCAGGATTTTTGTGTATTGGCAGTTTTTGTTTAGTGTTTGATTTGGTTAGTAACTATTTGTCTATTGTTACTTCTCCTATTTCATTTCTGATTTTATTTATTTGAGTGCTGTCTCTCTTTTTTTCTTGATGAGTCTGGTTAAATGCATGTCCATCTTGTTATCTTTTCAAAGAAGGAACTCTTGGTTTCATTGTTCTTTTGTATTGTTTTTTGGATTCTGTTTCATTTTATTCTGTTCTGATCTTTATTATTTTCTTTCTTCTATTCACTTTGAGCTTTGTTTGTTCTTTTATAAGTTCATTTAAGTATAAAGTTATATTGTTTATTTGAGATTTACTTGTCTCCTGAGGTAGGCCTGTAAAGCTATGAATTTCCCCCTTATGACTGTTTTTGCTATGTCCCATAGATTTGAAGGCACTGTGTTCTCATTTTTAATTTGTTTCAAGCTATCTTTTGATCTCTTCTTTGATCTCATTTTAACTCATTCATTGATTAATAACAAGTTTTTAGCTTTCATGTACTTTTATGTTTTTGGGTTTTTTTTCTGTGTGTGTGTGTGTGTGTATGTATGTATGACTGATTTCTAGTTCCATACCACTGTGGTCAGAGAAGATGCTTCCTATAATTTCAAACTTGTTAAATATGTTGAGACTTGTTTTTGTTCTAACATGTAAGTCTATCTTAGAAAATATTCCATGTGCATTTGAAAAGAATGTATATTCTGCTGCTTTGGATTGAAATGCTCTAAATACATCAATTAAATCCATCTGATCTAGTGTGTCAAATGAAAAAGGAGAACAATCCAGAATAAGAGTTAAGTTAAAAGGAGGCAAGCAATTATGAAATAGTTTAAATAATGATAATAAAGATGATGAACAGCATGAAAAAAAGACATAGAAACTACAATAATGGACCAATCAGAATTGAAGAATAATATATTTAAAATGAAGAATATACTGGGAGAAAAATAATAGTAGGTTGTATGAAGCAGAGGATTAAATAGGGATCAAATAGGGAACCTATCTGAAGATATAATGATGGAAAACTTCTGCAATCTAGAGAAGAAAAAGACACACTAGTCCAGGAAATGCACAGAGATCCAAACAAGATGAACCCATAAAGGCCTACACCAAGACATGTCATAATTAAAATGGTAAAGTTAAAAACAAAGGTTATCTTAAAAGCCACAAGAGAAGGACTGTTAATTACCTACAATGGAGCTCCCATAAGACTGTCATCTGATTTCTCAACATAAACATTTCAGGCCAAAAGAGATTAGCCAGAAATATTTAAAGTGATGAAAAACAATGATCCAACAAGAATATCATTTAAAATTGAAGGAGTGATAAAAAGCCTCACAAACAAAAAAAGGCTAAAGGAATTTGTTACTACCAAAGCAGTAGTGTAAGAAATGTTGAAGGGCTTGCTTGAAGTAGAAGGAAAAGAAGAAGGAGGAGGAGAAGGAGGAGAGGATGGATGGGGAAAAGGAGGAAGAGGAGGAAAAGTTAGAAAAAAAGACAACAGATAAACATAGTTACAATAAATAAAAGGGCAATAAATGCATACCTATTAATAATCAACTTAAATGTAAATGGCTTAAATGTTCCAATAAAAAAATAGGATTGCTGAATGAATAAGAAAACAAGACCTGTGTGTGTGTGTGTATCTCACACACACCTCACACACACAGGAGGCCTTTTCTGAACACTCGATCTCATGCTGTTTTCTGTATTCTCAATAGTAACAATTATTTCTAACATACTATTTCCATATTTACTTAATTAGTTGCTGTCCTCCACCACTAAAAGATGAAATTCTTAAGTACAGAGTTCTTGTTTTGTTTACTGCCATGCTTCCACACCTACACTAGTTAATGGACTGTGGTATCAGAATGTAAACATTTGCTGAAGGAATGAGGCAAACTGACTATAGGCAGTGGCAGCAGTTGTAATTAGCAGCAATGAGGGACTCAATTATTTTCATTTGCAGTATAGTGAATGTGAGTGGGCTGATTAAAAATATTACTGTATTTTTTGGACTATAAGACATACTTTCCTCCCCCCAAATTTGGGAGGAATAATGGTTGTTAATGCTGCTCTTGAGTTCTTTTGTACATTTACATTGGTGAAATATTATGCTATTTATGTTATTAAATATTTTACCACATTTTTTGCTTCAAATTTTTTTTTCCTACTCTAAAACCTAGGTGCATCCTGTGGTCCAAAAATATGGTATCTTAATCTGTGCTCCCATTTAAAGGCAGTAGCCTTCAAACTCAACTCACTTTCAGTTTTATCCTAATACTTTTCATCCCCCACACTGCCTGGGAGGGTTTCTAACTAAAGCACATTAATACTGTGTAGAAGGTGATGTTTCTATTTTTTAGAATATCTTGGAAGGTACTCCATGGATACCTAGAAGCCAAAGTCATTCTGAAGCAGTTCTTTTATTCCTTAAATGTGTTATAATTTATGTTGCTCTCCACATACCTCTTTCCAAAAATATTGTGAGACCCCAAATGCTTTGTACCCTTGTCTTCTTGGTGAAACCTACTCATATGCAATAAGCAGTCCAAAGTGTCAGTTGTAAAAAATCTCTTGACCTCTTCCTCATTGAGGGAGGTATAAGCACTGACTACAACTTCCAACTTCACCATGGGGCTAGTTTGTAGTCCAGTTAAGGTCAGCTCCTTGAGCACAGGGATAAACTTCATTCATCTCTGTGCCCCTCAGAGCTTTGACCTAAGAAATATTTGACAAACATCAAATCAATGCTCCATTGAGCAAATAGAAATTTTGATGTGGAGTTTAATGGGAGTGGTGCCAAGAAAGGGAAATGAAGGAGAAGAGACAAGGAAAATGGAAAGAAAGAAGAGAGATTAATTGGAATTGTATAAAATTTATGGGGTAACCCTGCAGAATATGTAGGTTATAATACAAAAGGAAGTTAAAAAAAATCCAAAGAGTCTTAACCTTGGAAAAAATAGGCAAAAACAAAACAAAACAAGAAACAGTTGTGAAATACTGATAATGAAAGTTAGGAAAGAAATAAAGACTGACCAGAGTAGTGGGATCTGTGGTTGAAGAGATTATTTCTTTAATCAAATGATTTAAAGAGAAAACATGTTAAGTAATTAAAATATTTGGAAATTAATTACTGTGTTTTACAATAAAGGATAATTAGTGATTTTGAGATAGTTCTAATTTTAATAGAATGTAAAGACTTCTTCAAATGTTCCATTTTTTTTATATAAGGTCCAGCAGAAGTAATACTTGCTTGAGTGTGGTGGTATGGTCATAATATGTTATGATAATTTATAGTTTTAATTTAAACATTTCACCTAGAATGTTATATGGCATGCTTG
Organism: Trachops cirrhosus; assembly: GCA_028533065.1. Taxonomy (NCBI): domain Eukaryota; kingdom Metazoa; phylum Chordata; class Mammalia; order Chiroptera; family Phyllostomidae; genus Trachops; species Trachops cirrhosus. Next base: position 78,085,745 of record CM052544.1, read on the forward strand.
AGTGTGATATTGTTATGTTACAGAATTACATGCTTGTGATTTTTTAATAAAATATTTTGTAATAAAAAGGGGATGTATTTGGACTGGACCATATGTGTGTGTGTGTGTGTGTGTATACACTTAACAGGAGCATTATAAAGAAAGCCAATACAAGTTCTTAAAGACTGTTAAAGTTTAACAAATGAGAATATGTACACCCATCAACAGGTTTCTTGTGACAATGAAAGCACTTTGAAAGAGCTTCATTTGTCTTAAACTCCAGGCTGACTATTGAACTGAGTAATTGGACCTGTGCAGATGTTTCTCACTGGGGACACAAAAACAAGCAATTTAAGATGAGATCTATTCCATAGTTTCTATTTGTTGATCATTTATCAATTGTAAAGAACATGAAAGAGGACTGAAATTACTTTTATAAGCACTGAGGAAATATCATCATCTGGATGCTTTTTTACAGTAAGTTTGAATCATTCTAGTCTCCTGTCCAAGTGAACCCTTCCATCTATGCTCTGAACCTCAGTTTTTCCAGGAACCATATTCCATGTTATTCAAGTATTCCCTTTTTTCTGCTATCTTTAATCTTTCAACTATTTTTCTCCTTAAGTAAAACAAATACCTTATTGTTTCTCATTTTTAAAATATAAAAAGGAATGCATTCAACCACCCATATCTCTCTTTCCCATCACAGCAAGGATGATTCAAATTGGTGTCTCTACACTTGCTGACTGAATTTCCCAAAAATTCCATGGAAACAGCTTTTCCATTGGTCATAAAAGCCTATTTACAAAACTCATTGGATATTTGCATGTCCTTCCCTTGCCTAATCTCTTTGTAACAGTTTACACTTGACCCAGTCCTCCTCATTAACGCTGCCATTCTCCCTCTTATTATCATATCTTATATTCTATGTCCCATTTGAAAGCTTCTGTTTCTGTATTCTTTCTGTAGATGTTGGTATTGTCCAGGATTCTGTTCTCACTTCTCTAATTACCCATTAATATCTGATTAACCTGGGTGATTTATTCACTGCTAATAGTTCAACTATAACTATAATAACCACCGGAACAACCTCACATGTTCTCAACACCTAAAGAATAGTATGTCCTCTCAGAGATAGCCTGTTATTAATCCACCATTATCAGCACATGTTGAGATTTATATATTTCATATAACCTATTGAACCCTGGAAAAATACCTGTTTCTCTTATTTTGATGAAGAAAAGTTCTATAAGTCCTATTCTATAATGTATAGTCTTTCTATGCATTCCAGTTTGAAATAGCTGCCCTTTTTCTCTGCTTTCATCACTCTCTTTGTTAATTATATTTAGGCTCCTTTTTATGGATTGAACTGTGTCCTCCAAAAACATACGGCAAAATCCTAGCCACAGTACTTCAAAATAAGACCTTGTCTGGAAATCGGGTCATTGAAGGCATAATTAGTTAAGATAAAGTCATACCAGAGTAGAGAGAACCCAAATCAGTATGACTGATTATCTTAAGAGAAGAGATACACAGGGAGAAAACTCTGTGACAACAGTGGTGGGAACTGGAGTGATGCAGTTGCAAGTCAAGGAATGACAAAGGTTGACAGCCACCACTAGAAGGCAGGAAGGGGTGAGGAAAGATTTTACCACCTGGAGTCTCAAAGGGAGTTTGGCCCTGCTGACACATTGATCTTTGTTTTCCAGTCTCCAGTACTCTGAAAGAATACAGTTCTTGTTGGTTTAAGCCACCAATAATACAGATTTTGGTACTGGAAAGTGTGGTCCTGCTTCAACAAGTAACTAAAAGTATGAAAGTTGTTTTGGAATTGGCTAGTTGGTAGAGTTTGGGAGAATTTTGAGGTGTTTAACAGAAAAAGTCTGAATTGTTTTGAAGAGACTGTTGTTACAAATATGGACATTCAAGATGCTTTTTTTTGATGGATTAGAAGTAAAAGAAAACCATGTTATTGTACAGTAGAGAAAAAGCAATTCTTGTTATCATGTGTCAGGAAACGTGACTGAAATACTTTCTAGAGTTGAATGGAAAATAGAGCTTGTAAATCATGAATTTGCACTTTTAGCTGAGGAGCGGTCTAAGCAAGTGCGGAAGGTAGAGACTGATTTTTCCTTATTGTTCATAATAGAATGTGAAAAATAAAAGATAAATTTACACAGTAATTGCAAAGCAAAAAAGACCTAGCACTTGATGGTTTGGATGATTTTCAGCCTATCCAAGTAGTTTACTTTGGAGAAAGAGCCAAGGGTGTGGCTAGACAACTGTTTACAAAAGAGGTCAGATGCCTGACTTCTGGCTCCAATCAAGTATCTTCAAAGTGAGGCACAGAGGTACAGTTATCAAGAAATGATCTGTGTTGGACCGCATCTGATAGCCTGAACTCCATGAATTGCATAGAACACCAACAGGTTTTTGAGAATTTTATACTTTCAGAAACACTGCCAGCATGGCCTGAAAGAGACAAATGAGACAAAACGAAGGAAGAATGAATCTAAGAGCAAAGACACCAGTGCAGAAGCCTGGCCCAACAAGATAATTTCAAGCTAAAAGGGCATAGCTGCCACCCTAAAAGACCCAGAGGACCGAATATCAAGCCTCAGAGAATTAGTTTAGTCTTGAAATTAAATGGAATTTGCCACTCTGAGTTTTGGACTTGCCTTGTATTCATACCCCTCTTTTTCCTTCCAATGTCTATTTTTGGAATGGGAATATCTATCCTATATCTGTCCTGCCATTGTATTTTGGGAGCAGATAACTTGCTTTTTATTTTTACAGGTCCCCAGATGGGACAGGATTTTCCCCAGGATAAATCATCCCTGAAACTCATTCATAACTCATTTAAATTCTTCAGATGATAAGATGTGGGCCTTTTGAAGATGAAATTTTGGATTTGAGTTAATGCTGGAATTGTTGCAGCTTTTGAGGATGTTGGGATGAGGTAAACACATTTTGATGATGATGATGATGATGATGATACAGGAAATATCCAAGAGCCTATTTTCCAGATCAAAATGTAAAACTTACTGATGCAGTTGTTCTTCCTAAATATCTACCTGATGATTTTGCTAGCCTTTACTCTGGAGGCAAACACAATCATAAACATATTAATTTATAATTCTCATACATCGCTTTCAGTTTACACTAGACATGTGAATACTTAAGAACTACATCATAAGTTTTTGATATTTGCTTAGGAAGTGTATTCTTTCATTTAAAAAAGGATTGACTAAATATATCCAATAGAAACTTAGTATTATCTTATTTGTATTGTTTTTTCTATAAGTTTTCCCTACCTTCTTTTTTCTTAAACCTGTTGCTTTTATTCTAATTAGTTCCAGAAAATAAAGTGGCCTATTTTTATACCTTTCTAGGGTTACATTAAATTTTAGAAAGCATAACAAAATTTTTAATTTAAAGTGAATGAATATCTTTTTAATCTTCCCAAATAAAACAAAAACTTTTAATGTTGATTGAAGCCATCATCCCTCTATTTAGGTTATATTGTTACCCAATATCTTAGATCTCCCTTGTTTTCTTAACCTCCAATAATTAGTGTTGTTTTATGTTGTCAGTATATACTTAGATTTATTCAAATATTTAATTCTTTTGTTCAGAATTAGTCTCTGAATCTCAAATTTTTTGCAGGAACATTTTATTTACCTTTAAGTATATCTTTTATAAATTCATTTATTGATCATTTCTATGTGGTAAAATTTAATAATTTTACAATAAAAATTTCTTAATTTCATCATTTTTATGAACTGAGTACTCAGAACAGTTAAATAAATATTTACTTTCTCTTCAAATTTTAAGGGTATTAGTTACTGCTTCTGGTTTCCATGATCATGATTACAAAATGTATGATCTCTTTTCCTCTGGCTACTTATAAATATTCCTCTTTTTTTCCTTTTTTTAAGATTCTTAAAATATATTTTATAGATTATGCTATTAAAGTTGTCCCATTTTTTTCTTCTCTTTATTCCCCTCTGCCCTGTACTACCCCTCCCACCAATATTCCCTCACCTTAGTTCATGTACATTAGTCATACATATAATTTCTTTGGCTTCTCCATTTCCCATACTACACTTAACCTTCCCCTGGCTATTCTGTACCTACCATTTATGATCCTTACTTCCTGTATCTTTTTCCCCATTCTCCCTACCACCCTCCCCACTGATAACCTTCCATGTATCTCTATTTCTGTGATTCTGTTCCCGATCCAGTTATTTAGTTCATTTTTGTTTTTGTTTTTGTTTTTTTTAGGTTTGGTTGTTGACACTTGTGAGTTTGTTGTCACTTTGTTACTGTTCACAGTTTTGATCTTTTTTTTTCTTAGATAAGTCCCTTTAACATCTCATATAATAAGGGCTTGGTGCTGATGAACCCCTTTAACTTGACCTTATCTGGGAAGAACTTTATCTGACCTTCCATTCTAAATGAAAGCTTTGCTGGATAGAGTAATCTTGGATGTAGGTTCTTGACTTTCATGACTTTGAATACTTCTTTCCAGCCCCTCCTTGCCTGCAAAGTTTCTTTTGAGAAATCAGCTGATTGTCTAATGGGAACTCCCTTGTAGGTAACTGTCTCCTTTTCTCTTACTTCTGTTAAGATTCTCTCCTTATCTTTAAACTTGGGTAATGTAATTATTATGTGTCTTGGTGTGTTCTTCCTTGGGTCCAACTTCTTTCGGACTCTCTGAGTTTCCTGGACTTCCTGGATATCTATTTCCTTTGCCAGATTGGGGAAGTTCTCCTTCATTATATTTTCAAATAAGTTTTCAATTTCTTGCTCTTCCTCTTCTTCTTTTGGCATCCCTACATTTTGGATATTGGAACATTTAAAGTTGTCCTGGAGGTTCCTAAGCCTCTGCTCATTTTTTTGAATTCGTGTTTCTTCATTCTGTTCTGGTTGAATATCTATGTCTGCCTTCTGCTCTAAACCATTGATTTGAGTCCCTCTTTCCTTCTCTTTACTGTTGGTTCCCTGTACATTTTCCTTTATTTCACTTTTCATAGTCTTCACTTTTTCCTCTTTATTATGGCCATACTCAACCATTTCTGTGAGCATCCTGATTACCAGTGTTTTGAACTCTGCATCTGATTAACTATCTCTTCATCCCTTAGTTGTATTTCTTCTGGAGCTTTGATCTCTTTCATTTGGGCCATATTTTTTTGTCTCAGCACACCTGTTATGTAGTAAGGGGCAAAGCCTTAGGTATTGGGGAGGCAACCCACATCACTGCATTGTGTTTCTGTATGTGGGAGAAGGGTCTGAGAGGGAACAATGCCTCTCATTGGGCTCTTAGCTGGCTTTCAGTCACTCCTTCACTACCCACAAGCATATTGGGTCCTTCTGGTGCTGATTCCCAGGTGGGTGGTTTTGTGTATGTTCTAGGACCCTGTGAATCTCTCCAGTGAACTCTCCTGTGAGGCTGGGAGTTTCTCTTGCCACCTCAACTCTCACAGGATTTTTCAGTCAGAGGTTTTGAGGCTTTATTTCCCCATGCTGGAACCCTGGATTGTGTGGTCTATCTCACTCCCCAGTTGTCCCTCCCAGTTTATCTGCATGCAAATTGAGACCACCTGCTTCACCAGCTGCTGCCTTGTCTGGAGTCCTCTCCACCCCAGCTGCCTGTCTCTACCCCTCCTACCAGTCTGGATGAATGTTTCTTCTTTAATTGCTTGGTTGTCAGACTTCCATACAGTTTGATTTTCTGGCAGTTCTGGTTATTTTTTGTTTTTAGATGTGTTGTTGTCCTCCTTTTGGTTGTGTGAGGAGGCAAAGTATATCTATCTATGCCTCCATCTTGACTGGAAGTCCCTCAAATATTTTTCTTTTCTTTTGAAATTCTAGAATCTACCATGTGTTATTTTACACATTTCATTTATCTTTCTTAATAATTGCTGTTTCTAAATCTGAAGAATATATCTATATTGTAAAATGATTTTCATAATCAAACTAATTAATATATCACCTCATATACTATTTTTATTTGTGGTGAAAACAAAACATAAAGACCTATTCCTCTTACTACATTTCAAATATACAATACAGTATTATTAATTATAGTCAGCTTGCTGAACCTTATTTCTCTAGACTTCACCTTATAATTGAAATTTGTAGCTTCTACCAACATTTTCCCATTTTCTCCAACATTAAATACATAGTCAACTAGTCCTGAAATGGGTGCCAACAGTATACAATAAGAAAAGAACAGTCTCCTCAATATATGATGACAGGAAAACTGGATATCCACAGTCAACAGAATTAAAATAGATCAAAGCTACATGTAAGATCAGAAGGTGTTGAATTCATGAAGAAAACATAGGGGAAAATCTCCTTGACATTGGTCATAATAACTATTTTTGGATTTGACAACAAAAGCACAGTCAACAGAACCAAAACCAAAAAACAAACAAACAAAACAAGGACTACTTCAAAGAAAATGTCTGCCCAAAAAAGGAAAAGTTAAAAGGCAACCCACAAAATGGGAGAAAATATTTCCAAACATAGATCTAACAAAGGATACCCAAATATCCAAACATCCAAAATATATTAGGGACTCATACAATTCCATAGCCAAAAGAATAAAATACAATTAAAAATGGGCACAGGCAAAGGACATGAATAAAATATTTTTTTCCAAAAAAAAACAACATAGAAATGGCCAAGAAGTACATGAAAATCCATTGATGTCACTAACCATCAGGGACATAATAATCAAACCACACTTAAATATTACCTCACTCTTGTTAAAGTGGCTATTTTTTTAAAAGACAAGAGATAAGCATTGCTTAGAATATGGAGAAAAGTGAAACTTTATACACTGTTGGTGAGAATGTATGTTGGTATAGCCATTACATACATACAAAAAGCAGTATGGAGGTTCTATTGTAAATTAAAAGTAAAACTACCATATTATCCACAATGTCACATTTAGTTTTAAAGCCAAAGAAAATAAAAGCAGGATTGCAATGAGATATCTTCACACCAATGTTGATTGCAGCATTATTAGCAATAGCCAAGATACAGGAAAAAATGTGTCAATGGATGAATGGAAAATAAAATATAGTGTATTCACACAATAGATTTTAATTCACCCATAAAAGTTAAGAAAATGATACGTGACAACTTTGATAAACCTGGAGGACATGCTCAGTGAAATAAGCCAAACAGAAAACAAATATTGTATGATCTCTTTTATATGCGTAATCTATACAAGTCAAGTACACAGGAGTAGAGAGTAGAAAGGTGGTTGCCAGGGGCCACAGGGTGAAATTCTTGACATACTGCATTGTTTTATGTTTATGTTTTAATTTGAGCTTTAATAAGCTTGTTTCCTCCTGTAGTCTGTAATTTCTGATTATGTGAAAATGTGAAAGAATTTTCAGTTATTCTTAATCTTGAGAAACTTGTATATGTGAGTATAGTTTTTCCATAACACAATTGGCAGAATTTTCACATATAAACATATCTACAATTGAGATAGTATAAATTAAAACCACAGGATTCTGTGAGGGCAAGTCTATAGGGAAAATTCTTAGTAGTAATATTGTGTGCCCACTCAGAACCCAGGCCAAGAGAACTGTGGCTTCATATTCTCAGCTTTGTCAGACATACTGATATTTTTATGACTACATTTCTGATTTTCTGAGAGTCTTGAATTTAATCTAAAGCTTCAGTTCCAGTTTACTTAGGTCCTTGTTACCATGGACTGAATGATATTGCCCCAAACTTCATGTGTTAAATCCCTAACATCCAATGTGATGGTATTTGAAAATGAGGTCTTTGGAAGGTTATGAGGGTTAGATGGTGTCTTGAATGTGAGTCTCTTGTGATGGGATTACAGTCCTTTTAAGAAGAGACACTAGAAAGGTCTTTCTCTCCTTGTCTCTTTTACAATGTATAAAGAAGAGATCATGTGAGGACAGAATAAGATGGAGACTCCCTACAAGCCAAGAGAAGAAGCCTACAACTAAACCTATTTAGTTAGCAGCTTGATGTTGGAATTCCCAACCACCAAACTGTGCAAAATAAATTTCTCTTGCTTATGGCATCGAGCCTATGATATTTTTATTATAACAGCCCCATTAATACACCGGCCTATGGAAACTCTTTTAACCAGTCTTTCAATTTCAGTCCAATGCTCAGTCCAAGCACATCAAATAAAAGGTAATTTTCAACCTCATTGGAAGAGACCTTATTAGTCACCAAATGTAAATGGACATCTGCTCCTGTCTACAACATTAAAGATTTCTTGAGAATGAGAAGTTGCCAACACTACAGGTAGGCAGCTATACCAAGACATTGTCAAGGTAAGTATACCTACACAAGGATATTGAACTTACAGACCATCTGTTTGCCATTACCTGTCTGCTAATGGCATTAGTTATAATGATAGTTATACTTGTTCTTTGGGGTTTTCTATGTACTCCAACTATGACTCCTGAACATGTGTAGATGATGTAAATGTTATACTAAATGTCAAACACAGGAAAATGAGACAGGAGGTCTTCAGAGTAGGAAAAATGAAAAGAATTTTATTTCTAGACTGAGAGCTCCTATGTGGCAGATTTTTATGTTCTATAATGTCTCTTGGCTGAGTTCTTCTTATACTATAATTTATTCAAATTAAATTGCTTTAATGAATATTATATTGAAGCTTCCAGGGACCATGAAGACATTTAAAAATTATTTTTAAAAGCTAGTTATTTGTTATACTTCTATGGATCTCCTCCTATAGCTTGATTTATCATCCACCATTCTTCAGAGATCTTATCAACCAGTGTATATTCAATGAAAATAAAAATATCTTAAGTAAAACATATCTAACAAAATATATAGTCTACTTTTTCTATAATCACAAACTAAGAAAAAAGAAAATATTTATTATTACCAACTCCTTTGTTTATTCATACCAATGTTTTCATTTAGTTATGAAGAACTAAAGTTATTTTTAATAATTTTTAGTCCATAAATGCTCACATGAGCACTTTTCATTTCTTTATAAACTTTGAGCATTTTTAAAATACTAGTCCTTTGTAAATAAAGCTCTCAAGCATAATTTTAGAGAGGGTTTTCTTGTATTTGGCTCTAACTCTAGTAGAGCTATCATGCTATCCTTCTTTCACCTGTATTCCTACATTTAATGTACTTCATTTTTCATGAACTCTTTGTGTCATTGTACCGTTGAAGTTCTAACCAGTGTGATGTATACAGAGATACAATGGTTCTTTTTACTAAGTTGTTTTCTGCCTAGTATCTATCATTGCTCCTTCTTTGTCAACAGCCCTTGTTTTTTCTTAGACCACACAGCTCTTTCTTACTCTGATTCAGTATAACCTGGAAATGTCTCTGCGGTAGAGGACCCAGTTAGACTATTATTTTCACTTTTCCATTCTAATAACTTAAAGAGGTAGACTTTGAGCCAAGCTGTTAATTTCAGAGTACTATATCTTTTTGCCAAAATGTCTGAGGGAAAAATAAGGGTGTGCAATATACATAGGTGATATTGATTCTATATCTATATAAAATGTTTTCATTTATGCTTATGCATTAAAAGTATAATTCCTTTAAATTATTTTATAATACAAAATATAAAATTATTTTATATTACAAAAACAAGTATCTAAATATAAATAAGTAAATAATTTAATTAAAAATTAAAATGAAAGATTTTTTTCCTGAAAGTTTGGGCCAAAAACATGGGTGGGTATTATGAAACAGAGTGCACCTTATACATGGAAAAATATGGTAAATTTCAGGACTTATAGAGGAGTTACTGAAACTGAGCTTCTTAAAATCTACCTCTTTTTGATTTGTGAAGTTGTAAGACTGAAACCATCTTCTTGCCATTATGGAAGGGTCTATATCATACATTGTAGAAACCAACTTGGGAAAAAAGAAGATGAGAAATGGATAGAGAGAGAAACCAGACCTTGGTGATATCTCTTTAGACCCTCATTTAAGATGAGCCACGAACGAGCCCTGGCTGGTGTAGCTTAGTGGATTAAGTGCGGGCCTGTGAACCAAGAGATCACGGTTCGATTCCCAGTCAGGGCACATGCCTGGGTTGCAGGCCAGTTCCCAGCAGGGAATGCACAGGAAACAACCATACATTGATATTTCTCTCCCTCTCTCCTTCCCTTCCCCTCTGAAGATAAATAAATTAAAAATCTTTTAAAAAAATAAATAAAAAAAAGATGAGCCACGAACCAGTACTATACTTTTGTTTTCGGTTACAAGTTACAAGCCAATTGATTCCTTTTCTGCTTAATCCATTTTAGGACTTAATTTTATCACTTGTTAGTTTGAATAATATACAAAATTAATAAAACTAAAATCATGGCTTAAAAATCTTATACTATTTAAGGAGAAACAGAGGCTTCACACTACAGGTAAACCACTATGAAAGTGCCATGATATAGTTATATTACTATTGCCTGGTAAGTAGCAAAAGAGAGCAAGTAAAAGTCAGGTTCGGAAAAATTAAATATACTTCCCAAAGTGGCATTTCTGTTGGCTTTTAAAGTATGAGTAAGAATTTTATCAGACAGAAAACTGAACTAGGGCATTCTTGTTAGTGGAAAGATATTGTTCTAAACTTAGGCAAATATGACACCCTGTTTCAAATCTTTGATTTTCATGTTCAAAAATAAAATGGAAGTTCCTGAATGGTTATGATTATTTAAATATATTTCTTTGATGAGTAGGCTTATTCCAAATTTTCTGTCAATTACCTTTGACCAGTCTTGCAGTAGAAACAGAAGAATAACAATGTGTTAGTTGATGTTTAACCAATTTATTTGGCACAGGTTTACTGTACTTAATTTTTATTTATTAGTTGAAAAAGATTTATTGCCATACTATGATATCTTACAATCCCTTTGATATTATAACATTTATATCTTCTGAAATACTTTTTATTTTTAAGTATAAGATGACTCTCCATAATTGTCTGTTGAGTAATTTGCATTTTATTTTAACAAGGAATAGTGTGCACATATTTTGCAATAAGAAAGATTATCAAGTTTATATTTACATCAGCAATGCTTACAGAGCTAAATAGAATATATCCATAAACTATTACATGCTATGATTCCATAAGGATATTCTCCCACATGAAAGAAAGAACCTAAAATATTTTAGAAACAAAAAGAAAATGGGAGAAAAGATAAAGAATAGAAGACAGGATTTTTAATACCACTTTATAACATATAAAGATGAATGAAATTATTGAAAGAAGACATTTCTACATGACATAGTAAAATAAGAAACTATAGTCCTGAGAATTTCAGGCTATCTGGAACAGTGCAAATTCTCTATTTTAGATATAAAATTCTAGGAGACTTGGGCAGTAGTCTTGCTTTAATCAAAGACAAATCTGACCCTTTCAGAGAAAGCCGAATCCCCAGGAGATCATAGCAACTGAAAAAAATATTATATCAATGACAACAACAACAACAAAAAGTGAAAATGACTCAGCCATTCCTGAGACTTGTTGAAACATATCTTGCTCACAGAAGTTTAATAACAGAGGTCAACTGTGAAATAAAAACTAGACATGCCAATCTCTCACTTATTTCACAAAAAATATCTGGAACATAATGGTGTAATACCACCAGACAAAAGGTGCTCAATCCTCACAGGACCTTAAACCACCCTATTTGTGGAACAAATTAAAGAACAGTGATCCTTCCTTAAAATATTAGAATACCACAGAACATACTTATCTATAAAAAAGTATTTTAAAACACCACTTATTTCTATTTTTTATTTTTATCTTTGTTGTATTTTTCCATTACCATTTAGTCCCATTAAACTCCCCTCCCCCAGCAATCCCCACACTGCTGTCCACATCCATGAGGCCCTTTTCCTTTATTACACTACTACAGTTACCTAAAAAGTAATCATTACTGCATTAAAACCTATGTCTTAGGTCTTTACAATTTAATAAAATATGTAATAGGGTGTTTTTAATAAAGGGTTTTTTGGTTCTTCTAATGGTGGTCACCAAGTCCACATATTTAAGGACTTATTCAAAGAACAGAAGAATCCTTGTCTCTCTTCATAAAGATTCTCAGTTGACTCACAGGATTGTTACCCACTTGGGTCCTGCACATAACTCCCTGAAGTGACTCAGACACTTCAAACAAAATCCATGACATTACCTTCCAAGCTTGTCTTTCTTCAGCTATTTCCTATTTCTCTAGCTGACACTGACACAGAGAATAATTTATATTGCAAGCTCAGAGGTTAAGTTTGCTTTATCTCTTGCTGAATAAGAAGAGGAGGCATTTAGTACAGACTGAGTATAAATTGTCTGAGAATGAATTAAACACTAAAAGGAATAGAGAAGAAAAATAAAAAGAACCTGAGGATTTGAACATATTATGGAGTTGCTGATTATACCATACATGGAGTCTTGTCTCTGGCCTTTGAATCCTTTAGTTTTTAAGCTCACCAGAATAATATAACCTAAATGAGAAAAAGATTTTGTTGGAGTTATCCAGCACTGCCTCGCAAGTGCCAATGTGAGTGCTCAAACATTTTGATAATAAATATATAATATAGAGGAAAAAATAAAAAAGGTTATTTTATAAATTTTTAAACTTGAAAAGGAGAGTGTAGATGTAGCTACTAAGAAATAAATGAGATTATCAGCAACTGATAGATTTTTATATTAAAAACAGTGCTCAGATTGTGGAATTATTAATTACTTACTTTGATTTATATACATTTTAAAGTTATTAATATTCTAAAAATTATGTATAATTTTAATAATGAAATAAGAGTTACTTTTAAGAATAAAAGTTGGGAATACTTGAAGAAGATGTTGCCTAGTGGCTTCCTGCTATGTCATCATCTAACTTGAGAGTGTACTTTTGCTAATTCATAGAAAAATTATAAACATGTTCACAATTATAATCAAAACATAACAAAATTATATTCATAAGTAGTAATTTTAGGAAACATGGCAGAAAAGGTTACTCTCATTTGAATCATTAAATAATTAAAGCAAGAGTGTACATATAACTATCCTGTTATGTAGATTTTGGTCATCTAGATTTTGGAAGAACAAAATTATAGTGTACTTAAAGATTTTGCATAATATTCACCACAGTATTTTTTTCCAAATGAACCATCTAATATTAAAGATAGAAATGGTTTTGTAAGAGGTTTGTACTGGAGTATACATTCAATTTAGAATGAGTATACACATAGAATAATTTGTGCATTTAAAGCTATAAATATTAGACACTTAGAATTTAAAGCAGTTATGGATAAAAGTTACATCAACATATTTAGACTAGCCAAGAAGGCATTAAATTAGTGTGCGTCTACTGTTTTTTCTAGTAATTGTAGATTAATAAATCATGGAATATTATTGGCAAAACCAAAATAATAATAAAATAATAATAATAAATGCAAAATTATTGACTGGGTGTTTAAAAAGAGTGATGCATTAAACAAATGAAGACTAAAACCAAACAGTTTTCTCATTTTGGCAGTTAATATTTCCTAAGAAATTGGAATATATGTTTGTATTAGGACAATAAGTAAATATTAACTGTCGGGTAAACATTTAAAGTAGTTGCTTATATAATCTCACAACATATGCATTATGTACTATTCCTGATTAATACAATTCTGGTACTGAAAGAATTTGTTGCTTTATATAAAATTCACCAGTTTAGGGTTTGAATTTGTACATTGGTAATCAAGCCACTACAGGTTACAATTGCCTTATCCATCTTTTATTTTAAACCCTTTCTTTCATTAAAAGGCTTTGGTTATATTTGCTGTGTTTGATTAGTTGTAGCCTTCACAGGATAATTTTAGCTACATAATTGACTTTAAAACTATTGAATAATGAATTTAATAGAAGTCCAAGTGCCTTTAACTTTCTAAATAAGCATGTATATACAATTATTTTTATGACTTTTGGCATGAATAGACACATTTAAAAATCACCTACAAAACTGGACAAATGATCAAAATTATCTATTTTAGAACTCTGGAATTTGGCCAACATTATTTAATAATCTGAAAAGTATTTTATTTATTCATGGAAACTACTAACCTTCAGCTAAGTATAGTGAAAAAATTTTACCAGTCTGTCACTGTTTTGCTCAGGTAATCCCAAGACTCCCCTAGTTTGGGTGGCATAGAAGTTTAATCATGGTGGGCCAGGCTATGGAAACCAGCAGCTTCACAACACTTGGAAAAAGGTCTACCTCACTTGTTCTAAAGCATTGTCAGTTAAATTGGCAATCTTGTTGGCAACTGAAAAAACATCAGTGGCTCCATTAGCCTCAGATTTAGGTTATATTTTGGGCAAAATGGACTGTAAGAATAGCATGAGTTTTAACAGAGAACTATGGAAGGTCAAATAGCCTTGGAAGTCCAAGGGCCTTAAAATGTCCTTATATCCTTAATTGAGAGGAGTCAGTAGGAGTGCATAGCAGAGACCAGGGACATTAAGACACTCAATATCCCAAAGAAAATAAGCCTGTGTGTATGCATGTACATAGGTAGCATGGTAAGATTCCATTGCAAATACATGCCAAAGAAATTTTAAATGACTCTCCCCAGGTCACACATAGATCAGTAGCAAAGACTAGAAGCTTTACTAGCTAAAGGTCTAGTAAAGCTATCTATGAGCATGTCCTTGTATCAGTTTTAAAATAAACCCTAAAATATTCAAACATATCACTTATAGTAGAAGTGTAGGTGTAAAGGTAAGCACAAGAACACAAAAACAGAGCAAAGAAACAACCAAACATATTTCAGGGAAGAGAGGCTTCACAAGTTTTTCCCCCCCATGAGTTATAAAACAAATGAAGAAAAAAAATAGTGGGAAAAGAAAGAATCCAGATTTTCTACAATACATTTTTCAAAATTTATTACATGCAAAAGATGCTTAAACATGAAAAGAGACAAGAAGGTGTGGCCAATACTCAGCAAAACAAAATAGTCCATACACACTGTCTCTGATTACCAGCAGATGTGGGATTCAGCTAAGACTTCAAAACAACTCTTAAAAATATATTAAGAAAGCCAAAAGATATAATGTCTAAATAATTAAACTACAATGATGATGACTCAGCAAATACAGATATTCAACAATCATACAAATTAATCAAAAAACAATTGAAAATTCTGGACTTAAAAAGTGCAACATCTAAGTTAAATTTTAAAGAAAAGTTTAATATTAGATGTGGGACAAGAAATAATTGGGACACTTAAAGATAGAGCAAAATTAATTATTCAATTTAAAAACAGGTAGAAATAAGATTAAATTAAAATGGAGCTCAGAAACCTCTAAGAAAATATCAAGAACAACAACAAATATGACACTGAGCCAAGGGAGGAAAAGAGAAAGAGAAAGGGCAATAAAAAAAAAATACATGTGGAAATAACTGAAAACTTCCCAAGTATTATGGAAAACTTCAACTCATGAATTTAAGCAACCCAATAAATCCCCAATAGAATAAAGAGATGATTAATATATAGATGAATCATTCAAACTGTTGAAAGTGCCCAGCATCCTGACCCTCCAAAATAGAGAAGTTGGTAGCAGCAAGAAAAAAATCACCAACTATATTCAACAGGATTAATAGCAGACATAAGAAATTACAAGCAAAAAATAGCTTTATTATATCCATATTGATGATAGAAAATTAATTATAGTCAACCAAGAAGGTAATAACCAGCAAAACTCATCCTCAAAGCTGAGAGCAAAGTATGGACATTATCAGAAAGACAGAAAAGCAGAACTACTAACAAAATAATTTATAGATAAGGGAAAACCGGGGAGTTATTCACATGGACAGAAAGAAATTAAGAGTGCCAGGTAAATATGTGTGTATACATAAAAGACTAAATATATTTTCTCATTTCTTATATTTACTTATTTATAAGATATAGTGTAGTATTAAACAATACACACACACATACACTCAGGGTGGAGCATAAGTAGGTTTACAGTTGTGAATATGCAACATACAGATTTTCTTGCATATTATTCATTAATTATTGTATTATTTTCCATACTCAAAACTGTGAATCTACTTTTGCCTCACTTTGTGTATGACATATTGTATATAATATGTTATATGGCATATATGTTGTTATTTAGTATAGAAATATGTGTTATATAATATGTATATATAATGTATTATATATATTAATGCAAAGTGGGGGAGAAAATATTAACAGAAAGGGGGAGACTATATTATAGCAAAACCTCTGTATTTTATGATTAATCTATTGTGTTTCTGCTGTAGAGTGTAACAAGTTAATATGCACAGTGTATTTGCTAGAATGTGAGAGAGTAAGTTTGGACCTATAGGCTAAATCTGGCCTACCACCTATCTTGTACTTAAATTTTTATTGGGAAACAGCCAAGCTTCTGCATTAACATATTGACTGTGGCTTCTTTCACAGTAAAATGGCAGAGTTGATCAATTTCAACAAGAAATTATGGCCTACCTAGTCAAAAATATTTATTATATGATCCTTTACAAAAAAGTTATGCCAACCTTTACTTTAGATAAGCACTAAGAAAAAACAAAATAATGTACTAAAACTGAAAACACAGGAATTAACATACTATACTAAGAAGAAGAGGAAAACAGAGAAGCTAAATAGAAGTGAGATAATTAATAACATAACATAAAATACAAATGGATTAAATGTTTTATTCAAGAGACAGATTATGTTAATCCTGATGAAAATTAAGATGCAACTGCATGTTTTCAACAGGAAGCACATCTCCAATTCAAGGACATAATTAGATTGAAAATGAGAAGATGGCAGGTCATATACCAGGCAAATGGTAGCTCTCAGAAAGCTGGGTTTCTTTTATTAATATCAGACAATGTAGACTTTAAGATAAAAAACATAATGAGAGAAAAGATGTAAATTTCATAATGATAAATTTATCATATATTACACACAAAAACAAAAGAAATATATACACTTAACAAGAGTCCAAAAATATATGAAGCAAAAAGACAAAATTTAAAAGAGAACTGGAAAATTACATTCAATGGCAATAAAAGGAAGTAGAGATGAACCATGAAAATAAAATTGGGAAATCACAAGTACTTTGAAGTTAAATAATACAGTTATAATAATGCATGTATCAAAAGAAATCACAAATAAATTTTATTTTTTAAGTTTAACATTTATTGTATTTTTCCATTACATTGAGTCCCCTAATTCCCCCTCCCTACACAAATAAATTTTCAAAATGTTTTTACTTTCAGTAAAATATATCAAATTTACAGAATGCACTAAAAGAGTATGTAGATAAAAATTTACATTTTAATGCTATAATAAAAATGTTCACAAGTTTTTAATATAAGCCTTTATTTTAAGAAACCAAAAATAGTTCAACTAAATTCCAGTCAAGCAGAAAGAAAAAAACTAATAAAGTACAGAATGGAAATTAAAAGCAAACATACAAAAAAAGAGAACACAATAGAGAATATCAGTGAAACCAAATGTTGCTTCATTAAAAATATGAAAAAATATAAATATATACTGTCATTGAAAATGAGAAATAAAAATATCATTGCTGATTTATTCTGAAAGTGAAAAGAACCTCAAGGGTAATAAAAACAAGTTTATGCCAACAAATTAGACAACTTAAAGCACAAAAACTTCTAGAAGACACAAATTATGATAAATGACTTATTAAAAAATACAAAATCTAAATAGACTTATAACAAAAATAGAATTAGTAATTAAAATCTTCCTGCAAAAAAAAGAAAAAGTCTTGCCAAAATGACTTCATAGTGAATTCCAGCAATATTTAAAGAATTAACAATACGAATTCATGACAAAAACTTTCAGAAAATAATGAACACTTCCCAACTCATTTTTGCATACCGGGCACTGTGATACCAAACCAGACAAAAGTATCAGGAAAAAAAATAGTAAGAACAATATTCTACTTGAATATAGACACAAAGTCCATTGAAAACAAGAAGACAAAGAAACCAAATTTAAGAACTAAAAAAAAAAATGTTATAATCACAATCAAGTGCAATTTACCCCAGGAATGTAAGACTGGTTTAACAAAATGATGATGATGTATTAATTTAAATTATAGTGATAGGATAATATCCAAAAAAGCCACATAAATATCTCAAGTTACACAAAAGATTTATATAAAACCAACACCAATTCATCATACAAAAAAAATTCTCAACAAACTAGGAATAGAATAGAAACTTTTCAAGTGATGAGGGGTTATCTTAAAAAAAAAAAACAAAACTATTGTACTTAATGGTGAAAGAATGTTTTCTTCTTAAATTGGATAAAAGGTAAGAATATCAATTTTTGTCACTTATAGACAACATTTTACCTGTGGATTTAACCAATGCAAAACCCAAATATAAATAAACATAAAAAAGCTTTCAGATTGGAAAGAAAAAATAAACAATTTGCATTTGCAAATGATATAATATTTTATATAGTAAAATGTATGATATTTATAGTAAAACAATTAGAAATATTTAAAAATATTAGCAAGGTAATAAGTCAAAAGATCAACATAATTTCTCTCTATAACTTTGGAAATTACAAAATAAAATTTTATACTTTATTTTTTTAATATTTAATCATTCTATATATTTGTTCCTACTTTATTTCCACCTCCCACACCCTCCCCTTTCACTAGATCAATTTCTCTGTATCAGTGGATCTCTTTGTGTTTTGTTTTGTTTATTCATTTGTTTTGTTTTCTTGGATTACACATATAAGTGAAATTACACAATATTTCTTTTTTGTGTGACTTATTTTACTCAGTATGATACAGTCTAGGCTAGGTCCATTCATGTAGTCAAAAATGGCAAGGTTTCATATTTTTATTGGTGAATAAAAAGTTATTTATTCATCTATTGATGAATGTCTAGGTTGCTTCCATATTTTGGTTATTACTATGTTTGGTTACTAGTAATACTGCAATGAACATAGGGGTGTAAATATCTTTTTGAATTAGTGTTTCATTTTATTAAGATAAATACCCAGCAGTAGAATTGCTGGGTCATATGGTAGTTCTATTTTTAATTTTTTAAGTATCTTCATACTGTTTTCCATTGTGGCAGCACTAAGTTACAATCCCAAAAGTGTATGAATGTTACCTTTTCACCACATCCTCTCCAGCATGTATTATTTGTTGATTTATTGATATAGCCATTCTGACAAGTCCAAGGTGATATCTCATTTAATTTTCATTTTCCTGATGATTAGTGATGTTGAGCATCTTTTCATAAGTCTGTTTCCCCTCTGTACATTTTCTTTCAAGAAATGTTTATTCAGCTCTCTTTCCACTTTTTAAATTAGATTATTTATTTTTATTAAGTGTTTGAATTCCTTATATTATTTTGAATCTTAGCACCTTATCGGATGTACCGTTTGTAAATATCTTCTCTCATTCAGTAGGTTGTCTTTCATTTTATGGATCACTTCCTTTGTTGTTCGAATACTTTTTAGTGTAATGCAGTCCCATGTGTTATTTTTTCTTTTGTTGCCTTATCCAAGAAGACATATCCAAAACATTTCTTATGTCAATGTCAAAGAGTTAACTGCCTATATTTTTCTCTAGGAGATTTATATTTAGGGTTTTATATTTAAGTTTTTAATTCATTTTGAGTTCATTTTTATAAGGACATAATAAAGTGGTGCAATTTTATTATTTTGCATTGTCTATCCTGTTTTGCAAACATTACTTATTAAAGAGACTGTCATTACCCCATTTTAAATCCTTGCCTATTTGCCATTGATTGATTGACTATATAAGTAAAGATTTATTTCTGGGATATATATTCTATTCTATTGATTTATACATCTGTTTTTATGCCAGTACCATATTGTTTTTGTTATTTAATATTTGTATTACAATTTGATATGCAAGGAGTATGATACTGCCTCCTTTGTTCTTTCTCAAGATATCTTTCTAAATATTTCTGTGAGTGTTTGTGTGGTTCCATATAAATTGTTGGATTAGTTGTTCTAATTCTGAAAAGAATGCCAGCGGTACTTTTTTTAAATTTTATTTATTTATTTATTTATTTTAGAGGGAGAGAGAGAAACAGCACATTGTTGTTCCCCCTATCCATGCATCCATTTGCTGCTTCTTGAATGTGGTCTGACCTGGGATGAAACTATTAACTTGGAATGCAGGCACCACACTCTAACCAACGGAACTAGACTGCCAGGGACAATGCCATTGATACTTTAACAGGAATTGCATTTAATCTATTGTTTCAGGCAGTGAGAATGTTTTACCAATATAAATATTTCAGTCATAACCAAGGTATAAACTTTCATATCTTTTTCAGTGTCTTATATTTTCAGAGTACATGTCTTTTACCTCTTTGGTTAAATTTATTCTTAGGAATTCTACGTTTTTGATGCAATTGTAAAAAATATTGTTGTCTTGATTTCTCATTCAGGTCATTCATTACTGGTGCATAGACATGTAACAGATTTCTGTATATTGCTTCTGAATCCTGAAACTCTACTAAATCTATTTATCATTTCTAATATATTTTTGCTGCAGTGCTTTTAGGGTTTTCTGTATAGTGTCATGACATCTGCAAAGAACAAGAACTTGACTGCTCCCTTTACTATTTGAAGACCTTTTATTCTTCCTTCACATCTAATTGCTGTGTTTAGAACTTCTAATACTGTTAGGTAGAAGTAGGGATGGGGGAAATCCTTGTCTTGTCACTGATCTAAGAGGAAGAGCTTTCAGCTTTTCACTACTAAGCATGAAAGTATGATATTAATTGTGGGTTTGTCATATACAGCCTTTATTATGTTGAGAATGTTCCTTCTATATCCACTTTGCTGAGAGTTTTTATCATAAAAGGATCTTGAATTTTCTCTAAAATTTTTGTATATCTATTGAGATGATTACATAATTTTAACCCTTAATTTTGTTCTTATCATGTATTACATTGATTGATTGCAGTTGTTCAACTCTCCTTGTACCTATAGAATGAATCCCAGTTTGTCATGGTATACAACCCTTTTGATATTGCTGAATCCAGTTTGCTAATATTTTGTTGAGAGTTTCTACATCTACGTTTAGCAAAAATATGGGCCCATATTTTTTTACATTTTCATAATGTCTTTGTTTTTGTTATCAAGGTAATGCTGAATTCA
This sequence comes from Trachops cirrhosus, assembly GCA_028533065.1. Taxonomy (NCBI): domain Eukaryota; kingdom Metazoa; phylum Chordata; class Mammalia; order Chiroptera; family Phyllostomidae; genus Trachops; species Trachops cirrhosus. The sequence goes on from CM052544.1 coordinate 78,106,928, forward strand.
TAAAGAGTTTGGAAGTTGTGTTTTTCTCTTCATTTTTTTGAAATAAAGAAGGCAATAATTAATTTATTAAGTATTTGGTAAAACTCATCTTGTCCTGGACTTTTATTTGTTGGGAGTCCTTTAATTGCTGCTTCAATTTAGTTGCTAAAATTCAGTCTTCATTATAGTTTGCATTTCTTCCTTGTTGCCGTGGAAGGTTATGCACCTTTGGAAATGTATCTGTTTCCTCTAGATTGCCAAATTTGATCGCACATAATTGTTTCCAGTATTCTTTGACATTTTTTGTTTTCCTATGGTGTTAGTTGTAACCTCTCTTCTTTTTGCATTTTTATTGTCGTTCAAATATAGTTGTGTCCATTTTCTCACCTCTTTTTTTCTTAAAGAGTTTAGCTAAATGTTTGTCAAGCTTATCTTTTCAAAGAACCAGCTTTTAATTCTTTTTATTTTTTAAGTTCTCATTTGTTTATTTTTTCTCTAATCTTAACTATTTTCTTCTTTCTCTTTACTTTGTTCTTTTTTTTCTAGTTTCTTTAGGTGTATAATTAGGTAGTTTATGTAGGATTTTTGTTTGTTCATTCCTTGAAACAGGCCTGTTGAGCTATGTATGATCTATTTATCTTTTTAATCTATTGGTTGTTTAGTAGAATGCTGTTCAGTCTCCACATATATTTGTTTTTTCCAGTTTTCATTCTATAGTTGATTTCTAGTTTTTTGCCATTGTGAGCAGGAAAAATGATTGGTAAAATTTCAATCTCTTTGGATTTTTGAGGTTTCTTTTGTAGCCTATTTTGTTATATATCTTGAACAATGTTTCATGTGAACTTAAAAAACAAATGTGTATTCTCAAATTTTTGTATAAAATGTGGAAAATAAAATTTTAAAAACTCCCATTTCAATTCCAAAAAACTGTAACATATCTAAGAATACAATTACAAAAAGAAATACAGATTTATACACTAAAACCTATTGCTATGACATATTACATAATATCAAAATTAATGCAGAGATAGGCCACGGTCATGGAAGAGAACACTCATTATTGTCAAGAGGGTAATTTTCTGCAACTATATCTATAGATTTAATGTAATTTCTATAAAAAGTTCAGTAGGCACTTATAAAAATTGGCAAAGTGAACCTAAAACTTATACAGAAATACAAAGGAACAAAAATAGCCAAGATTATTTTGTCAAAAAAAAGAAAGAAATATGAAGATGTGCTATAACCAATATTGAAACTCCAACGCTACAGAAGTCAATAAAATGTGGTATTATTTAAAGATCTTATATAAATCAATGAAACAGAATTGACAGTTTAGCAATAATCTTTGCATTTATTTTCAAATAATCTTTGGCAAATGTGCAATGACAATTTAATGAGGAAAATAAAGTTTATTTAACAATCAAATATGTGTGTAAATATGTGTGTATGTAAATATATACATACATATCTATGTAAATATAAGTATATACACATATTTAGGCCCTCACTTATATACCATAAAATACTAATTTAAAATATATCAAAAGCATAAAGGCATGAGCTAAACCTATAAAATTTTAAAAAAAACAACTGTACTTACACAAACAACACACAAATAAGACTTGTATGAAATTGAATTAAGTAAAAAAATATTTAGACACACAGCAAAAGCTAGGAATTGGGGTGGTTTCAAAATAAACATTAGTGTACTTCTGAGGATGATGGACCCAACCTATAAATTTATTGAAAGGGAGGTTTTACAACACTATATATTTACTAAAAGTATATGAATTTTCATTTATAATGGGTGAATGGGTGAATTTTATGTTAATTTATATAATGTATAGCTTGTTAAAAGAAAAATTATATTGAAGATATCTTTCTAATAGTGTAATATCAAATATGCTTCATAACCATGAGTAATCAAATATTTGAAAACTGAATTAATTTGATTGCTGACTTCAAAGAAAAAATGGGGGAACAAAAATATGTATCTGAATCAGATATGGAATTGGATTTTCATTAACACCCTCTACAATAATACAAATTATAAAGAGGCTAAATGATTTTATAACCTAAGTACGTAATTTTTTCCTTCTGGTATTCTGCTGTGGAAGAAGGCTAAAATATGCCAATCACAACCAGAAGAAATAAATAAAACATGCAAGGATGATTCTACACAGACCTGTGAAGTTGAATACAGATTATTTTGTCTGGGCCTTTTTTCTTTATAGCCAAAATATGTTTAAATGTTAAACTGTGTACTTGCAATCTGTCAATCATCAAAAGCCAACAGAACATAAGGGAGTGAGTATAGAAAGTGGAGCCAGAGGAAGAAATGATAGTCACCTGATTTTGATAATTTCTGTATTTTGAAAAACAGTGTCAAATATGCTAGAAATAAAAAGTTTGTGTCATTAAAAACTAAATTGTCTAATCCATATTTACCCTTTAATACTGCTTTAGTCATAATTTCAGTTAAAATATACTTAAGGAATTGAAAGAAAACAGAAGAATATATTTTGTCCTGGAGAGCACCTAAATAACAACAATTTTAAATTAAATATTAATTTTAATATTTATATTAAATATAGCCTACATTACAAATAATGAACTTGTATAATTTACAATGATTCTCCAGAATTTTATTTTCCAAAAGAACTAGAAATATTATACCTCAAACATATATGACATCAGAATTACTATGATTTAAATAGGAAAACAATGCATACAAATATAAAATTTAAAACTTTAAATTTTTATTTTATAATCATTAAAGAACTGAAAGAAAGAACTGGAAGCCTCATGAGAGTTGAATAAACACCTGAGAATCTAAAATTTATAAATATATACTAGAACATGTAGGCCTAAATATGCAAGGTCTGTTTGGGAAAAGTTCAGGCATTGCTGATATAATGAGAATAGTTTGCATAACATTGATGTAACCTGGTACCCAAGGAGAGTGGACTGGAATGCTCATGCATGAACAATGATGACTTCACTGTACTGGACAGTGGGGGACAATAGATGCCATCGCATGAGCATGTGTACTGTGTGGCCCTTGCATTCAAAATGACTGAGTGATTAGAGCAACAAATCTGCATCACATTTTGTATTAAGCTTGTACATTCCTCCTTGAAACCATTCAGATGATTCAGAAGGCCTCAGCTGGTGATTGGCAACTTCATCATGACAATGAGCCTGCTCTATGCATCACATCATGTCTTGTGCAGAGGTTTTTGGTGAAACATCAAATCACGCAGGTGACTCAGTCCTCCTACAGCCCAGGCTTGGTGATCTACAACATCTGGCTTTTCCCAAAACTAAGATCACCTTTTTTATTAAAGATTTTTTATTGTTATTCTATTACAGTTGTCCCAATTTTCTCCCTGTGCCTCCTTCTCCTTCTGCCCATCCCATCCCCATCTCCCACAGTCAACTTGCACACTGTTGTCCATGTCCAAGGGTCATTCATACATGATCCTTAACTAGTCCCTTCTCCTTCTTACAACCATTATTATTCCTCTCCCCAACTCTGTCACTGTAAGTTTGTTCCATATTTCCATGACTATGATTCTATTTTGTTTGTTAGTTTATTTTGTTCCTTACATTCCTTTTACAGGTGACATCATATGGTATTTGTCTTTCACTGCCTAGCCTATTTCACTTAGCATGATATTTTCAACTCAATCCATGCTGTTGAAAAATGTAGGCATTTCTTCTCTCTTTCTGCTGTGTAGTATTCCACTGTGTAAATGTACTACAGTTTTTTATCCACTCATGTACTGATCCACACTTAGGCTGTTTCCAGCACTTAGCTATTTTAAGTAGCACTGGTACAAAAATAAAGTGCATAAGTTTTTGAATTGGTGATTTGAGATTCTTAGGGTATATTCCCAACAGCAAAATCACTGGGTCAGAAGGCAGTTCTATTTTTAATTCTTTGAGGAAATTCCATACTGTTTTCCACAATGGCCGTACCAATCAAAAGAAAAGGAGGAATCCCTAGAAAAAGAGCAAAATAAAATTGAGGCAAGCAATCTATCAGACAGAATTCAGACAGGTTATAAGGATGCCCAAGGAACTTAGTGAGAACTACAAGAACTTTTTGGGAGCTACAAGGAACTTGGAACTACAGTAGCATGATAAAGGACAAAGAAACTGTGAATAAGAACCAGGAAGAAATTAAGAATACACTATTTGAAATGAAGAATACACTATAAGAAATCAAAATCAGGGTAGGTAAAGCTGAGGAACAAATCTGTGAGCTGGAAGATAAAGTAGAAAAAAAAAATCCAGTCAGTGCAACAAAAAGAAAAAAGACTTGAAAAGAATGAGGATACTTTAAGGGAGCTTCAGGACAACATGAAACATAACAACATTTGCATCATAGGAATATCAAAAGGAGAAGAAAATGAGCAAGGAATAGAAAACCTGCTTGAAAAAATGACAGAAAACTTCCTTAAATCATCCTTGAAAGGGAAGAGATTTCAGAACATTGATGAGATTCAGGAAAATACAATGTGGTAGCTGATGGCAATTGGGAGAACTGTGTGAGGTCCCAAGGTGCCTACTTTGAAGGCGAGTGAGGTGTCACTATACTGTATACAATGTTTCTTGTATTTTGTATCTTCAATAAATGTCTCTATTTTACATACTTCATGGCCGTATACTTTCTGGACATACTTCATTGTATTATCAACTTCTATTTCTTGATTTGGAGTTACCTTTAGTAGTTATTGATTTTGGTTTAGTAATTTGTGTTATGAAGCTCTTTTATAGCACATGCAAAGCAACTCTTCTAGAAATAAAATTAATTTTATTCCTGATTTTTCTGCTCTATTGGCAGCCACACATTTTCATAGAATTTACATTGTCCAACATTTACATTTACAGTTTGTTAATGTGTTGTTAATACACACAAACCAACTTTCATAGGAATTGAGTTTTTTAAAATATATACCTAAAGAAGAGTCATTGACAAATTATATCACTAAGAATAGGGCATTGACCTCAGTTAAACTGAGGGAAAATGTCTGCCAACTGACACTTGTGGTATCAGCCTTTTGACATGCTGTAAAATTGCTCACACTTCATGGGATCAGTGTTTATTGAAGGTAGATAGGCTGCCAGCTGGGTATCTTTATGTTACTCAAGGATAGAGTACTAAGGTTCTTCTTCAGCAGTGTGTATAAGATAGATCTGTTCCCTAAAATTCCACTCTAGGCATTTAATCAATCCCAATAGTTTAAGGCTGTGGGATTCTATCACTTAGCCCTTTAGATGTGACCAGGTTAGGACAGTGTCATGAGTTGAATTGTGACTATCAAAAAGATGTTTAAGTCCTAACTCTCAATTTATGGAAACATAACCTTATTTTAAAATAGACTATTTCAGTAGCAATTCAAGTTATAACAAAGTCATTAGTGTCTGCCCTGATTAATTATGACCAATAATTTTCTAAGATGGGAAATGCCATTTGAACACAGAAATACACAGGGTAATCTCTGTCACTAACTCGGGCAACAAAATATAAAGTGAATTGTGACAATTTCTGGATCAAAGTCTTAAAACACTAGTAGTATCTACTTCTTGCCTCTTGAAAAATGCTCCCTTAGAGTCCTTAAGTTTTAGTGTAAGAACAACTACCCAGCTAAAGGACTATATGGAAACTTTAGTCTCCATGAAGAGTGAGAGAGGGGCTTAGCTTCTAGCCACCTCTATCATGGCATTAAGCATGAGTGGTCATTTTTAACTATACAAACCCAGCCACCAGGTGAACACACTGTGATCATAACTGACAACAGGAAGTCCAGAAGAATCATTCAGCCAAGCTCCACCTGAATTTCTGAATGGTTGTTTTAAAGCACTAGAAATGAGGGGTAGTTTTGTCATATAGCAAGAAATAACCTCAACAAGATACTTAAATGTATCTTTCAGAATGGCACTGAAGCCATGTCCCTTTTCTGGCTTCTATTCCTGATCTCTAAAATCAAAGTCCCGTGTAGTCTGCTTTCATGGAAACTGGCTGATGAGACTTGTTTGGCCTGACCAGTAATTTGTAGGTGTGTGGCTTTATATGTTGTCTGATATAATGATTTTATTCCTAACAGGAAAAATACACATATTGAATTTATAGTTCCATCTACTTACAGAAAGGTAGTAAATGTTTTTAGTTTTTGATGCATGGTAAATTTTCAATAAAATTTACAAAATTCAGAAACATGCTGGGAATACAAAAAAAGGTGTTTTTCACTTTCAAATGATTGGAGCAATGGTAAAAAAATGATTTTTTACCATTTTGATTTCTAAAAAGACAGAAAAACACAAAAGTTTCAAAAAATGGTGCTTAAATTTTTTCCCATCTTTGAGTAACCCTTATAAAGGTAAGACATGGTTTTGATATTCCCCAGTAAACATGTGGGGTTTTTTAGACTTTATACAAAGAAGGAATTTCATAAGATACTTCATTAATTACTGTGATTATTATACTTTTACTATCACCACGTTCATTCATTATTATTTTACTAGACATGCACTGAATGTGTTCTGTTCTAGATATTTCACTAGGGATACAGTCCCACAAATGTTCACAAGAGAAGAGACCTGACAAGTTACAAACGACCTGCTGCTTGGCCTGGTGTTTTCCAAAAGGAGAATGGGGGCAGGAGTGGGAGGGATGAAGAAGGCAGCCCCAGTGCAGACTTGCAGGAGGAGGTTGCCTACTTACCTAGCTTTGAATGAAAAGTCCAGAGGGATTCCCAGCAAGGGAGTATGGGGAGGTTGCAAATTTTCTTATCAACCAAACTTTCATCAAGCTTGTAATATACTCTGATCCCTCTACACAACTAGGCCAAATCTTGCATTCTGTCTCTACCCCTGAAGAGTTCAGTTTTATCAAAACTGTGCTAAGTCATTTTGGGGAAAACCCTCACTCTTAAAACCTGATCACTTTGTATATATGATCAAATTTCTCATCCCCCACATCTCCCAGCTGGATCTGATCACTGTAGCCTGACTTCAAGAATCCTGTTAAACTGATTTAGCCAGAAGTCCCTTTTTTATTAATGTTTCTTTCAGTAAGTTTTCATCCACTGGACTCCATCCTGTTCCTTGACTGTAAATTCCCACTTCTCCCTGCTGTATTCAGAATAGGGCCCCAGTACTATATAAAGTTTATTCACATCTATTAAAATTGTTTCTGAGTAAAATCTGTATTTTATCATTTTACTGCCCAGCTCTGTTTTTTCTTTGATATGAATCATCTCTAGGAGGGGTCGCAGGGAGGAGCAGGGCCATGTTGTGGTGCCCAGGACTCAGGCAGAATCAAAGTCATCACAGGACTGTGGGACTTCTCATCCAGGCCCTCAAGTGTGCACTTCCAGCCAATTGATTGGAGATTCATTGGTTAGTCCAATGCCTGAGTCAATGCATTAAATGGCAGTCAATTAATATACAGAAGGACAAATTTAAATCATAAAATTCTTAGTATATGCCGGGATCTACATTAAAGCCCCAGATAAATGGGTTGGGTTAGAGTCTTATAAGCTTCTCTACCTGGAAGAAAAAGTAGCTAGTTTGGAATCCCAAGGTAGTTAAGAATGATTCTGATACTATTTGTTATAGTATTCTTATAGTATTCTCAAACCCCTGTTGACTATATATTCTATAAGCTCTACATGCTTTTTATAAATTAATTAATTATTTTTTTATTCCAGAGAGAGAGAGGAGAGGGGAGGGAGGAGAGAGACAGAGAGACAGACAGAGAGAGAGAGAGAGGGAGAGAAACATTAATGTGAGAGAAACATTGATTAGTTTCCTTTTGTACATGGTCTGACCATGGACTGAACCTGCTTCCTAGGCATGTGCCCTGACCAGGAATCGAACCCATGAACTTTTGTTTTACAGGAAGGTGCTCCAACGAACTAAGCCACACTGGTCAGCATGTCTGCTTTCTTCTTTGTTGATATAATTTTACTAACAATACTATGGAATATTAGTGGTCCCTGGAAAACTTAAGGTCTCCAAAAACTGGCTCCTCTGAGGTCTCTGTTTCCAACACCTCTACTTCCTTCTGTTTCCACCTTCAATTCAGCACCCTTCAATCCTTCACATCCCTCCTTCACCCCTCTGTCTACACAACCCTAATCAAAATCTCTCAAGGAATTCAGAGACTTCCAAAAATAACCACCTGATGGTGAAAAGTTTCAGCAAAGAAAATTGAGAATGGCCAATGTAGTCAATTACCATTCTTCCTGCATTTATGTAAATAACCAGGTCAAATCTGATGGGACCACACTTATGTAAACAGGATCAAAAGAGGGATTGGTGGTGACTGTAGAGAGAAATTTTATGTTTGAATGGAAAACTATAATGAATCCTTGTGGGTTTTCAATTCTAGTCCCCTCCAGTATGTGGCTACAACTCTCTAATGTAAAATGTTTCCACTGTTTATTTTACCTTCCTTACTCAGTGCCATTGAGATAAAACCTGACTTAAGACTTTTATTTGGATTATCTAAGGAAGCCCCTGAGTGGTAGCTAGAAGCTTTCACTCTCTGCTTCAAGTGATAACCATGACTGTAATACTGATACTTACACCATCACAAGAAATAAGCAAGTTGCATGCAAATCAGTACATCTCTCAACTTGTCACTGTTATACTGTCAAATCAGTTTAGCCAGAATCCCCCTTACCCTTGATGTGTTCTTTTAGTAATTTCTTTTCTTTTCTTTTTTGCAGTGAAAACATTTATTTTACAACAGTTATCTTTAAGTCAACACTCAGACATACAAGATGGAGATCACCATGGGAAACCATTGCAATCCTCCAGTCTGGCATGTGGGATTGAGGGCTCTGCTGGGTTCCAGTAACAGGGCAGAACCAGTGCAGACAATGCTTTCTATACATTGCACATAGTTTAAAAAGCAAAACAAAACACGTAAGTATGTTTCAATGTAAACTGCCTACCTTTACTTAGAGTGAAACATGAGTCAATTTTCCAGGGAAACAAAATCTACAAAGATGTGCTTGTAGGACCCCAGCTGTCCCCTTCCTGGTCGAGGGCTGCCTGGTTTTGCTTTCTGCCGCAACCCCTCCAGGGGTCTGTAGTCCCAACAGAGACTGTTTGGAATGCAACTTAAGTCATTCACTGGTTGTATATGATACCTAGAAAATTGGTGTTAAAGTTTCCAAAGAGGAATCAGTTTCTACCAGCTCCCACATATCACAGGACACTCAACTGCGAGTGATCTCACGAAGGGCAGGCCCCCAGGAATGGGCACCTTACCCTGGAGACGCCCACAACAGCTACCGCAGTGGGCTCAGGCACCATGCCTGGCTGTCCACACAAATTCTAGGTACGTGGCAGCATCAGTGGCCTCTTCCGTGCACCCAGAAGAGGAGCTCTCAGGGACCCAACTGCTGTCCTGATGCGCCAAGACACAGAGGCCATTTTGAGCCAAGTTTTATTGTAATTGCTGCTTCACTGCCCAACAGCAGCAGTCACACCTGCTGCGTGATATGTACACATGTGTACACACAGGGATGTACACCCACTGCCCACATCTGCATCATGGATGACACCAACCAGGCTGTTAAGGAATGCAAAAATGCAACTTTTGCCAATTTCACAGGAAGATGATTCACAATCAAAATAACAAAACAGGTCATCCCTGTGTCACATGTGTTCACAACCCAGAATATAGAAAGGAATGAGATCAGTCACTTGTTTCATACCCATCTCAACCCACGTAAAAACCCCTCACTCTGTTTTGGGGCTATAAGTCTCAACTTCTCCATAGTAGTGTATTTGGAATTGAGTCCAGTTCTATACTGAGATTTATTTTCTCCTATTGTAATATCTCTTTTTTTTAAGATTTTATTTATTTTTCGAGAGGGGGAAGGGAGGGAGAAAGAGAGGGAGAGAAACATCAATGTGTGGTTGCCTCTCGCACATCCCCTACTAGGGACCTGGCCTGCAACCCAGGCATGTGTCCTAACTGGGAATTGAACCAGTGACACTTTGGTTCACAGGCTGTCACTCAATCCACTGAGCCACACCAGCTAGATGCAATATCTCTGACTAAAATCTGATTTAAACATTTTAACTACTGTCTAACTCTGGGATTCTTTTTCCTTTTTGGGGGGCAGGAGGGGGCAGGAATTTTGCACCAAGCAGAGAAAGGGCAAGTGTCAGCAAAGAAAAACAGCATAGGAAGTCACATCAGACATTCATTATGTGTACCATGGAAAAAAGTCAGGTGGAGACAATACAGTGGGAACTTCAAAAATAGTTTTTCTTGTATTGAAACTATATATTATAATTGGAGAGAATGAAAATACACTCTCAATCCCACTTCCCAGAGGTAATAACAAATACCATTTTAAAGTATTACTTTTCAATATAGTTTCAATATATAAATTTTAGTACTGAATAATTTGGGTAGCATTTTAATTTTATTTTTCATGTTATAATATATTCTATGGAAAATAACTTTATAGTTACTGAATTATTATTTTTAATTCAGACATTTTTAAATTTTACATCAAAATTGAAGGGAAGATACAGAAGTTTCACATGTACCTCTTCCCTATATACATGTATAGCTTCCCTTAAAGTCCATGTCTCCCACTCAAGTAGTATATTTGTTACAAGGGTTGGGTTGAAGCTTTAGATCAGAGAGCAAAGGGTAGCAGAATGTGCCACTCAAAAATATGCCCCTTCAATATAAGAATTATTTTGATCTGATTATTTTGAGAAAAGGTAAGCACCAGAGAAGCTCTGGGGACAGAGTAAAAATTACCCATGTGGTAAGAGAAATTTACCAACTGGACCTATACCAGGGAGAAAGCTATTCTCAGAGATATATATATTTTTTCATCAAAGAGACTCATCTGCTTGGCAGGCCATCTCTATTTACCAAACTTATATTCTTCTCACCTTCCCGTGACTTGCCTTCCTCCAATTGAAGCTCCAGAACCCTATCTTTTTTCTTAGCTCAGGATGGTATATAAACCTCAATCATCAGGATGCCTTTTGTGTCTCATATTTGTGTGGTTCCTGTGTGTAGTACATAATTTAAATTGATTTATCCCCTGTTAATTTTTCTATTATAGGGAGGTCCTTCAGAGAGTTCAGGAAATGAGAATCTGGAGTGCTTGATTCATGCCAAACAGCTTGGAAATACTTGAAAATAATATTTTACCCCCTCAGGGAAAGTGACTTCTGTGATATGGCTTTACAACAGTGACTCAGAGAGGCAGGTAAGAGGAAAAGTTCCAATTAGGGGATCTCACAGGCAAATAATCTTCCTGAAGATAATCGCAGATGAATATAAAAGCAAACTTTCCAGAGCTCCTCTTCAGTCACTTACTAAGATTATAATTAGAATTGCACTATACCTGTCACTTGACAAGAATGCAAATATTGCTATGAAGATAATTTATTAAGGAATATGATTGACTTTTAATTCCTTCACATCCTTTATGTTCTGCAGCAAAGTTTTGTACTGTATATAAATTCATCATGCTTATTTTACAAGTTTTTCCAGGTATTTTTCTATTATTTTGTATTTGGAATGTTTGGGCTTGCATGGACATGATACATAGTAAAATAATTAGAAACTCCTAAGAGGATCTTTTGGTACCATCTAAGTTTGTCTTACACGGATTTTGACAATCATTCATGTAGCAACTATTGATTGAAATCCTGCCTTGTGACAAGCTTTGACAGGCCCACCTGTCCAAACACTGTAGACAAAGGGCAAGATGGGCACATACTCAGCATTACACTTGGTCTTCCTTAGGATAAGAATAAGCAAGCAAAGCATTAGGGGAACAGCATCTCCAAATGTGCATTCTAAAAACATCAGCCCAAGGACATCAACATCACAGTGTGCATTCTCAAACTTTGACAAATAAAGTTGGTCAACTTCAGATTTTTAACTCATTAAGGTAATACAAGTGTTGACATTAAGAAAATACATTTTGAGAAGTAAACAAAGAAAGACAAATTGCAAATTGTTAAAAAGAAGAGCTAAAATGCTTAACAAATTTTAAGAATGCAAGTGTTGTTCAACAAAAGAATTGATTTCAAACTGAGCTAAGTAAACAAGCACATTTGAAATAAAGTACCACATTAGGAATGGAAAGACCTGAAATAGCCATATGGCCTACAATTGTATTTTGGCTAATCTTATTTTCTTAAAGACTTAAAGGTAAATATAAGGTTAAATTAGCTTCAGAATGCTATTTGAAGTTAAATGGCATGTAAATTAGTAATTCAATTTTTAAACTAATAGCATTAGTTTGGATTTTGAAATAGACTGATTAACAACCACATTTGTATAAAATAAGAATGTTTTCTACTTTGTAAAAATTCATTAAAGTTGCTTGCACCAAAGTATAACAAGTAAACTAACAAAAGGGAGAAATCAACAATACTAAGCACAAAATAGTGCAGCATTGTATATATTTCAGAAGGAAGCACATTTAAGATAAAACAAAATTAAGAAAAATATGGTTGACAGCAGAATGCCTTATGTGTCTTTAAAAAAAGAATTTAAAAATTGATAAAAGAATAAGCAATAACTAATAATATTAATTATATGCATTTACTGCTGAAATCAAATTCATTGTCATATTTTTTCCCATGGGTGTCTTCTCCATAAGGATATGAAGTTCAGAACAGGCCTCCAAAGATATACTACTTTGTCATGTGGATTATTTTGAGCTGAAGGTAGTTGAGACCCTGCAGGTTTAGGAGACACATCTGCCCATCCCCTAACTACCAGAAGAATCTCACTGGAGACTTTGCTTATGATAAAAGTTATTAACAGAGATAACTTTTTAAGACTTCTTTATAAGACAGGATAACTTTTTTCATCCTCACCTGAGGACATGCTTATTGATTTTAGAGAAAGGGAAAGGAGGGAAGAAAGAGGGGAAGAGAAACATCGATGTTGATGTGGGAGAGAAACATCAACTGGCTGCCTCTTGTAAGCACCCCAATAGGGGACTGAACCTGAAACCCAGTCCCCTGGAAACCCAGGCATGTGCCCTGGCCTGGCATCAAACCTGCACCCTTTCAGTTTATGGGACAACCAATGAGACACGCTGGCCAGGGCAGACAAAGCAAACTTTTAAACTGAACATCTGCTCTTCTTATCAATCAATGACCTTCCTCCCTTCTGAAGCTTGGGTACTTAATCTCAGAATGTCACATATACCTCATTGTAGCTTTCTTTCTTGTTTCATGTATGTGGAGATCCCTCACATACATGTATAATTAAATTTTATTATCTGCTGTTATTAATTTTCTCATGTCAATTTGAATTTTAGACCAGCTGCAGAAGATTAAAGGAAAATTGATTACTCCTCTAAAAGTACAACATTTTCTTTACTGGGTTTTGTTTTCATTCAAGGCTTTCCCAATAAATTGGTCAGCAGGTGTTAGTAACCAGTAGTGAGTAGGTAGTTTCATAGGTCTAACAGTGTGATATAATTGGGGCTATTTTTCAAGGCACACCAAGGTCTGCAATTAGAACACTTCCATTATATCCTTTGTCATTTTAAGAGCTGTTGCTAAAGCAGCTTCTATTCATCTTTCACAACAGATTTAGAACATAGGAAATAGAATTATGCACTAACACATTCTTACTTCAAATTCTGCACTAATTTATATCTGAAAATGTTCTCATTGTTAGAACATAGATATAAACAAAAAATTTATAAAAGGGGAGGAAAGAAAGGGAAATTAATCGATTATTTTTAAGTTGTCATTGCATTAGAAGTATTACTATTAGCCTTATTTCTCAGAGTTTCCACAGAACTTCTCTTTAAATTGGATAAATACAAGACAGTTTCCTGTGGTTATTTTAAATTAAGAAAGTAGTATGAAACACTGGATTCCACAGACCTATTACCTCTAGTCAAAGTATCCTAGAAGACAGTTGCACCTTGAACATTTTTAAAAGGCAGTGGATTAATTATATATGCATTGTGACTAGGTAGTTTGACAGGCCTAAAAGCATGAAATCAACGTATAATAAGGGTCATTTTACATTGTTAATGGCATAAGAAAAGGTTCAGCTACTTAGAAAAACCTTTGAGAGTTCCTCTAAGTGTTTAACCTGGAGCTTGTTCCCTTATGACCCAGCAATCCCATCACTATGTATATACCAAGATAAAATCTCCATATAACTATTTTACAAAAAGATTCACAGCAGCTTTATGCATGATAGTCAAATCATGGGAACAATTCAAATATTCATTTACTGGCAAACAAACAAACATGATACATTCATACACTAATTATTCTTTGTCAATAAAAATGAAGTACTGATAATTAATCTAATTAAAGAAGTCATTCACAAATAAAATGCCTATATTATTTCAGTTATATAAAATGTCCAGAATAGGCTAATCCATATAAAGATAGTTTAGTGCTTTTTAAGGTCTAGGGGGAGGGGTGAATGAAGATTGACTGCTTATAGGTACAAGGTTTTTATTTTTATTTTTTGCCTGATTAAAATGTTCTAATATTAGAGAATGCTGATGGTTTCACAATGGTGGTATGCTAAAAATGAATGAATTAAACACTTTAATATGGTGAATTTTATGGTATGTGAATTATATCCAAGTGTAGCATATTTATGTGCATGTAAACAAATATATATTTTAATATAAAAACATATATAGCAGTACTCCAGGATAGATAACATGAGCTGATTCAATGACTCCTTTGTTATCTTTTGAAATTAATTCTACTCATCTATTTATCTACAAAAACCACCCCCAGCACATGTATGCACACATACACGGTGAGCCTAACTTCATTTTTCTGATGACTATCCTGACATTCTAAATCTGATTGCCTTTGCCAAGTAATCTCTTAAATAATTTTTTAAGATTTTATTTATTTATCTTTAGAGAGAGAGGAAGGGAGGGAGAAAGAGAAGGAGAGAAATATCAATGTGTGATTGCCTCTCATGTGCCCCCCACTGGAGACCTGGCCTGCAACCCAGGCATGTGCTCTGACTGGGAACTGAACTGGTGATCCTTTGGTTTGTAGCCTGTGCTCAATCCACTGAACTACATCAGCCCAGGCCCAAGTAATCTTTTAAATCTTGAATTCTCATTAAGGAAAGAAAAAGAGACTCTAGGGATTTGTATCACTAGTGGGAGTTTTTGTCTTAAGTATCTTACAGGAAAGTTTAAATGACATTTTAATCCTTTGATCCTCTTACTTTACTGTTATATTGACTCAGTACAGAAGACAAAATTACTATCATCCTTCTGTGCGGATTCCCAAATGTATATTTTCTACTTTGGCTCCTCTCCTGAGTTAAAGATAATTATTTAATGGATCCAACCTATAGTCATTAGGACTCTTCTCTTCCAAATGAACTTGTTTTCAAGTAGTTCCTTCTCAGTGAGTGATTCTATAACTTATCCAGTTGTTCAAGCCAGAAACCTGAACATCATTTTTATAAACATTTTTTATTGTTTTTCATGTACAGTTTTCTGCCTTTTCCCCCCACCCCTGCCCACCACCTCCCCTGTCTCCACCCCCCTTGTTATTGTCCCTGTGTCCTTTATATTTGTTCCTGCAAATCCTTCACCCTTTTCCCCCATAATCCCCTCCCCTCCCCCCTCTGGTCACTGTCAGTCTGCTGAACACCATCTTTGAATATTTCTTCTCATTTACATTCTAAGTCCCATTAATCACCAAGTTCTGTGCACTTTCCCTTCTAAACAAGTTTTGATGTCTTCAATTCTCTCTGAATCCATTACTACCATACTTGCACAAGCCATTATCTTTTCATATCTAGATAATTAAACTTTTTTTCTATTTATTTTATTTTATTGTTCAAGTTCAGTTGTCTGCCTTTTCCTCCCACCACTCCCCCTCACCCCAGCCATCCCCACTTCCCTCCCTTGATTCCACACCCCCTTGGTTTTGTCCATATGTCCTTTATAGTTGTTCCTAAAATCCCTTCCCCTTTCTCCCCCCATTATCCCCTCCCACCTCCCCTCTGGTTACAGTCAGTTTGTTCTTTATTTCAATGTCTCCTGCTATATTTTGCTTGCTTGCTTGCTTGCTTTGTGGATTCGGTTCCACTTATAGGTGAGATCATATGGTATTTATCTCTCACCACCTGGCTTATTTCACTTAAGCATAATGCTCTCCAGTTCCAATAACTAAATAAACTTCAAGCTATTTCCAGCTTTGTTGCAATAAAATCATTTTTATACTGCTACTTAGCGGAATGTTCCTTCTCATTAGAATATTGTTCAGAATCTTCCATTTTTTCAGAGTAATGTCTAAGTTTCTAAACATGGTTTTAAAATAACCTGCCACCAACCTTTCCAGCATCAGTTATTTTAACTGCTCTGTGGCCTTATTGCTGAATCACACTGACCTTTCTTAAATTTTTCACATGGGCTGCAATCCCCCAATCATTCCAAACTTGCCTGTAATTCAGACTCACTTGCTTTCCCATATTGACTTCAATGGCTTTCATGACCCCAACTAGCTACTATCTACTAAATAAATAGGAATTGGCAGACCTGTTACTGCCCCCAGGGGTCTTTCCCTGATCTCCCACAACTTGGTGTCCTTCCTATAAAATTCCCTAATACTTTATTTAATTATTTGTTCAATTTTGTTCACATCCCGTACACTGTTATATCTGGGAAAGATATAACAAATTATATCTGAAAAACAACCTTATACTCAATATATATCTTTAAATAAATTCATGGACCAACGTCTGAAAGATATCCTGAAGGCTTTAAGGAAAAATGCTTTTACTTAAGGCTTTAAGTTGAAAAAATGGATAAAAGACTTAAATATAAGGCATCACAACATAAAAATCCTAGAGGAAAACATAGGCAGGAAAATTTCAGATATCCCACTAAGCAATATTTTCACCAAAACACCCTTAGGGCAAGGGATATAAAGAAAAGAATAAACAAATGAAACTACATTAAACTAAAAAGCTTCTACATGGCTAAAGAAAACATCAACAAAATGAAAAGGGAACCAACTGTATGGGAAAACATATTTGCCAATGATACCTAGGACAAGGATTTAATTTCTTAAATGCAAAAAGAACTCACACAACTCCACACCAGGAAGACAAGCAATCCAATTAAAAATGGGCAAGAGACCTGAACAGACACTTCTCCAAGGAGGACATACAGAGTGCTCAGAGACATATGAAAGGATACTCAGCATCACTAGCCATTAGAAAGATGCAAATTAAAATCACAATGAGATACCACTTCAAATCAGTCAGAATGGCCATCATAAACAAATCAACAAACAACAAATGTTGGAGAGGTTGTGGAAAAAAGGGAACTCCTGTGCACTGTTGGTGGGAATGCAGACTGGTGCAGCCACTATGGAAAATAGTATGAAATTTCCTCAGAAAATGAAAGATGGAAACTGCCTTTCAGTCTAGCAATCCCACTGCTGGGACTATACCCTAAGAATCCCTAATCAGCAATTCAAAAGAACCTATTCACCCCACTGTTCATAGCAGCATTATTTACAACAGCCAAGTGCTGGAAACAGTGTCAGTGCCCATCAGTAAATGAATGAATCAAAAAACTGTGGTACATTTACACAATGGAATTCTATGCAGCAGAAAGAAAGAAGGAACTCCTACCCTTCGCTATAGCATGGATGGAACTGGAGAGCATTATGGTAAGTGAAATAAGCTAGGCAGTAAAAGAGAAATGTGGTACGTATGATCTCATCTATAAGTGGAGCCTAATCAACAAAACAAAGAGCAAACTAGAACCAGGGGCATGGAAATAAAGAACAAACTGACAATGACCGGAGTGGGGGAGGGGGATAATGGGGGAAAGGAGGGGGAAGGGACAAGCAATGGAACACAGATAGGGGACTCATGGGCATGGACAGTGGGTGGGGAGTGACTATGGGAGTCAGGAGTACAGGGGTGGGGTAAGGGGAAAAATGCAGGACAACTGTAACTGAACAACAATTTTTTTTTACATAAAAAAAGAAAAACATGTTAATGTTATTGTGTCTCTGCTTTTTCCTGTCTTACAGTGAAGCAGCCCATGTGAGGAGGCTCCACAGTGCTGATGAATGAGGGGTGGGGAGAAAACCATGTTTTTTCCTGCATGGACAAGTTTATTAATGTCTCTGAATCTCACTTTCCTCATCTGTCTAAGGCATCATAATACCTCAGAATACTGTTTGAGGATAGAAAGAAATGTATGTAAAGCATGTCAATTTAGTAGGTAATTCTTCTCTTTCCCATCTTTGCTCCCCAGTCATTCATGAGAAGGGATATCACTTAAGTTTGTGATAACTCCCAATTATTCTGCTTTCCTCACACAAGATAGCAAGTCATTTGCACTACTTCTAAGCACAAGTGGCAGAGGCAAACAAATCAACGTATTTTGTAACTTTAAAAGATTCCTTTTCAAATAGATTTGATACATACATATATTTTATATATTTCCTTAGAAGTATATTTTACCATCATTTTACTGAAAAACAATGTATAATGTGCCATTCCAGATGATTCTGTTTAACCCCATTTTCTATCCTTTCTGTTTTCAAGGGCTTAGAAGGAGGTCCAAAGGAATGAATCATTGCCTTCCTGTACATGAATTTTAGATTGTCAAACTAGATTTGAAAATAGCCATGTACCCTCACTTCAAAATAGATAAAGCATTGATTTCATCAGCTGCATGACATTTTCTGTTCCCTGGGTACTTCTGCTTTAATCCAAGGATTCTCTGTCCTTGGGCTTGAATAATAAGGGCCTAATTAGAACAACTTAGAAAAAGACCATGTAGCCTACCTACTATGCTCTACACATAAGATACTGGGCACAGATATTTTGGACCTAAGACTAGTGTTAGGTTCTTTTTTCTGAAAAAGAGAAGTCTCTTATTTGCGATTACATTAGCTTTTTCCTGCTACTGCAGTGGAAATACGTCTCTCTCTCTCATTCTGTCTCTCTCTCTCTCTTTTTTTTTAATCAAGCATCCAAGCCAGTCCTGTGACATGGCAGAAAAGCTATGAAGAATAGTGAAGTCGGGAGACAGTAACCTTCTTTCAAAATATATGGGCTAGCTAGTGGCTAAATTTGCAGACTCTGAAGCCTCACTGCTTGGGTTCAAATACTTTTGCATACCATATAAGACAGGTTTCTTAACTTCTCTGTGCAACCAATCCCTTCACTAGTCAAATAGAGATGGTAACAATAGTATTTTCCTCCTAGGTTGTTGTAAGTTTTACTATAACTGTTTTAGGACAAAATAACAATCAATGTTAGTTATTATTATCAAGTATCACCTTCTATCAGTGTCGAGTGGACAAATGGTTAAATCAGCCTGATAGATTGGCTGCAGAGTTAGACCTTGGTCCTTGAGTTTAGTGAAGCAAGAATTTAGAGCCAAGATTTCTTGTGAAGGAAAGTTTATTTAGAAAGTCACAGATGTAGAAGTGAGCCAGCTGGGATAAATGAACTCAGAAACAAGTTGTAGCAGCAAAGGAAGGGCCCTTGGAACTTAGGAGAAAAAAAGCAAAGGAAACACACCTAAGGAGAGAAGCCAGAGTTGGGGGGGAGGTGCCTTATGGGAGGGAGGGAAGCAGGGAGGGGGAGAAGGGGAGGGAAGGGGGAGAGAGCGAGCAGGATCCTTGTTTTATAAGGGTTTTTTATCTGGTTTCTAAAGGTAAAAAATTTAGAGGAGGTCTCAGGGGAGGATCTCAATAGAATAGTCAACAGTTTCCAGGTGTGTCCTGTTAGGATCATGGTCTCTACTGATGGGTCAGTGTTAGGGTATGGGGTCATTAGCCAATGCAGGTGGTCCTGATGTTAGCCATGGCTTTACTTTTCTGGTTTTGCTGCTTTTGGGGCTTGGAGTTGAAACCTAACTGAAGCCTAGATGTTATGTCTAGTTTGACCAAAACTCTCTACTCTCTATGGTCAACAGACCCAAGGCTTTGTTCCTAAAATTATTTGATGCCAACCAGAACCCCATCTCCCCAAGCACTTAATGATTAAAGGAGTAATGGTGCAAAGGAGGAGGAAGGTTAGTGCAGGTGCTGGATGGGGCCAGTCTGAATCAGCTATTTGTCTCAGTTTTCCCATTCTACTTGCCAAGGAATTTTCCCAGCCACTTAACTATCTTGCCTCAGATAGAAGTAATAAAAAATTAACCAAACAACATTGAATTGGACTGTATGTGTTAGGATCAAAGGCAGACATTTTATTTCAAAATAAACAAATGCTTACTGAACTTCCTGATTCAGATTCAAAGAGATTAGCCACATTCATTGCACTGTATTTTGAAGATTAATATAACTAACATAATTTATTATACCTAACATAAGTATATTGTAACAAGAGACAAGATAGATATTTCATCATACGTTTCTGTGGTAATTCAGCAAAACATAATTAGAAGGAAATACTGACAAATGTAGTTGTTACTAAGAAATGATTACTTGGATAATTGTTCTCCCCAGCTCCCTCCCTGCCTTCCTTTCTCTTCCCTTCCTTCCTTCTGTTCTTTTTTGGGAGTAGAGATTGGATTAATTGAAATGTGTTCCCTAGTTATTTTGTCACCTGCATTCAACTTTAGTGCTATTTGTCAGGGGACCATGCTGAGTGGAAATGTAGCTTTGAAAAAAAATTAGTTCTGCTCAGAGCTGGAAGATAGGATACATGACAGTGAAATAATCTTGTTGGGACATGTGCCTTGATTGAGATTGTGCATTTTTTTCTCTTTTGATGCATTAATTTTTTCTTAAATCTTTGTAACTTCCTGTGGAATGCCACAGTTCACAACAAAGTGGGTAGGCTTTAAAATTAGAATTAAAACCAAATGCAAGGTCTGGTACTTGTCTGGGCCAATTACATGAGGTCACCAAGCATCAGTATTAGGGTCTTCAAAATGGAGATAATGTCTAATTGTAAGGATTGTTTTCAGGATTAAATACATGGAGCAGATGCTAATGTCTACAGCATTGTGTACTTTGAATAAAATGTAAACAAGAACTTTCCCCTACTTTGTCTTTAAAATATGAAGGACTTGGGAGCTGAGGCTGTACCCACACCTATTGGTTTCCTTTTAATGAGAGCTGAGTGATGACAAACCTTCCTTATAACAGTCTATTTGTGCTTCATAACTTACTGGTTGTGATTTGAATGAAATTTGAAACAGCACTTTCACATATTGAAAAACATGATTCATATGAAAACTCTGTGGTAGGTGGTAAGTCAAACTTATAAATTTGTACAGTTTAAGTATCTAAATCTCTACCTTGGAATCCTAGGCCTGAAAGAGACCTGTGAGGTTTTCCTATCTTTTAAAATTTGCAAACCATAAGCTGTGGATCCCACAGAGCTGAAGAATCCTGTAAAGCTGAAGAATCGAAATAGAGCTGCAAAAATGATCCGTAAAATAGATGAATATTTTCACAACATTCACTATAATCGTTATGTGATTAATAGAAGCAGAGACAAACAGAATTTTTTTTAATATTAAAATCTGCAACAGTGAGCTCTCCATAGTGATGACAATAAAGGGGGGTGGTCTGTAAAATGTGTAGCTGTGTAAAATCATTGCTAACTACCAACTAGCCTGGAAGCCATACAACTAATCTAAATCCTTTCCTTTTCCTTGGGGAAGCTGAAGCCTAAAATGATAAAGTGACTTTTTGAGCTGTCACAGCTAAATATGTGGTAGTTCAGAGTCTAGAAAAGACATCACTGCACCAGCAGTACATTGTCCTCTCTACAACTATCACAAACTTTTAATGAAACCTTGTATTTTGAGATAATTATAGGTTGACATTATAAGAAATAATATAAATGACCTGTGTACTCTTTACCAATTCCCCACAAATATTTCAAATTACAATATAATAAAAATACAGGATATTGATGTGGAAAATATGTTGACCATGTTTTCATGTGGTTATTGATTATCTGTGTATATTCTTTGAAGAGATATCTATTCAGATCATTTGCTCATTTTTTTAAAAATTGGGTCATTGTCTGCTATTAAGTAGAATTTTTCCTTTATATATTTTAGATACAAGTGCCTTACCAGATATATGATTTGCAAACAATTTTCTCTCAATATTTAGGTTATATCTTTACTTTTTAAGTGTCCTTTGAAGTAAAAAAAGTTTTAAATTTTGGTCATGCTCACTTTACTTGGTCTTTTATTGTTGTGCTTTTTGGAACACATCTTAAGAAACCATTGCCTTATCCAAAGTCACAATCTTACACCTATGTTTCATACTATGTGTTTGACAAGGAGAAAATTCTTATTGTCAATTAAATCACAGTAGCTAGAGATAGAAAGAGGCAAAACCTCTTTCTATGAAATTCTGCCTCTTTGTTAATGGCAGCTGGCCAGACAACATAACACTGCTCACATTTTTGTGGATGTCTGTGGGAATTTGGGATTAATTTCCAGATGACAATTTTGTAGATTATTTTAGTCATCAAACTCCAGGAACCTCCGTTTCTTGTTTACACATGAGCTTTTTGGATTGCAGCCTATAACCAATCCACAGGAGTGGACACTTCCTTCTTTCAGACCCTGTGCCTACAGCAGAATTGGCCTTTTTCAACTTACCCCATTTCTGAAAGTTCTTTCATACAGTCTGCATCTTTCTCCCCCCTTTATTCACTTGATGTATAAAAATGCTTGCAAACTCCTACACAATGTACATACTGTCTTTCCTCCTGGCCATGCTGCTGGCAGTTTAGACTTGATACCCAAAGACCAATCTTCCTTTCTAAAAATAAGATTTTGGCTCAGTAAAACTTTAGTTATAGAAAAGACTTTCAGTCATGGATTTTTTTTTGTTTTAAAAGTTTCATTATTTTATAGCTAACATTTATTTCATTGAAGCATTTTGAGTTAATTTTTTAGATAATATGAGGTAGGTGTCTTTCTTCCCCCACCCCTTCATTTTGCAGAGGCTTGGACTTAGAACTTTCAGCATTACGTGGAATAAAACAGGTTAGATGAGACATTCTTACCTGTTCTTCATCTTAGGAAGAAGGCATTAGATCTTTTACCTTGTGTGTGTGTGTATACATATGTGTGTATATATATATACATATATATATACATATATATATTTTACCTTTATTATATATAAATTGTTATCTGTATATATATATATTTTGTTATCTGTAAAATTTTGTCAATATTCTTCTTTGCTTGAGGTATTTCCTCTCTGTTTCTAGATTGCTAGGAGCTTCTCTCTGTTACTCCATGAATGGGTGTTGAGTTTTGTCAAAGACTTATTTGTGTCAATTGATATGATCATATGATGTTTTTTATCCTATTGATACAGTGGATTGCATTGATTGAATTTTTCATGTTTAGCTTTTGGTACTTGAAGTAAATCCTACTTGATCATATTGTATAATTTCTTCATTATTGTTAAATTCAATTGACTAATGTTTGGTTGATACCTTTTGTATGTAAGTTCAAGACAAGTACCTAAAATTAGATTTTATTTTCATGAAGTCTTTATTTGGTTTTGCTATCTGGGTAATACTGGCTGTAAAAATGAAGTGAGAAGTGTTTTCTCTTGTTTCATGGAGGGTATTGTAAAATTGTTGTTAATTTTCTATGAGTTTAGTAGACTCAAAAGCAAAAATATCTCTGCCTAAATATTTTATTGGGGGGTTAAATTTTATGTTTTCAATTTATTTAATGATCACAGAATTATTTAGATTAGCTCTCCATTTTAGTTGGGTTTTTACAGTTTATAGTTTACAAAGAAGTGATTCATTTCCCCAAATTTATGGACTTTCTGAACATAGAGTTACTTACAGTATTCTGTTATTACCCTTTTGATGTTTTTGGATTGGTAGTGATAAACACTTTTTCATCCCTGATATGGTCATTTGTGTCTTCTCTGTATTTACCTTTCTTAATTTCACTCATGTTTTATTATTATTTTTTAAATTGGAAATCAGTTATTTGTTTAATAGATTTTCTTTATTTTTATGTTTTCAATTTAATTATTTTTTGCTATTATCCTTCTTATTTAACATGTTCTGTTTGTTAACTCTCCTGAGCCCTCTAGTTCTTTCAGTGGGAAAAAAAAACTCAGGGGGTACCAGCAGCATCCCCTAAGCATTGTGGGATTCCCTAATCTTATATTGCCCCATAGATATTAAAGGGGAATCTGTGGGGCTGAACCACTGAAAAATCTGTGACAGGGCAAGGAGCTTGCAACAACCAGCACACAAGTCTTTGCAGACAGAGTTCATACCTGTAGAGTTTAAATAATAGTCCTAACAAATGGTTTTTGCTCATCTACAGAACCAAGTTGGTGGCCCACTCTGACAAGGAATTCAGTATGTTGCAGATTGGCCTGATTTATATCCACAAACAAGGAGTTTTGATGGCCTCTGACCCTGGACAGGCTAAACCTGGTCAAGAAGCTGAGGCAAACCCTCACCCAAAGTGGTTCCTAGGCCCACGTGACTAAAAACTAGTAAATATATCTTGGAGCTGTGTGGCCCAGCAGTACTTACACTGAGATGTGGATAAACAGTGCTAATTGCCCCCAGAGCAAAGCAAGTGTTGGGCATGGAGCCACTGTTACACTTAGCCTGGGGAATTAATTCATGGCTACAGCTGAGGCTAGCTCCTGGCTCTTCACAACCACATAGCCTGTTTGGGAAATTAATTCTAAGAGGGAACTTCATAGCACTAAACACCTACATTAAGAAGCAAAAAATCCTAAGTAAATAATCTAACCCTACCCTTTAAGGAATTACAGAAAGAAGAACAAACTGAGCCCAAATATCTCAGAAGAAAGGACATAATAAAGATCAGAGCAGAAATAAATGAAATAGAGAACAGAAAAACAATAGGAAATTTAACCAAATAGTTGGTCATTGAAAACAAATAAAATTGACAAACCATTAGACTAATCACAAAAAAAGTGACAGGACTCAAATCAACAAAATTATAAGTGAAAAAAAGACATGGCAACTCTTACCACAGAAATACAAAGAATTATAACAGCCTGCTATGAATAACAGAAGAACTATAGGCCAAAAAACTACACAGCCTAGAATAAATGTAAAAAATCTTAACATACAACATACAAAGACTAAATCAGAAAGAAATAGAAATTTTGCATAGGCCAATTACTAGTAAAGAAATTTGAATCAGTAATGAGAAATCTCCAAATAAGAAAAGCCTGGGACCAGATAGCTTCATGGATGAATATTACCACATATTTAAAGAAGAATTGCTATTACTCTTTTTCAAATTTTTCCAAAAATTGAAGAGTAGGAACACCCAAACTAATTTTATGAAGCCAGGATTATCCTGATACCAAACCAGAAAAACGACATTCCTAGAGAGGATAACTTTAATTCAACTTTAAGAAAACTTTAAGTCTACATTCCTAAATAAATCAGTAACAAACTGAATTCAGCAGAACAATAAAAATAGTATTTACCAAGATAAAATTGGATACATTTCTGGGTGCAAGGATGGTTCAACATATAGAAATCAATCAATATAATGCATCACATTAATAAAATGAAAATAAAAATCATACAATCATTTCAATAGACACAGAAAAAGTATTTGTCAAAATTCAGCATCCATTCATGATAAAAACTCAATGAATCATGCACAAAAGAAATATATCAATATAATAAAGGTCATGTTTGAGAAACCCACGGCTAACATCATATTCAATGATGAATGTTTAGATGCTTTTCCTGCAAAATCAGGAAGAAGAGAAGGGTACCCACTCTCACTACTTGTATTCAACATAGTACTAAAAGTTCTAACTACAACAGTTAAGCTAAATAAATATATAACATAAGAATTGGAAAGGAATAAGTAAAATTTTCTCTATTTGTAGATGACATAATTTTATATAGAGACAATCTTAAAGACTCAACCTCAAAACTTAGGTCTAACCAGTGAATTCAATAAAGTTAAAAATATAAAATTAACACTTAAAAAATCAGTATTGTTTCTATATATTACCAATAAGTTTTCTAAAAAAGAAATAAATATCCAATTTACAATAGAATAAAAAACAATAAAACCCTTAGGAATAAATTTAAACAATGAGGTGAAAGATCTCTACTCTGAAAAATATAAGACATTGATAAAAGAAATGGAAGAAGATATAATAAATGGAAAGGTATCCTGTGTAGATTGGAAGAATCAATATGCTAAAAGATCAGCCCTACCAAAAGTCACCTACTGATTCAATGCAATTGTTATCAAGATTGCAATGGCCTTTTTTACAGCATTAGAAGCAGATACTACTTAAATTGAGGTTTTTATATAAAACCTCAAAAGACCTGGAAAAGCAAAGAAATCCTGAGAAAGAACAAAAAATGAGTAATAAAATTTTGTGATTCTTAAACTATACTATATAGCTATAGTAATCAAAACAGTATAGTACTGGCATAAACAGAGTAATAGACAAAATAGACAGAATATTGAGCCCAGAAATAAACAAAAGCATATACAGTTAATTAATATTTGACAAGAGAACTAAGAATACTCAATGCAGAAAAGATAGCGTCTTTAATAGATAGCATGGTGCTGGGATAATTGGATATTCATACATTAAAGAATGAAACTGGAACCCAATTTTACACATTTCAGAAAAATTCTCTTGAAATGGATTAAAGACTCAAATGCAAGACCTGAAAACATGAAACACCTGGAAGAAAAACATAGGACTAAATCACATTAACATGGTTCTTAATAATGATTTTTTATATGATATCTTAAGCACAAGTAACAAAATTAAAAATCACCAAGCCCTTATCATATGAAATGTTAAAGCACTTATGTAAGAAATAGAATATCAAAAACTATGAACAGTAAAATGATAAACAACTATTAACAACTGAACTCTGGCTGGTGTGGCTCAGTGGACTGAGCACTGGACTGAGAACCAAAGAGTCGCCAGTTCGATTCCCAGCCAGGGCACATGCCTAGGCTGCAGGCCGGGTCCCCAGTGGGGAGCACTTGAGAGGAAACCACACATTAATGCTTCTTTCCCTCTCTTTCCCCCTCCCTTCCCCTCTCTATAAAAATAAATAAATAAAACCTTTAAAAAAATAGACAGGGGGAGCTTAAGAATAGTATAGGAAATGGAGAAGCCAAAGAATGTATATGTACAACCCATGGACAAGAACTGTGGTCGGGGGGCAATGCTGGAGGGTTAGGCGGCCAGTGCAGGGATGAGGGGGATAAAGTGGAGAAAAAAACTGGGACAGCTTTAATAGCATAATCAATAAATTATATTTTAAAAAAATAAAGAAGTGGGACTACATCAGACTAAAAATCTTCTGTACAGCAAAAGAAACCACACAATAAAGGGAATGACAACCTATAGAATGGGAAAAATTGCAAATCATATGCCTGATAAGGGATTAAATCCACAATATATAAAGAGCTCATACAATTCAATAACAAAAACATAAATAACAATTAAAATGAGCAAAGGACTTGAATACACATTTTTCCAAGAAAGATATTCAAAATGCCAACAGGTCCATAAAACAATGTTCATCACTACTAGTCATTAGGGAAATTTTAAATAAAACTACAATGAGATTACTTTATGCTTGTTAGAATGGCCATCATCCAAAAGACAAGAATAACAAAAGCTGGCATGAATGTGAAGAATAGGAAACACTTACAAGTACATTGTTGGTAGAATTGTAAATCAGTACAGCCACTATGAAAAACCACTTGGAGGATTGTCAAAAACTTAAAAATAGAGCTTCCGTGTGATCTAGCAATTCTACTTTATGGAATATATGCAAAAAATAAAAATAAAAATAGTACCTCAAAAACCTTTTTAAAGAACAAAAATGCCATGAAAACACATAATAAAATTAGTAACAACTGTTTAATACCAAGTAATTCCTAATTCATTTTGAAAATTTTCCTAAAATTCTTATTAATTTATTTTTAATCATTGTTTTATTGTATTTTTCCATTACCATTTATCACCTTCATACCCCTTACCATTGCAATCAGCACACTGTTGTCAACATCCATGAGTCCTTTTTCCTTTTTGCTAGATCTCTCCACCCTCTAAAAAGTCCCCCACAGCTGTCAGCCTGCTCTCTACAAATGAGTCTGCCCGTATTTTTCTTGTTAGCATAGTTTGTTCATTAGATTTCACACATGAGTGAAATCATATAGTAGTTGTCTTTCTCTGACTAACTTATTCTGATTAGCATAATGTTCTCCAGCTCCATTCATGATGTTGCAAAAGGTAAAACTTTCTTCTTTTTAACAGCTGAGTAGTATTCCATTGTGTAAATGTCACATAGTTGTTTTATCCACTCATCTACTGATGGACACTTGGATTGTTTCATATCTTGGCGATTGTAAATAATGCTGCAATGAACATAGGGGCACTTATGTTTTTTTGAATTAGGGTTTTGGTTTCCTTCAGATAAGTCTCAGTAGTGGGATCACTGGGTCAAAAGGTAGGTGTTTCTTATATTTTCAGGTATCTCCATGCTGCTTTTCACAGTGGCTACACCAATCTGCATTCCCACCAACAGTGCAAAAGGGTTTCCCTTTCTGCACACCCTCACCAGTACCTGTTTTTTGTTGATTTATTGGTGATAGCCATTCTGACTGGTATAGGTGGTATCTCGTTGTAGTTTTATTTTGCATTTAATGATGATTAGTAGCAGTAGTCTTTTCTTATGTCTATTGGCTATCTGTATGTCCTCTTTGGAGTAGTATCTATTCAGATCCTTTGCTCATTTTTAATTGGATTGTTTGTTTCTTTGGTGTTTAATTTTATAAGTCCTATATACATTTTGGATATTAATACCTTATCAGATGTATCAGCAAACATGTTCTCCCTTTCTGTGGGTTGTAATTTTATGTTGTGGGTGGTTTCTTTTGCTTTACAAAAACTTTTTACTTTGATGAAGTCCTATTTGCTTATTTTTTCTTCTGTTTCCCTTTCCTGAGGAGACATATTAGATAAAATACTGCTATGAGCAAAGTCCAAGATATTACTGCCTATGTATTCTTCAAGAATTTTTATGGTTTCACTACAACATTTAAGTCTTTAATCCATTTGAATTTATTACTGTATGTGGTGAAGTTTCATTTTTCTGCACACACCTCTCCAATTATCCCAATACCATTTATTAAATAAGTTATCCATTGTATGTGCTTGCTTTTCTTTCAAATATTAACTGACTATAGAGGTAAGAATTTATTTCTGGGCTTTCTATTCTGTTCTATTGATCTATGTATCTATTTTTATGCCAGTACCATGCTGTTTTGATTACTATGACCTTATAACTTAATTATATCATAATTAAAGTTGGAGTGTGATTCTTCCAACTTTGTTCTTCTTTTTCAGGTATGTTGCTACATGAGGTTTTTGCAGTTTCATATAAGTTTTTGAAATATTTGTTCTAGGTCTGTGAAATATGTTATTGGAATCTTGATAGGAATTGTGTTGAATCTATAGATTGCTTTGGGTAGCATGGACATTTTAATGATGTTAATTTTTCCTATCCATGAACACAGTATGTGCTTCCACTTATTTGTATCTTCTTAAATTTATTTTTTCAGTATCTTATCATTACCTGAGTACAGGTCTTTTACATCTTTGTTTAGGTTTATTCCTAATTATCATTCTTTTGAAGCAATTGCAAATGGAAATGTTTCTTAATTCCCTTTCTGATAGCTAATTATTGGCATATAAAAATACACCTGATTTCTAAATATTAATTTTGCATTCTGCTGCTTTGCTGAATTCATTTATCAGTTCTAGTAGTTACTTCCTGGAGAGCTTAGGGTTCTCTATGTACAATATTATGTCATCTGAAAGGAAAGACAGTTTCACTTCTTCCTTTCCAATTTGGATGCCTTTTATTTCTTCTTGTCCAATTGCTATGGCTAGGACTTCCAATACTGTGTTGAATAAGACAGGTAAAGCAGACATTCCTGTTGTGTACCCAATTTTAAGTGGAACACTTATAGTTTTTGATCATTGAATCTGATGCTGGCAGTGGGTTCTCATATATGGCATTT
This sequence comes from Trachops cirrhosus, assembly GCA_028533065.1. Lineage (NCBI taxonomy): Eukaryota > Metazoa > Chordata > Mammalia > Chiroptera > Phyllostomidae > Trachops > Trachops cirrhosus. Next base: position 78,137,008 of record CM052544.1, read on the forward strand.
ATTGTGTTGAGGTGTCTTCCCTCTATTTTCACTTTGTTGAGAGTTTTTATTATAAATGAGTGCTGGATTTTATCAAATGCTTTTTCTACATCTATTGATACAATCACATGGTTTTTATACATTTAGTTTACATGGTATATCACATTTATTGATTTCTAAATATTATATCAACCTTGCATTCCCAGAATAAATCCTACTTGATCATGATGTATGGTTCCTTTATGTATTCTTGTACTTGGTTTGCCAATATTTTGTTGAGGATTTTAGCATCTATGTTCATCAGGAATATTAGCCAATGATTTTCTTTCTTCAAAATGTTTTTATCTGGTTTTGGAATTAGGATAATGCTCGACTCATAAAATCAGCTTGGGAGCCTTCCCTCTTGAATTTTTTCAAATATTTTGAAAAAAGGAGGTGTTAATTGTTCTTCCAATGTTTGGTAAAATTCATATGTGAAGCTCTCTGGTCAAAGCGTTTTTGTTTGTTGGGAGTATTTTGATTACTGCTTCCATTTCAGTATGTTTCTAGGAATGCATCCATTCATCCAGTTTGTCCAATTTGTTGGCATGTAGTTATTCATAACATTTTCTTATGATCTCTTGTATTTCTTTGGTCAGTTGTTATTTCTCCTCTTTTATTTCTGATTTTATTTATTTAGGTCCTCTCTTTTTTTCTTGATGAGTCTGGTTAAAATTTTATCAAGCTTGTTTATCTTTTCAAAGAACCAATCTTTTGATCTTTTGCATCATTTTTTAGACTCTACTTTGTTTATTTCTGTCCTGATCTTTATTATTTCCGTTCTGATCTTTATTATTTCCTTACTTTTATTTTCTTTGAGCTTTGTTTGCTGTTCTTTTTAAAGTTCCTTTAAGTGTAAAGTTATATTGTTTGAATTTTTCTAGTTTCTTTTTTGAGATAAGTCTTTAATGCTATTAATTTCCCTCATAGAATTGCTTTACTTGTGTCCCACAGATTTTGAGTTGTTGTGTTCTCATTTTCATTTGTTTCAAGGTATGTTTTCATTTCTCCTTTGATCTCATTTTTCCCCATTCATTGTTTGGTGACAAGTTATTTAGCTTCCATGCCTTTGTGTATTTTATATTTTTCTTCTTGTGATTGAGTTCTAATATCATAGCACTGTGGTCAGGAAGATGTATGGTGTGATTTCAGTGTTCTTAAATGTCCTGAGACTTGTTTTGTGTCCTACCATGCAGTATCTCCTAGAAAATGTTCAATAAGCACTTGACAGTATGTATATTCTGGTGCTTTTGAGTTCAATTCCCTTAACATTCAATTAAATCCATTTGATCTAATGTTGTCACTTAAGGTTACTCTCTCCTTGTTGATTTTTGTCTGGAAGATCTATCCACTGAAGTCAATAGGGTGTTAAAATCCTCTACTATGACTGTTTTTCTGTCAAATTCTCCCTTAATGTCCATCAGGATTCACTGAAACCTTTAAGAGGCTCAATTTATTGAGCCTGTAAGAGTGTCTCAGCATCTCAAACTGTCTCTGTCTCAAGTGGACAGAAACCCTGCTGCTTTTCACACCTGGATGTTATTTGGGTTTGTTTCCTAGTTCTAGTGCTCTTGGATAGAGAGCCCAGCTTTGGGTTTAGACCCCACACTTCTCAGGAGAAACCTTCCTGGCTGCTGAAATGTCCCTCCAGAACTTCAGTTGCTGCCTTGGGAGCCTAGCCAGTCCTCTCACAACTCTGAATTCCCTACTCATCATGTGGTGAGTTGGTTGCTTCCATTTGTCCTCAGTTATAAGGCTACTCTCCAGCTAGTGTTCAGTTGGTTATTCGGAAAGATTTTCTTTAATTTAGTTGTAATTCTAATTTGGTGCTAGGAGGAGGTTAGTGTAGCTTCTATCTACTCTACGGCCATCTTTGGCTCTAAATCAATTATTACATTATTAAATGAAGTTCTAAACAATGTTCACATGTTGCATTTATCTTCTTATCTCTTAAAAATCTTTTATTTATAACCATCTCCTCTTTTTCTCCCATGTCATTTATTAGTTTAAGATATAGCATTTCCTGTCCTGTAGAATACCTCACAATGTGAATTTGCCTGATCCACCATAATAAATATACTATAATCCCTGGATTACCAAATACAAATTCCTCTTCTTGACTAGATATTTATATTTATTTGTTTTCTTTTAATTGAATTTATTGGAGTGACACTTGTTATAACAAAATTATATAGGTTGCAGGTACACAATTCCAAAACACATCATCTGCACACTGCATTGTGTTTGCCATCCCAAGTCATGTCTCTGTCCATCACAATTTATTCACCTTTACCTTTCTCTACCTCTCCAAAACTCCCCTCCCCCAGCAACCACCACACTTTTATCATTTCCCTGAGTACTTTCTCTTTTTTTTCTTTTTTGCTCAATCCCCCTATCCCTTACTCAGCCCCCAGCCCCAACAACTTTTAGCCTATTCTCTATAGGTCTGTCTGTAGTTTGCTTATTAGTTCATTGCCTTCATTAAATTCCATATGAGTGAAGTCATATGGTACTTTTCTTCCTCTGACTGACTTATGTCACTCATGATATTCTCAAGGTCTATCTATCCATGCTGTTTCAAAGGGTAAAATTTCCTTCTTTTTTGCAGCCAAGTAATATTCAGCTGTGTAAATGTATCACAGCTTTTTAAATCATTCATCTTTAAGGTCCTTATCCATGGGCTGGTACATAAATCATCACTAAAATTTGGTTACAGATCCAGAATTTCAGGCCTCAACCCAGACCTGATGAATGTGAATCTCCATTTAACAAAATCCCAGGATGCTTCATGTTAAATGACATTTTAGAAGCACTGGTTTGTTATACATTCATAAAAAATAGAAATAGCCTTCATTAAAATAATAACTTTGAAGCTATTTGTATTTTAACAAAACTGGCAAGTTTAGGTATGAAAGTACACACAGCACTAATGATTTCCTAACCTTTGAAAATAAACGTGCTTGCCATGCAACCTAGGTGTCATGTGTCTTAATTAGAAAAGGATTCAGGACCACCTAATGCTGAAAATCTAGAGTTATTAAATAATTATATATCTAATGTTTAAATGAAGAAGGTATAAGTATCCAGTACAGAGTTGAACTTGTGTAATTGAAATTTACTAGGTATTCAGTTCTCAACATTGTGGGTTATACGATCTCAACTTTTTATTCTTACATAACTTCTTATATATTTCATTAAGTGCATAGTCCCAGAAGAGTCTCTAGTGAACAATACTTCTTGTTAGAGCACAATTTTAGGCAAAATAAAAAATGATACAATACTTTCTGAGAAAAAGAAACCAAGTAAGTTCTTTTAAACTTGTAGGGGATGCTTGCTATGGCTGAAGAAAAGGAGGCTGGGTTTCAGCATGTTAAATATACATAATAAATAATTAGATATCTCATTCACTCATTCTATAAGCATTATTATCTGCCTATGGTGGACTAGGCACAGTTCTAGAAACTGGGGATTTCTTAACAAATGGAATTTCCCCTGTCAAAGGGAATTCATGCTATAGTGAGGAGGTGGACAAGGGGCAGGCCGTGTTGATGGAATATAAGTGTGATGACAGGGGAAGTATTTTTGAGAATAACTCATCCAGACTATAGAGACATCCATCCTGGAGAAAATTAAATTCAACATAAAGCTTAATAAATGAATAAGCATGAATCCAATAAGAGTCAGGATAGAAAACAGATTTTTATTTTTTTAGGCAAAGGAAAGAACATGCCCAGAGTTAAGAACGACACTGGGCACAGCACACTAAAAGAACCAGAAAGATTGTGCAAAAACTGCATAGAAATATTAACATTTTATTTTCCCCATAAATACAATGGTGTTTATCTACTTTTCTGAGAGTTTAAGAGAGATTTTGAATGTAAAACCTGCCTATGATATATGATGCATGTAAACCATACTCTTGCATAATCACACATAACATCTATTTTCATTCATATCACTGTGCATTTCACCCCAATTTCAATCATCTTATACCATTCTGGGTAAATTTTGGTGAGGGGAAAGGTAGGTATAAAGAGACCTAATTTTCTAAACTCTGTAATGTTGATACTTTATGATCTTTTCCTTGTTTTTTCCTCACAAGATCGCTGATATAAGCCCAAAACTGGCCTTCAGCAAATTGTTCTTTAGTTTGATTATAGCAAGCGCAGGCCATGCTTGGACATCTGTACTAATAATTAACCCAGATATTTTTCAAAGGAACTTAATCTGGTTTCTCTGCTTTCAAGGTTATATTTTCTAGTCTAGTCACAGACATCCACTTTTATTTCACTGTTCCTTAGTGGACTTTTTTAGAGCCTGTTGAGACTGTCTATATTGGAGAGCCTTCTGTGAAGACTTGTGATACTGGGCAAAGGCCAAAGTCTCTGACAAATGACCCTTAAAGTTGAATTATGCTAAACATGAAGGCATGTCAGAACTTTCCTTAGAGATACAGTGCATAGTTTTATATTAATAAGGGAAGAATTTTGACAACTCTTAAAATATGTGACTTGTATCTTTCTCAAAGCTTCACACATTTATTCTTGTGCCACTTCTGGAAAATGTACTCAGAGAAAAATGACTATAAAGATCTAAACCTGTACATTGTAAAAATAGAAAAAGAACATCACAGACCAAAAAAGTGAAAAGGTAAGCAGTTTCATGTCAGAGAGGAGATGACATGAGAAGTTTTAGAAAAAGAACAAAGGGATGCCACAGTGGTAAAAAGTGTTAGTGAAAAATTGTTTCTGGGGTTTGCAAGAAGATGGAGAAGGGGCAGATTGCCTAATTTATTTAACAAATAACATCAACTCTGTGAGAGTAGTTTTACTTCTAAGAGGAAACATTGCAGAAAGCCAAGCATGGCTCAGAAGTGTCCACAAGGCTTCACCTAAAGGAGGCTGCAGTTGGGTTTTTGGAGCACTGAGTGCTAAGAAAGGAGTAAGCACAGAGGAAATCTTAAATTAGCAAAGTAGGGAAAGAAAATACTTCTAGTAGAAACCCCATGGGGGCATCACACAGCCAAAAGTGCAGGTGGTTCTATAAACCCCTAAGTCACTGAAATTGGATTGATGAATGCTGGCACGCTGATGGATGACCCTTCTCAAATTACATAATGGTAACCTGAGACTTACAAATGTTATTTAAAAAAAAAATAACACCAATTTCTAAAACACTAGACTGTTGGATGCCAATTTCTAAAACACTAGACAGGATGGCATAGAATTCCAAGTTATGATTCCCCATACTCCAACTTCACCCCATTGAGTAATCTTTGCTTGTACTGTTATAGCAATTTAATATAAAATAATTAATTTTGCCTTAAAAATTCTGGCATTAGCTTGTATTTAAAACCTTTTAATACAAAAAATAGCACCTCTAGGAGCTTGAACAAACTTGTTTGTGTTCTAAGTAGGTATCAATTCAAAGAGAAGTTTCACCTACATTCTATCACTTCTTTTTTTCTTTAATGAAATGAGTATAGAAGTATGGTTTTTATGACTCCTCATGTCTGCTTTGAAGCTTCCTTCTAATTCTTTGTAAGCATTCTGGCATCAAGTATGATGGTCCCATGGCAGCGTTTATTTAAATTGAGAAGGAAAACGTTCTAATTTCTCCCAAAGCCCAGATCCTTGGGGTAACGTGTCCCTGATTACTCTGGATTTCTATGCTAACTCTTTCAACACTTTAAGAAAATTTTTCATCCTTGCCACTCTCTTTATTGAACTTTGGCTTCCACCACTAAACAATGCAATTAAGTAATTTTCAACATAATCAAGGGCTGTTTCTGAAAGTTCATTTTCTCTTTTTACTGCTCACTCTTTCTCCTTCATGACTTAATAAATCAGTTCAAGAGATTACACAGCATCTTCTACATTCCAAATAATGAGGGTTAAGTATATGTTAATTATGATTATTAAGAAAAATTAGTTTACCTAGCATCAAGCCAGTTTTTAAAAATATCAACTTTGCCTCCTAGAAAATGGAGTAGATATACTTTTTCTTCTAATGCTTAGTACACCTAAGAACTCTAGACATTATATTTAAAAAGGAAAAGGAAAACACTACAAGCAAAAGAGAAGAAAGTAGACCTGCTGGGAACCTCAGAATGACTAGAATACTGATACCGGAGAAGGTAGTCACCTGAAAATGCTTACAGATGTAGAGAAATAAAAAATCTTAAGTGAGTATATACCACATAACAGAGTTCTAAAATATGTAAAGCAAATAATGATAGAAATGCCATATCCAAAATTATGTATGGAGAATAAAACCCACCTCCTCACCTATTAATAGAACAAAAGGCAAAGGAAGTACTCACCAAAAACACCAAACAGAAACACCTGATCAACATATATGCTATTCCAACCAACATTTTTTGAAGTCCCTGTAGAACATATACTAAGATAGACCATATTTGGTACTTTTAAAAAAAAAATTACAAAAAAAAATTTGAAAAGTGAAATCATACAGAGTATGGATGAGAGTAATTTGACTAGAATAGAATGGATGTACAAACAACAGGAAAACCAGAGGAAAATCTACAACACTTGGAAACTAACATACATACCTAAATAATTCATAGGACAAACTGAATAAAAATAAAAATAAACAAGAATTTTTGAGGCACAGTTAGAGGTGCTAAGAAAAATTTATAGCACTAAATAGCTACATTAAGTTCTCAAATTGGTCATCTAAGTTCCCACTGCAAGCAATTAGAGAAAGAAGAGCAAAATAAGCTCCAGGCAAGCACAAAGAAATAAAAAAAATAAAGAGCAAAAACAGTAAAATTAAAAACAAAAGGCAATTGCAACAAAAGCTGTGTCTGAAAAATAATAAAATTGGAACAGCTCTAGCAAGACTAACAAAGAAAAAAGAAAATAATATGTACAAGTTGCTAACAGTAAGATGATGAAAGGGACATTGCTTTAGATACTGTAAACATCAAAAGGATAAATGGGATCATTATGAATAATTCTAAACACATAAATTTGACAAATGAGACAGATGGACAGATTTTTGGAAAGTTACATTACCAAAATTCAACTAAGATGAAGTGGATAATTTCAATACCCTATAACTATTAAAAAATTAAAAACCACTAAAAAATTCTCATGAGGATTTGTTCTAAATATTCAAATATTAACATAAATTTTCTTTCTAAAAATAAAGAATGCAACATTCCCCAACTCATTCTATAAAGCTGGTATTATTCTCATTCTCAACAAGACAGAGAAAATGCAAACTACCAGCATTATTCATAAGTTTATGTGAAAATTCTTAATAAAGTATCAGTGAATAGGATCCATCAGTATATAAAAATAATTCCACACCACAACCGAGTGTGGCTTATTCTAGGGATGCAAAAAGATGGCTTAACATTTGAAAATCAACATTTCACAGGTTAAAGAAGAAAGATTTAAGTGATTAATTATATCAATTGGAGAAAATATATTTGCTAAATTTCAATACTTATTCATAAGAAAATCTCTCAGTAAACTAGAAATAGGGGTATAGCTTTCCCAATTTGATAAAAGATACCTAAAAATAATTACAGTGAATATGGTAAAATGCTAACTGTTTTCCCCACAATATTGGGACCAAGAAAAGGAAATTTACTCTCACCACTGCATTTCAACATGGTACGGAAAGTTATAGCCAGAGCAATAAAGCAAATAATGGAATGGCCCTTATTTGTGAATAATGTAATGGTCTATAGAAAATCCTTAGCAACTACTCCAAAAGACCTAAAATTCATGAGTTCAGCAAGGTCACAATATAAATAATAGACATACCAAAGTCAACTGCATTTTTATATATTACTGATGAAAACAGAAATGTAAACAATGCGATTTACTGTTGCTAAGAATGATTAGGTGCAAATCTAACCCAACTTGTAGAGGAGTTATGTGTTAAAAGTACACACGACCAGAGGGAGAAAAATCAAAGAATACATAAATGAAATGTCTCTCGACTAGAATATTCAATATAATAAAAATATTTCAATTATCTGCTAATTTATGTATAGGTATAACACAATTTGTACCAAGATCCAGCCCTTTTAGAGAAGATATAAGCTAAATTATTCTAAAATATATGCAGAAAAACAAAGAAACAAAAGTAGGTATAACAATTTCAAAAGAATGAGAGAAATCACTCCACCTGATTTTAAGAATTATTACATTCTAATCAAGACTATATGGTATTGGTGGAAGAATTAATATATAGATTGATGAGTCTAAGTAGAGAATACAGAAATACACCCATACAAGTATTGAGAACTGCTGCTTAACAAGAGTAAAAAACCATTCAATGGAGAAACTAGTCTATTTGAAGATGCATGGAGCTATTGGACGTCCATAGGCAAAAATATGGACCTGTAACTGAACCTTATACCATGCACAAAGAATAATTCAAACTGAATCAAAAATTTAAATGTAAAATTAAAGCTTAAGAGAATAATCTAGGGCTTTGAAGGAACTATAGCTAGGTAAGGATTTCTTATACTTAAAACCAAAAGCACAAACATGAAAGAAAAATATGATTAATTGGATATAATCAAAAATATTTAAAAATTTTTCTGCAGAATATCACATTAAAAAGATCAAAATCCAAGCTATAAACAAAGAGAAAATATTTGCAAGTCACATATCTGAAAAAAACCCCTGCATTTACAACCTATAAAGATCTTAAAAATTTTTTAATCCAATAGAAAATGGGAAAACAGCATAAATAGACATTTCACTAAAGAGAATATATAGATAAAACATGAGCACATCTAGGTATATTCAACATATCTAGCCACTAAGGAAATGAATGCAAATTCAGAGAACAATGAGATATCATGATATATTTAGCTATTATAACTAAATTTTTTAAATAATAATTTTAAACATACATAATCTTTCCAGAAAAAATCCACCCATTGTTAATATAACAAGAATGGTTTATGTGACATCGATGAAACCTCGGAGCCAAGGCAAGTGGACTTGATGTACATGCATGAACAATGAAGACTTCACTATTCTAGTCAGAGGGGGCAGTAGATGCTGTTGAGTAAGCATGTGTACTGTCTGGCCATTGCGTTCAAAATGACTGAGTGAGTAGACCAATGAATCTGCATCAAGTTTTGCATTAAGTTTGAATGTTCCTCCATGGGAACTATTCAGATGACTCAGAAGGCCACAGCTATGGGAAATTGGCAACTGGAAGTCTCATTACTATAATGTGCCGGCTCATACAACACATCTCATGCTGAGTTTTTTTATGAAACATCAAATCATCCAGGTGACTCAGCCTCCTACAGGCCAGATTTGGTGTCCTGCAACTTCTGGCATTCCAAAAAACTAAAATCACCTTTGAAAGGGAAAAGATGTCAGACCATCAATGATATTCAGGAAGATACTCTAGGACAGCTGATGGCAATGGGGAGAATTGTGTGAGTTCCCAAGGTGCCTACTTTAAAGGGGACTGAGCCATCATTTTCATACATTCTTTCTTGTATCTTCTTTAATAAATGTCTCTCTATTTCTCATAGCACATTACAGGGAACCTGTCCACGAGATATGGTGAATGTAGCCTAGCTCCTGATTCAGAAAACCAACAGGGAGCAAGGTTGGCACACAGGAGCCAAACCCATGGATTGGTTCTCCTGTGGGGAATCAGGCCTGCATTGTACTTAGGCTGCTATGGGGCTTGTTTTTGCTAAAACTCCCTCACCCTGGATTGAGGCAGCAAATGTTTACTGCATATCTCTAAAGTAACTTCCTAAAATCTATGCTAAACCTCCATGTATGGGGTATAACCAGTTCAACCACTTTCCCCCTTGATCTGCAACATCCCTCTCTTCGAAGTAATTAGCAACATTCTTTCCTTTGTTATCTATAAAAGGTAACCATTACAATGAACCTGTGCATAGTAAATGAGGACCATCCTCCATGTAATGTACCCAGAAAAGCAATAAAAACTTGTCCAGGCAGGGGTCAGGGCTCTTTCTTTCACTTAGAAAGCAGTCATGTTGTCCCTTTTCCTCTACGGGACTTCACATGTAGTCCATGTGAATTTGTTCATCACAGCCACAACTCACGGACCCCACGGACCAGAGTCTGCATCAGTACATGACTGGATACCTTCTGGACAGAACTCGTATTTATATATAACCTTATATACATAGTATAGAATTGTACTGTGTCTTGATTGTGGTGGTAGCGGTATAGACATCCACACATATAATAAAAAGACACAGATCTATAAACACACGATGCACCAACGTCAGTTTTCCACTTTCAATAGTGTACCCTACTCATGTAAGATATAACCATAGGAGAAAACTAAGTGAAGGGTCAATGGAATGTCTCTGTGGTATCTTTAGAACTTTTAGTTAATTTATATGTATTTCAAAATAAAAACTATAGAAAATTATTAATCAATTAAAAGAGAGGGTGAATTCAGAGAGTAAGTTCTAATAACAAAAAATCAATGCTATTCTATACTCTGAGCAGCTGCTATACACAATGAATTGTTTTGGATAGTATACTAATTTCTTTGGGCTGCTGTAACATTTAGCCTCAATAACTGTGAGAATATAACCTTCTACTTTTTTAAGCCACCCAGTTTCTATATATCTATTTTATATCTCTATGTATCTGTATCTATATATTTACATATCTATATAAATAGTAATTTTTGAATGAAGATGCAATCATCACCTGTTTGGGATTTCTTTATTTGGGCTGTTTTTCTATTAGTGTTTTTGTGTTTTTGTTAGACCATGCTTAAAATTAAGCTCATAAATTTTACCTATGTGCAACCTTTTGCTCTTGTGATGCGATAATCTCCAGCACAAGAATGTGGGCATTGGTTTCTCTTTCTCATGAAGGTAATTGGTGGACAGTTACTTTGAATCTTTAACCCTTATCTCATTATCAACTCCCTTTACCCAGATTAACTACCTAACTAACTACCCAGACAAGTGTATTACAATTAAAGCAGAAAAATTCATTAGGTTATTTTGCACATACAATGTAGAATTCAGACAGCAATGCTGTCTTAATTCTCAATCCAGAACAAGAGGCTTAAAACAAATGTACAACCATTACACATGCTCAAAGTCATTTTTAATCCTACAAATACAGCAAATTTATTATTGAAAAGATATATATGGACTGAAAGCATAATTTAAAACCTAGACTAGATAACAATATGTACCACTTTTATACTACATCAGAAGCAGAATGCATGTTTATCAAAAACAGTAGACAAGTGATCAAATAATTTTTTCCATATAAACATCTGAACTTTTTATGTTGTTGTAGGGAACAATTTTAGATAATTTATGTTCTTCTGAAACTCATTTGTATTCTACTCTAAATATACAGCCACCTAAACTGCTGAGAAAATCTGGGCCAGAGACCTAAATACAGAACTCCAGGGAGGATTGCTGGCTGAATGCAAGTTCATTTATGTAAGCACTAGTCTAGTATTATATCAGTGTAAGGAACAGCATGATTTGCTTCACTGTAGCCAGTGAGATGCACTCTGTATACCAACATGCAACAATGAAAGAAAACAAATTGCAATGTATTGATTGGGAAGTTATTTTCTAAAGCAAAGTGAAGGAATAGTTTTAGAGTGGTTCTAATATTTTTAGGAAAATGATATTTCCACACATTTTTTTCCAAAAAAGAGAAGTTTTATTAAAATATGGGATTTTTCCTCAATATCAGAAATACTGGGTTGTATCAAACAGCTTAAAAAATACCAACACTGGTACTTTTCTTACAACAGGATTTACCATAGTCACTTCTTTTTCACACACTTTTCTCATGTTCTCATTTAACAGTTCTTCTCTTTGATGTGTTATATCTGTGAGTATCATTTTTAAAATAAAATACATTTCTTTTTTTTTACAGTTATGACTTTTTTTCTTTTCTTTTTTTTT
>CM052544.1:78149466-78202351 GCA_028533065.1 Trachops cirrhosus
CAGAGGGGAGAGGGGAGGGAATTTCAGGGGAGAAGGGATGGGTTTACAGGAACAAATATAGAGGACACATGGACAAAACTAGGGGTGTTGGAAAGGGGAGGGAGGAGGGGAGGAATGGGTGGGTGGGCTGGAATGGGAATAAAGGATAGAAACTGTACTGAATAAACTAAAATAAAAATTTAAAAAAAAAAAAAAAGAAAAGATGCATAAATGGATGATGAATACAATAAATGAATGTGAAGATAAATTTTTCACTGATACAGAAAGCAAGGTAAACTAAGAGACTGCTGAGAGTGAGTAGGAAGTATAAAAAGAGATTCTGTGGATTTCACACAACTAACATATTCTTACTCCATCTTAAATAATATAACACATTTACACACATCTGTACACATATTTGTATTTACTGGGTTTATAAGTCTACCCCTACAATGTTCCTGAAAACTTAATGTTTTATAAGAGAACTTATATAGGTTTCTTCAAATCTATCAGAAAGATAATGGAAACTTTTTTCTTCTTTATGAGAAGAACTACAGGGTCCCACAGAAATGAAGCCTGTTTGAGTGTGGTTGGTAGAGTAATAATATGGGAGTAATAATTTATAGGGATTTGTTTATAGTTTCCATTTGAACATTTCACCTAAAATGTGATTTGGTGTGCTTGAATGTGATAGTGTTATATTATAGAATTAATTACATGCTTATGATTTTATAATAAAAGATTTTGTAATAAAAAAGAGGCATTATTTGTGCTGGACCCTATAGTTCATATTGTTGAATCATATTTATTTTAATCTCTTCTGCCAATCTCTGCCTTACAACTGGAACACTTAATCATTCATATTTAATGTATGTACTGATGAGATAGTATTTACACCTGTCATTTTACTATTTGTTTTTATATATCTTATGACTTTCAATTTCTTTATTCATCCATTATTCCTTTTTTTCTTGTTACATAGATACATTCTAGTATTCTTTTAAATTTTTTTCTTCTGTTTCTTTTAGTGTATACTTTTTTCATTATAATAATACTGGGTACCCAGAAGAAGACAATTAATATTTCAATTTAAAATAATCTAGTTCAGAACAAAGCAGGAGGGATCACAATACTTGAATCAAATTGTATTACAAGGCCACTGTAATCAAAACAACCTGGTAGTGCCATAAAAACAGACACATAGACCAATGGAACAGAACAGAGAGCCCAGAAATAAACCCAAGTCTCTATGGTCAATTAGTATTTGACAAAGGGGGAAGAAGGATAAAATAGAGTAAAAATAGCCTCTTCAACAAATGGTGTTGGGAGATCTGGACAGCTACATGCAAAAAAATGAAACTTGATGACCAACTTACACCATAAACAAAAATAAGTTCTGGGTGGATAAAAGACTTAAATATAGGTCGTGACACCATAAAAGTTGTAGAGGAAAACATCGGCAGGAAAATCTCAGACATGCCACGCAGCAACATCTTCACTGATATGTCCCCTAAAACAAGGGACATAAAGGAAAGAATAAACAAGTAGGACCTCATCAAAAGAAAAAGCTTCTGCATGGCTAAAGAAAACAGCATTAAAATGAAAAGTGAACCAACTATATGGGAAAACATATTTGCCAATGATACCTCAGACAAGGGTTTGATCTCCAAAATATATAAAGAACTCACATAACTCCATTCCATGAAGAACAAAAAACCCAATTAAAAAATGGGCAAAGGGCTTGAACAGACACTTCTCCAAGGAGGACATATGGAGGATCCAGAGAAACAGAAAAGATGCTCAGTATCGCTAGCTATCAGAGAGATGCAAATTAAAACCACAATGAGATACCACTTCACACCAGTCAGAATGGCCATCATAAACAAATCAACAAACAACAAGTGCTGGTGGGGTTGTGCAGAAAAGAGAACCCTAGAGCACTGTTGGTGGGATTGCAGACTGATGCAGCCACTGTGGAAAACAGTATGGAATTTCCTCAGAAAACTAAAAGTGGAACTATCTTTTGACCCAGCAATTCTGCTGCTGGGATTATACCCTAAGAACCTTGGAACACCAATCCAAAAGAACCTATGCACCCCAATGTTCATAGCAGCGCAATTTACGATACCCAAGGGCTGGAAGCAACCTAACTGCCCAACAGCAAATGAGTGGATCAAAAAACTATGGTACATTTATACAATGGAAATCTATGCAGCAGAGATAAGGAAGGAGCTCCTAACCTTTGGGACAGCATGGATGGAACTGGAGAGCATTATACTAAGTGAAATAAGCCAGGTGGTGAGGGACAAATACCGTATATTCTCACCTTTAGCAGGAATATAATCAACAAGAGAAAAAAAAACAAACAAAATATAACCAGAGACTCTGAAATTAAGAACAATTTAACAATAGCCAGAGGGGAGGAGGGGGCACAGTGGAGAGAAGGGTTTTCAGGAACTACTATAAAGGACACATGGACAAAACCAAGGGGGAGTGTGGAAGCAAGGGAGGGGAGTGGGTTTGGAGGGGTGGGGAGAAAATGCAGACAACTCTAATTAAACAACAATAAAGTAATTTATGAAAAGGAAAAATAAATAAATAAATAAAATCAGGTAATACCACTTTACAGATACTAGAGTAGCTATAGTAAAAAAAAATCAGAATAAGTATTGTTGGCAAAGGTATAGAAAAATTGGTATTTCCATGTATTGTTGATGGTAATATAAATGGTGTTGGGAAAATTGGACATATACACGCAAAAGAAAGGAGGTTAGACCACCAACTTACACTATACACAAGAATAAACTCAAAATGGATGAAAGACTTAAGTGTAAGTTGTGAATCCATAAAAATTCAGGAAGAAAACATAAGCAGTGAAATTTCAGACATCTCCCGTAGCAATATTTTGGTTACTGAGGGCAAGGGAAATAAAGGAAAAAATAAACAAATGGAACTGCATCAAACTAAAAAGCTCTGCAAAGCAAAGGAAGCCATCAACAAAATAAAAATAAAACTCTATAGCATAACATATTTCCCAATGATACAGGCTGATAAGTGGTTAATTTCCAAAACATAGGCAAAGGACATGAATAGAAACTTCTCCAAAAAGGACATACAGAATACCAACAGACATATGAAAAGATGCTCAATGTCACTAATCACTAGAGAAATGCAAATTAAAACCACAGTGAGGTATCAGCTCACACCTGTCAGAATGGCTATCATCAATAAATCAACAAAAAAGTACTGGCAAGAATGTGGATAAAAGAGAACCCTAGTGCATTATTAATGGGAATGTAGATTGTTATAGTCACTATGGAAGATAGTATGGAGTTTCCTTAAAAAATTAAAAATGGAACTGCCTTTTGACCCAACTATCCCACTTCTGGGGATACATCCTAAGAATCTTGAGATACCAGTTCACAAGAATATATGCACACCTATTTCATAGCAGTATCATTTGCAATAGCCAAGATCTAGATACAGCCCAATTGCCCATCAGTAAATGAGTGGATAAAAAAACAGTGGTGCATTTACACAATGGAATGCTATGTGGCTATAAAAAAGGACATCTTACCTTTTGTGACATCATTGATAAATATGGAAATTAATATGCTAAGTAAAATAAGCCAGTCAGTGGAAAACAAATACCATATATTCTCACTTATATGTGGAATCAAATTAACAAAATTAACTAACAAACAAAATGAAAGTGGTGGTGAGTCTTTTTCTCACTTCTAAATTTAGATTGTGAGGAAAAATATTTGTGAAGCTAGTGTCTTGGGTATAGTGACTCTTTGGTTTTTATTTTACTTTATTTTTTGACCCTTTGCTCACAGAGATATTTTGATCTTTAATGTCTATGTCTTTATGTCATTTTAACATATAAAGGAAATACCATAGAGATAGAACACAGGCACAGATTCCTTATGAGCCTGGTGTTTGCACTGGCCTCACAGAGAGGGGAGTTAAGCAGTTCTCTCCAGACCAGCATTTTTTTCTGATAAACATTGCTGAGAGCCTTTATGTGGAAACTACATGAGGTTTTTCATTCTGTCACATCTTCTGTTCTAAGAGGTTAGCTTGTGACAAGTTAAAAATATCTTCTCTGGTCTCCGCTATCTGAAAGGTATCTGGTGGCGAGTCAAATAGACTGGGTTCCAAGTATCTCTTTGTCCAGCTGTACTAGCCCTCAGGGAAGTTTGTCATAAGGAGACTCAGCTGGAAAAATCCCTGCCAGGTGCTACAAATGACTGTGATAAAAAGGCTGTCTTCCAAAACAGAAAGGCTTTGGACGTTATTATTGCCTTGCAAGGAGGCATCTGTGCTGCTATCCAAACAGAATGCTGTGTGCTCATACCTAATGAGTCTGCTAATGTATCTTCTTTATTAAATCACATAAAAACAGAAATAAATACCTTGAAGGATTCAACCCCAGCTAAGGACTCAGTAAATTAATGGTTCTGATATAGTAATCTTGATATAAAAAAGTTGTCACTAATTTTAAAAATTATTGCCTTAACCTGTATTTTCTCTTATAAGTGCCTATATGTTACAATGGCATCTGCCAGATAGCTGCCAAATAAGCCACTTCCATGCTAGAGAAACCTGTTGTTGACCACTTAGGACATATTAAGAAAATATGGCATATGACATTGTAAAAGCCTGTCAAAAAGAATAAATCACTGGGGAAGGTCATAAAAAAGACCCTGGAGCTCAACCTGTCAATGGAGGTTCCCCACCTACTTTCCTGTACCTAGGATGTATGTTTCAATTGTCTTCCAATGTGCTAAATCTACATAGGGAAAATTCCTGTTGAAAGTTAAAATATATATATTACTCATAGTCTCACAATATAATAAGCAAAAATACAGGATATAATAAAAATGTGTCATACCAAGAACCATAAAAATCACAATTTGAAAGAAAAATCACAATTTAGATTAAAAAAAAGCATCTAACACCAACATTTAGATGAATCACATATTGGAAGCTGATAAGAACTGTAAAACAATAATCACAGAAATGTTCTAATAAGAAAGTTTAAATTCTTTTGAAACAAATAACACATAGAAAATTTAAACAAAGAAAAAAGTTATAAAAATGAAAGGGAAACAAAAAAGAAATGCAATTAAAAATAACATGGTAGAGGAGCTCAAATCTGGGGTGAAGATGAAAGAGGATCGAAATAGTGATCTAAAAGACAGATCAAAAGGCTTAACCTCCCCACCCCTGTCTAAACAACAGAAAAAAATATCCAATTAAAATAAAAAGGAGAAAGAGAAAGAGAGATGAAATAGCCTTAGGGACACATGGAACAATAACAAAATATCAAATTGTCACATCATCAAATTTAATTTTATCTCATGGAGTGTTTTATACCTGAATTTCAAATATTCATCATGTAATAAGTGAACTAAGTATCTGTATATGTAAATCAATACTTTTATCCTACTTCAAAAATATGCAAAAGTTAGGTTTTTGTATATACTATATAGTAATCTTTATGTCACCTATTGAGTTTATTTAAGATAAAAAATCCACGTGGAGTTTATTTAACAAATATATACTGCATTAAATATACATTCAAATGGTCAATTCTTTTAATTTTATAGCAACATTTGTAAACTGTGCCATTGTATTCAAATAATCTTGTGTTCTTTTTTCAAAGGTAGAAACAACAGGAAATTTTAAAATTTCTTTATGATGCATGACAAGTTATCATGACAAAATATATTATGTCTTACAAATGATTATCAATTTTTATTAGCATTGGAATGAGTCACTACATTTTACACAATAAAATAAAATTTCATTTTTATTTCTTCAACATTCAGTTAAGCCATAATATTTAAGCCATTTTTATATTTGCACTGTTCCTAGTTTAGAATGTAAATTTTTATTTTTTGTTTTAATGTAATTATTATATTAATAGTATAAATCAATAGATTTTAGAAGCTTACTAGACTACATGTTTCTAAATATTAATATCAGAAACAATAGGAAAACATATTTGACTATCTGGTATTTCAGTATATTATCTGTTGCAAGAAACAAAACAAAATTACTTCAGTATGACTAATGTAATAAGGAGGATTTATTAGCTCAAATAATGGAAAGTCAATGAGCAGGGAGCTTTTATTCATGACTTAATTCACCAGCACAATAATGTCATAAGTGCCTTGCAGATGCCACAGTCCAGGATCTTCCTGCACCCAGACATTGTCAACACCACCAAGTTCTGCGACACCGTAAGCCCTTGGACCACATCTCCTTCGACATGTTTGCAGACGAAGCTCCAAAGATAGCAGAAAACATTCAAGCTCTGAGTACTGGGTGGAAAGGATTTGGTTATAAAGATTTCTGCTTTCATAGAATTATTCCGGGATTTATGTGCCAAGGTGGTGACTTCACACACCACAATGGCACAGGCAGCAAGTCCATCTACAGGGAGAAATTTGATGATGAGAATTTCATCCAGAAGTACACACAGGTTCTGGCATCTTGTCTGTGACAAATGCTGGACCCAACATAAATAGTTCCCAGCTTTTCATCTGCACTGCCAAGAATGAGTGGCTGGATGGCAAGCATGTGGTCTTCAGCTAGGTGAAAGATGGCATAGATGTAATAGCCAAGGAGTACTACGGGTCCAAGAATGGCAAGACCAGCAAGATCACCATTACTGACTGTGGACAACTCTAATACATTTGACTTGTGTTTTCTCTTAAACACCAGATAATTCCTTCTGTAGCTCAGAAAAGCAGCACTTCACCCTCATCTGCTTCGAATGTTCTATAATCTTCATGTTCTCACCGCACTTCATTGGGTTCCATGTTTTCCTTACCCTTTCCAAGTCTAGCTGGATTGTGGAGTTAAGTATATGATTATGAAATAAAAACTAAACGAAAATAATGTCATAAGGACTCCAATTTCATTCATTTTCTCTGCTCTGCACCATGTGATATAAGGCTTATTCCAATACTGGCTTCCCTTTTAGTGCTAGTCACAGGGCTACTTGCTTCTTTAGCTACTCAAATATAAAGAGAGGATTTCTTCTGGAGGTTATTTCAGGAGACTAAGAAATTGTGTTTATTTGTTTCTCTAAAGGCCCCAGTCATCTCTACATTGATATTATTAGACCACATTGGGTTGTCTGTCAATCACTACAACAGTAAATATTGCCAGTGGATGGGATGTTAGATCTGAACAATTTGTCCTTTTCTATAGTTGAGATCAGTTACCTTTACTTCTAATTTAAAAGGGAATTGGCTGCAGGGGAAGTGTGAAAGTATTAATAAGAGGTGAAGGGGGTGGGAGAGGTGTTTTGCAGGCAAGTAATATATCCATGGCAGAGTTTTATTAAGGACAGATCCTTGGGATTCTGATAAAAATCTTAATTTTCAGTAATCATTACTTACCATTGTCCTCCTCCTGCTTAGATTCAGTAAGCCACCAGCCTTTGTTACAAATATTTAAGTGACTATGTTTCCAAAATGCACTAGGAATTTCCAAACAAACATCTTTTGGTACTAAGTATTTCCCAATTTATGTAAAGTGACTTGGCCTACTATAGATAAAATCCATGTGGCAGGAGAGGATAGAATTTATGCACTTGTATTATCTCTATTAAAACTACTTAAGTTATTGTGCTAAAGCTTTTTATACAGTGTTACATTTAATCCTTATACAAATCATTAATGGTAGATGCATATTACTGTAATATGATATCAAAAATTCAGATTAAAGGACATTAATGTCCCTAAAAGAACATGATCTCAATGTATATGCTGCTAATCACTACCATGATACGTTTGTACCATTTTGCAAATTTTGAAAATAAAACAGGAATAAACATTCTAACATAATCTTGGCTCCTTGGCAGAATCTTTTAAGTGAAGCAATGACCCTAGGTCACCCATAATAAAATTCACCTCATCTGGATTATCTGGAGGAGGAGGAGACTCTGGGGCACAGGACAGAGCACCTGGAAGCAATGACTTAATTCTAAGTGATAATACTATGTGAGCAAGCAATTTAATTTGGGTGTTTTCCAGAAAGAAAGCAACCAAATCATTTTTATGCCTCCTGGAGGTGTTAGCACAATTTCCTAATACATACAAGACTAGCTCCTCTTCCTGGAAAAAAGTAAAATATCAAGGAATTCCACCAATAAAAATAGCTATCTTCTAAATAAAATTTTCTTTTAAGTAGAAAATATTTCACTCAAAAATCTTGCTTTTTAATTAAAGACAAATAATTTTCCCAAGAAATTTCTATGATGACATTTCGAAGTGTATTATTTTATTTTTGAATCTCAATTTATATTTTAAATTGAATAAAAAAATTATTTTTAGTTAAGGTATTTAATGAAAACATGGTAATTCTTGCTAGGTTCCTTGAAGATTTTCCTAAAGAATATGTTTTTACCATAAGACCACTGCAATATGGCTTGGGGGGAAAAGAATTAATACTTAATCTTTAGCAGTTAACATTTACACTTTAAGTAATACAAAGAAATAAAAGTTTCCCTAGATTTTAAACAAATATAAAATGCCATTTCATTTTTTATATAACAGCTTTATTGAGATGTAATTCATATGCCATTAGTTCACCTTTTGAGAGAGTACTAATTGTGTTTTTAGTATATTCACAGATTTGTGACATCATCATCACAAACTAATTTTAGAACATTCTTATCACCTTCCAAAAACCCTCGTATCTATTCTGTAGTCTCCATTCCCTCATTCTACCAGTTCCTAACAACCAAAAATCTATATTCTCTTTCTTGATTTACCTATTTTGGCATTTCATATAAATGGAATAATTACATTATGTGATCTTTTGTAACAGCTTTTTTGTGTAGCATAACATCTAGGTGTATCCGTGTTATAGCATGTATCGGTACTTCATCCTTTTATGGCTATATAATGTTCCATTATGTAGATAAATCACAGTTTGTTCCCAATTACATTGTTGATGGCCATTTTGTTTGTCCCCTCCTTTTGTCAATGATAAACAATACTGCTATAAACATTTTGTACAAGAATACGGACATATTCATTTATCTTGGATATATACTTGTTAGTGGAATTGCTGGGTTATATATTAACTTTTATTCTGTTTTATACAAACATTGCCCCAAATCCAACAAATTTAGAAAAGGTGCTATATGTAATCTCTTAAATTAATTTAAAAATTGAAACCTGGACAAGGCTCATAGCAAACAAATAGGAAAATTGAGCAATCCTTCCATTGGTCACAGATTTTTTCCAAAATAAAGGGAAAATTGTGCTGACATTAAAATTATGTTTATAATATTTTCATTGTTGAACTTAATGATGGTTCACATTAAAAATATCACATTTGTATTGAATATATTCTACTTACCACAGAGAGAAATAGTCAATACTACATTTTTCAAGTCATTTCTTTTTTTTCTATTTGATAATTCAAAAAAAAATTAGTTGGATGTACTCTTTCACATTTACTAAAATTTCTGACCATTTTTACTTCACCTCATCTCACTCCCTATAGATGAACCATACTCCAAATAAACAAACATTTATAGAGACCCTTAAAATGAAAGAATATT
Source organism: Trachops cirrhosus (assembly GCA_028533065.1). Lineage (NCBI taxonomy): Eukaryota > Metazoa > Chordata > Mammalia > Chiroptera > Phyllostomidae > Trachops > Trachops cirrhosus. Next base: position 78,159,038 of record CM052544.1, read on the forward strand.
TCATTATCAATTATATGTCAAGTCATAGGATACACCAAGTATAAACATTTAATAATACATACAACTCAGAGATATCAACCATACAGTCTATAAAAATCACATTAAAGTTGGGGAGATAGTTCAGATAAAGGAGAAAATGCTCTGTACCATCCTAAATAGTGATGGCCTTATAATCCTGTATTTAGAGGAAAAAAACATATGAAGTTAGGTCTTTTTAAAAATACCTATTTTGTGATACATTACATTCCTAAATGAGTTGGTTTCATCACTTCATTCCCACCTATAATTATTCATAGTTTTAAAAGATATATAGGTAACAGAACTTTTTAATAGAGTAAAATGTCTAGCTTCTGGTCAAGATGGCAGCATAAATAAATGCAGTACTCTCATTTTCCCATGACCACATTACTACAGAACAGATATAATTCAGAAACACTAAAATCTAGCAAATGGGAGTCCTACAATTAACATAAAAAATAGCCACACTGAGACTGGTAGAACAGGCAGAGATGCAGAACGTGTCCCATACCAACATGTGGGCAAATAGAAAGTGGGCAATATACCTTGGCTGTGAATGTCTACCCTGAGGAGTGAGGACTCACCAAGCCACCCATTTCAGGGTTCCAGTACTGGGAAGTGAAGTCCCCATAAATTCTGGTTGTGAAAACAAGTGGGAATTGTGGCTGAGTGAAACAAAGAGATCCTGCAGTCCCAGGCAGTTCCCCTTAAAGGACAGACTTACTCAAACTTATACCCTCTTACTTTCAGAGCTGGGGCAGTAGCTTAAAAGCCACTAGGAACATACGGGGAAAAACTGAATTTTCTGGGATCAGGGTGAGAGCAGGATGGGAAGATATTTTCCCAGACAGAAGTGCTGGCATCTCCTAGATGCAGAATCCAAAACACTGGTTATAAGAATGCTCAGAAAACTTAGGGGAAGAGTAGAAGAATTTAGAGAGAATTTAAACAGCATAAAAATGGACCTGAAAAATATAAAATACAACCAGTGTGAAATGAAGGATACACTAACTGAAATGGAAAATAATTTACAGGGAATCATTAGTAGAGTATATGAAATTGAAAATCAAAATAATGATTTGAAATATAAGGAAGTAAAAAACACCCAATCAGAATGGCAAAAAGGAAAAAAAAATCTGAGAAAATGAGAAGAGTGTAAGAAGCCTCTGGGACAACTTCAAACATACCAACATTCACATGATGGGGGTTCCAGAAGGAGAAGAGGAGAGCAAAAAATTAAAAATGTATTTGAAAAAATAAAGACAGAAAACTTCCCTAACCTGGTGAATGAAATAACATTCAAGTCCAGGAAGCACAAAGAGTCCCAAATAAGAACCCAAACAGACCCACAGTGAGTCACAGCATAATGAAAATGACAAAAGTTTGGCATTTTAATAGAGAATCTTAAAAACAGCAAGAGCAAAACAGTTAGTTACTAAGGAGCTCAAATAAGACTCAGCTGATTTCTCAACAGAAACTTTGCAAAAGAATTACAAGTATTCAAAGTGATGAAAAAGTACCTACAACCAAGATTACTCAAAAAATTTATCATTTAGAATCAAAGGACATAGAAAGAGCTTCCCAGACAAAGAGAAGCTAAAGGAGTTCATCGTCACCAAACTAGTATTACATGAAATGTTAAAGGGTCTTTTTTAAGAAGCACAAGAAAAGAAAAAAAAGATAAAAATGTGAATAATAATATTGCAATAAATATATATCTACAATTATGTATAAATATATATGAACATATACATATATAATTTAAATTTAAGCAAACATAAAACGCATAGAGTTCTCATTCCACAATATTAATTTATATAGAGAACAGCTTTGTAGACTCACATAGTTGCCTACTTTAGGTAAATCCAATTAAATTTTGTGTTCTCAAATGATTACTTAAGTAATTCACAGAAAGCTAAACAACACTGATACACAGCACTGGCTTCCATCCTGAAATTTAGATCAGAAAGCAAGAAACTCTCTTAGATCCCTGGTAATACTAAGGTCCCAGATTAAAAATTCAAGAGTTATAAAAATTCTAGTTATTAAAACTATAACCCTTCTGATAGTATTGAGTAGTGAAAATTTAACAGTAGATCTAGATCACATCCAGGGAGAAAATTTAAATAAATATTTAGATTATCATTACATTATTTCTTCAAAAAATCTATTTTTAATAGTTATTATTTTTGAAAGTCCTATAGTTTATTCACAGAAACTTTATTATTTTAGAAAACGTATTCTCTGTTTTAAGTTTGTCATTATCTCCAAGGTTGATTGTAACAAAGTAATTCTCTCAAACGTGCCATGTGAAGCTCTTAGATAAAATTAGAACTGGAGGAAAAGGGAAAAGACAAAGTCATGAAGAATGAAATGCTCTTTAAGGAACGGTTTATCAAACATTGCTGAGGAAAAAGAAAACATATTGCTTCTGCTTTTTAACTTTACACCTAGATACATTTATGCAAGAATAATGAGCAATACAATTCTTATTTCCAAGATTTATAGTACTGCAGTAATTTGACATATGCCTATTCCCTTGAAAAATCACATCACTTTAGAATAAAGCAGCTATAAAATATTAACTATATCCTTCTATTTCCTTTAGTTTCATATATAAATTTGAGGAAATGAGAGCATGAAAAAAATGAATGGTGTTGATGGGGTTGTTTTCTAAAATGACAAAAAAACAAAAATGCTTATTGAAACATTAAACTTAATATATATTTTCCAATGTTCAGTTATACTTTTGAATTTCTAAGTTTTTTGTTGTTGTTGCTATTGATTTTTTACTTAAAATTTTGGATTGATGTATTTATATTATCTGTTAAGTGAATTTTTAGATTTATTGAAACTCAGAAAATATTGATGTTTAAAGAAATGTACTTTTAGGCCTAAAAAATAAAATTAAACTTTAGAGTAGAAATGCATGTTGATCACCAACTAATAAGAATCCAAATAAATGGTATGCAAGTAATAGAAGAAACGGTGACCTATTAAAAATGCATTTTGAGTGTAGAGGTCCAGCCGGTGAGTATGAGGACCCTGCACAGAATGTTCTATTCTAGAGTTGTTTTTTCATTCTTCATTGAACACTGATGCCAATATCTATTTTATCAGTATTCTGAACATTTTTGCTACAGTATTCTTTCACACTGAGCAGGCAGTGTGTATGTTAGTGTGCAAGGGTAGGGGGGCAGGACCTCACCGGGATAAATGTGCCTCTCTGCCAGCTCTCTAATAAACCGTGCTGATGAATGCAATTAAAGAAAAATCACACAACCACACACATTGGTGCCACCATTATTTTATGGTTCCCAGCTGGGTTCAACTTAGTTTTCAACTCTGCCCACCAGTCCTTCCACAACAATATTTTCTCCCGTCCTTTTTGCAGGTATATTTTCCAATTTCTCCATTCTTATACTCAGAACCTTGAGGCCACCCAATTAAGAAAATAATCTTGTCTTTAATATTCCTTAAAAAATTTAAAAATACCATCCTCAAAATTTACCCAAAATTCAACAACTATGCCTATAACTGAATCTATCCATTTGTTTTTATTTCCTGTTTCAAAGTATACTGACTAGACTTGTTCAACTTAAAGTCGAACTCTCATCAGACTTTGGGATTTTCTCCACTCTGGAATTGTTGATGTCTCATTAATGATTATTTCTTTTCCTCTTGTTTAATTAGTCTCTATCTCTTAAAGGATATTTCTCAATCTCTGGATTTTTCTATCTCAAAACAGAAACCAAGTTCAAAACATTACTATTAAACCTCAATATTCTTATTTAAGTTATGAGGTAATGTGGCTAGGCAATTACTATATTTTCTCTAGCTTTTACATTTTATTAACTTGAAGTCCTATGGGACTTTGAGGTACTCAAGTGTCCTTTACAGCATCTTAATATCTAGAATAATTCTAAATGAAATCAAGAAGTAGGCATTATTGTTTTAATACCCTATCTTTGGTGTCTCCTCCAAACCATTCAGTGTCTTGTTCTCTAGACTTTTCCACCAAAAACATTGCCACTTTTCATTTATTATTTCAGGCTTGAGAAAAAAAATGAGAATTGTTATTCAAAACTGAATGGCTATTATTAGATAAGATTTAACAGTTCTTTCATCTTTGAAATAATACTATTTCATTGGATTATCCCAATTCAATACACAGCTCTTTATAATGTCCTTCTGTAAAAAAAATAACAATCTTGATAATTATACCTAATATTAATTAGGTAGAGAGTAAAAAGAGAACTTAGTTTTCATGTGTTATTTATACCATCTAACACAAAGCACATTTATACAATGACAAGATTTTATATATTTGCATATGCATATACTTACATATATATTTATAACAAGTTGAACACCAAAAAGTTATATAATGCAATCCAATAAAATATAGACTAACGGATATTTTAGAGGACTAGTATCCTATGTTGTTATTGGTAGAGAGTAGAAAAATTATAGAAGGAGAAAATATTTTCTCACACATTTACATGCATAAGAATTGAAAGATGTTTTCTATAGGAGTAGGACAGTTCATCTGATATTCCACTCCGGGTAATCAGCACCATAGTTTCTTTAACACAGAACCCATGGAAGAAAAGTAGTATGCTCATCTTAGGATAAGACGACTTTCACATATCATTCTCCTTAATTATTTAAAAGATATAATAATTTTAAATGCACATATATGTGCATTACATGTAGCCTACATATAATGACTCATTTTTTTCTTCAAAAAGGAAAAAATTAAGACATATACTCTGCTTTCACATTTCCAATGTCTTATGTATTTAAGGTCTCACCAAGAAAGTGAGTAAATGGAAAACCACAATATTAATACTACTGGTTACAGTCACAAAAAGCTGATTTTGCTATTTCCATGGGCATCTTACTCACTAAAAATAAAATTTTAGCATTATACCTTGAATTATGTCTGTAAATTAATGGTTAAAGAGGTCTATTACTAGATGAAATCCACTTTTACCCTACAGGGATAGTGAAGTGTTTTAATCAGGGAAATGTAGTCTTAGAATTATACCATTTTGCTAATGTTAGAAATTATCATGAATGCCAATTTAAAGTTTCTTCCAACATTACCCATCTGTCAATGCATTTCTGTGAGAGGTTCCAAATAACTAGATCTGAAACTCTGTGTGCACTTATTAGTTTAGCCCATCAAAATTCCCTTTACTACTAACTGCCTCAGTATATAATGTAATGTAAAAGTCAGCCTGCTTTAAATCACAACTGGGGAAATCTATGCAGAAAATCCTATGAAATAAAATGATAGTTTTCAAACTATATTAAAAATACAATGAAGATATTTCTCCAAAATTTACTTTGTGATTTATAATAAGAAATGCATAATTGGTCTTTGTTCTTATTTCTGTCATGAAGTTCCTAAAACCCTTGGAATTTTCCTGTGATAAGAGCAATAACAGTATATTGATATTCATAAGAGAGACAAATGGTAATAGGAAATATAATAAAAAGTGAACTGTTAAAAATAAAATTAAAATAAAAATTGAAATTAAAAAAATCCCTTCCAACCAACAACATCTGAGTTTACAAGGTTTGTCCAGAAAAAAATACAGTCATTGTTATTGTAATAAGAATGGTTTGCACAACATTGATGTAACCTGGTAGCAAGGAGAGTGGACTGGAATGCACATGTGTGAACAATGACCCCCTCACTGTACTAGTCAGTGGGGGTGAGAGACACGTTCAGTGAGCATGTGTACTCTGTAGCCATCACATTCTAAATGACTGAGCCAACAGAGCAATGAATCTGCATCAAATTTTGTATTAAGGTTGAACATTCCTCCACAGAAACTATTCAGATGATTCAAAAGGCCACAGCCATGGGCAACTGGAGACTGGCAGCTTCATCACCAAAGTGTGCCCACTCATGCATCACGTCTTGCGCAGAGTTTTTTTGTTTTTTTTTGCAAAACACAAATCATCCAGGTGACTCAATCACCCTACAGACCAGATTTGGTGCCCTGTGACTTCTGGCTTTTCCCAAAACTAAAATCACCTTTGAAAGGAAAGATTTCAGACCATCGATGAGATTTCAGGAAAGTATGACGGACTTTGATAGCTATTGGGAGAACTGTGTGAGGTCCCAAGGTGCCCACTTTGAAGGGGACTAAGGCTTCACTGTCCATGTACAATGTTTCTTGTATCTTGTATCTTTTTCAGTAAATACCTCTATTTTTCATATTACATTGCTAGATAACTTCTAGACAGACCTCAGTATGTTAATGATATAACTTTTGGAAAGCACCTAAGAATCAGGACTGGTTGCCAGAGGAATCAACAATTGGAATTAGATAATTGGAACCTTTGGTCCCATCACCTGAGAGGTGAAATCAATCACCAATGGCCATTGATTCAATCAATCATGCCTATGTTAAAAAAGAAAAAAAAATGTAAAAATCTTAAAGGACTGGAATCAGAGAACTTCTAGGATAGTGAACATATAAAGATTCTGGCAGTCCATCGCCTTAACTGAAACAGAGGACAGGCTGACAGTGATCAGAGAGGAGAGGGGAGGGAATTTCAGGGGAACTTCAGGGGAGAATGGGAAGGGCTTACAGCAACAAATATAAAGGACATATGGACAAAAACTAGGGGGGTTGGAAATGGGAGGGAGGAGGGGAGGGTTGGGTGGGTTGGCTGGAATGGGAGTAAAGGATAGAAACTGTACTAGAATAATGATTAAAAAAGAAAAAAAAAGAAAAGAAGGGACTCAGATCAAATATTTTAATAACAAAGACACAGTTTTGGGAAGATGCAATTTCCCCTAACATTTAACTGTGTTCTAGCCAACACTTCTACATGGCAAATTTTAACTCTTCAGTTATGTTGTATTTTGCACCTGCCTTATTTTGGAGGATATGTCAGAATGCACAATTCAAATATTGTCTGGCTTTCCTGACAGTTGTATTTTTAATATGAGTATAAATAAAAAGATTCTGGGAGATTGGCTTGCCCAGAAATCATGGAAGTTCTGAACCACTTTCTACTCCCTTGTCCTATGCATCTCTCTCATTTGGCTCTTCCGGAGTTACATAGCCTTGTATACTAAACTGGTAAGTAAGCTCATTTTCTGAGTTCTGTGAGACACTCTACCAAATCAACTGAACCTGAAGAAGGGGTATGGGAACCTCCAATTTATAGACAGTTGATCAGAATCACAGACACCTAGACCTTCAACTGGTATCTGAAGTGGGAGCAGTCTTGTGAGAATAAGCCCTTAACCTGTGGGATCTGACAACCTCTAGGACACCACCAGGTCAGTGTCCTCTGAGAACTGGAGACTTGTATAGTAGTGTAAAAAAAAAAAAAAGAAAAGAATCACAATTGGTGTCAGAGTTGACAAATTTCAAACTCCAATATGTAAAATTACTAAAAGTCAGCATGCTCTGGTTGGTTGACTTGCTGAAATTGAGTGGTCATTGTAGTCCTTCCTCATTTACAACTCTCAAACCTCTTCCACTCCACACACCCTTACCTACACTACAATGGGATACCATTTCTGAAAATTTCTCATTTTGTTAAATTCTTAGTCTAAAAACTATTACAATGTAATTTGAAAGTTTCCTTTGCCATTTGAAAATTTACATTATGTAACTGCAAAAATATAGGCAATGTATGTATACATTTTAGGGTTGTTCAAATTCTATTCCAGCATAGGAATGCATACTATAAGGGAGGCATAGTAGGCTGTACAATATTAGGGAAGAATAATAGCAAAAGAAAAAAATGGGAGACTTTTTCATTAAGGCATTTAAAATTTTTATAGCTTTAATGAGATCTAATTCACATATCTTACTATCCCCCTATTTAAAATCTATATAGGGTTGTTCAGATATCACCAGTGTCTAATGTGAGAACTTTTCATCAAGCCAAAAGTAAAGACAACACCCATTAGCAGTTATACCCTATCCTCCCCTCCTCTATCACCTTGTAACTGCAATCTACTTTTTGTCTCTATGAATTTGCCTATTTTGGACATTATATAAATTTGAGATCATAAACTATGTGCTCTTTTCTGACTGTATTTTACTTAATGTTTCCAGGATTCACCCATGTTGAAGCATGTATCATCACTTCATTCTTCTTTTTTTCAGATATTCTTCCACTTTACAGATATACTATATTTTGTTTATCCCTTCATCAACTGGGTATTTGGGTTGTTTCTACCTTTTGACTATTATGAAGAATCACATTATAAGCATTTGTGTACATTAGTTTTAGGTATACATAAATTTCCATTCTCTTGGGTACATCACCAAGCAGCAGAGTTACTAGATTATATGGTAACTCTGTTTAACACTGAGGAATGCAAGACTGTTTTCAAAGGGGGCTGCACCATTCTACAGTGCCACCAACAATGTATGAGGTCTTTTCACCAATACCTGTTACTTTCTTTCTGATCACAACTGTCCTAGTGGGTGTGAAGTGGCATCTAACTATGGTTTTGATTTACACTTTTCTTTTTATTTTTTGAAATTATTTTTATTTTTATTGAATGAATTTGATGTGTAACATTGTATAAGTTTAAGGTGTATGGTGTGTTACTTTGATATATTCATATATCAAAAAATGATTGCTGATGTAGTGAGGTTACATTACATAGTTATAGTACAATATTATTGCCTGTATTTATTATACTGTGCCTTAGATCTCTATGGCTTGTTTATTAATTGTTATTTTTAATGTATATTTTTTAGTGAATATTTTTTATTGTTGTTCAAGTACAGTTGTGTCCATTTTCCCCCCACCAGTCCCCCCAACCCCCACCATCCCCAATTCCCACCCTTGATCTTACCTCCTTTGGTTTTGTCCATGTGTCCTTTATACATTTTACAGAAAACCCTTCCCTCTCTCCCCCATTGTCCCCTGCCACCTCCCCTCTGGTTACTGTCAGTTTGTTCTTAATTTCAATGTATCTGGTTATATTTTGCTTGCTTGTTTGTTTTGTTGATTAGGTTCCACTTACAGATGAGATTACATGGTATTTGTATTTTACCACCTGGCTTATTTCCCTTAATATAGTGCTCTCCAGATCTATCCGTGCTGTCTCAAAAGGTAGGAGCTGCTTTTTTCTTTCTGCTGTGTAGTATTGAATCATGTAAATTCCACTGCTGGGATTATACACTAAGAATCCTGAAACACCAATTCTAAAGAGCTTATGCACCCCAGTGTTCACAGCAGCACAATTTACAATAGCAAAGTGCTAGAAGCAACCTAAGTGCCCATCAGGAAATGGATGGGTAAAATAACTATGGTACATTTCCATGATGATTTACACTTTTCAAATAGAAAAGATGGTGAGAGCATCCTTTCATGTGCTTATTGACTATTTCTATATCTTACTTTGGAGAATAGTCTACTCAAACTCTGCTAATTTTTAAGTGGATTATTTTTATTATTAAATTATAAGAGGTCTTTATATAGTTCATTATGAGCTACATAATTTGCCAATTCTTTCTCCAGTTCTGTCAGTTCTCTTAATAACTTAAAAAACACAAACTTAATTTTGATGAAATCCAATTCATTTTTCTTCTCTTTGAGTTTCTGTATCATATCTAAGAGAATTTCACATAACCCACAATCACAAAGATTTTCTTACACATTTTCTTCTAAAAGACCCCTTGGTTTACATCTTACATTTAGGTTAGTGATATATTTTGAGTTCATTTTGTATGTTGTGTGAGGAAGGAGTAAAACTTTATGTGTTTGCATGTTAATATCTTGTTGCCCCAGTACTCATTTGTTAGCAAGACTCCTCCTTACTCCATTGAGTGCCTTGGCACAAATAGAAAATGGGTTGACCAAAAATATAAATGCTTATTTCTAGAATCAAAATTATATATATATATATATATATATGTATATATGCATGCCAATATCACACCGTCTTTTTATTATATTGAAATTTGAAATGTTTGTGGGGAATTGGGTAAAGAGTACACAGGGTCATTTATATTATTTATTTTTTAAAAGATTTTATTTACTTATTTTTAGAGAGAGGGGAAGGGAAGGAGAAAGAGAGGGAGAGAAGCATCAATGTGTGTTTCCCCCCCGTATGCCCCCTACTGGGGACCTGGCTGGCAAGCCAGGCATGTGCCCTGACAGGGAATGGAACTGGGACTCTTTCGTTCCCAGGCTTGTGCTTAATCTACTGAGCTACACCAGCGAGGACTACTTTGCTCCTTTTTTATTATTTTGATGATAGTCTTAGCTATTTTTGAAAAAATATATATATATGAATTTATAATATGTACAGTTCTTTGTAAGCATTGCCTTAGTTGCATTCATCAGTAAGTTTCTGTATGTTGCATCTCCCTAATTGCCATCATGATTTATTCTTTGACCAATTGATTAAGTGGATTTTAATTCCATATATTAGTGGATTTTCTAGTTTTTCTTCTGATATTGATTTTTACATTTTTAATTGACTTTTAGAGAGAAAGGAAATAAGAGAAAAAGAGAGAAAGAGGAACATCACTCGGTTTTTCCACCCATTCATGCACTAATTAGTTGATTCTTGCATATACTCTGATTGGGTATTGAACCTGCAACATTGGCAAATGGAGAAGTTGCTCAAACCAACTGAGCTACCCGACGAGGGCCTGATATTTGTTTTTAATGACATTAATCTTGATCTAAGAACATACTTGGTATAATTTCAATGGCTTTGAGTTTATTGAGTCTTGTTTCATAGCCTAGTATATGGTCTACCCTAAAGAATATTTCAAGGGCACTAGAGAGCTGTTGTTGAGTGGAATTATAGTGTTCATCAAGGTGTCTTTTTTCTTATTGATCTTCATCTTAGAATTTTAGATGTTCTATCCATTATTAAAGATAGTTTCTCATGAGAAGTTGAAAATTCATGCTATTATTTCTGAATTTTCCACTTCTCCCTTCAATCTTGTTACTTCTTGCTTCATCTGTTTTGAAGCTGTTATTAGACACACATATACATATGATTGTTACATATTCCTGAAGGATTAACTCTTTACATTATCAAAATTTTCCTCATTATCTCTAATACTTAACACTAGTTCTAAAGTTCATGTTGTCTGATGATACAATAGTATAGCCACTCCACTTTTTAAGATTGCATGATATATCATCATCCATCCTTTTACCTTCAGTCTACTTGTTTCTTTAAATCTAAAGTGTGTGTCTCCCAGTCAGGGCACATGCCTGGGTTGCGGACCAGGTCCCCAGTGAAGACCACATAAGAGGCAAACACACATTGATGTTTCTCTCTCTCTCCTTCTCCCTCCCTTCCTCTCTCTAAAAATAAATAAATAAAATCTTTAAAAAAATAAATAAAGTGTGTGTCCAATAAAGGTATATAGTTGGATTGTTTTTAACCAATCTGAAAATATATGCCTTTTCATTAGATTTGATTGAATTCATTCATTCACATTTAATGTTATTATTAACTTAGTTGTATTTATATTTGACATTATATTTTGGTTTTCTATATATCTCAGATCTTTTTTATTTTTTGTTATTCCTGTTTAATTTTATTTTTACTGAGTATAGTTATTTTATAATTTTCCTTTAAATATTTTACACAATATATTTGAGACATTTCCTTAATGATTGTTCTAAAGTTAACAATGTTCATGTTAACTTATCAAAATCTGTTTCAGATATACGCTAACTTAATCCAGTATTTATATATAAATGTGACTCCTATAAAACTCTATTCCCTCTCTTTTTTGTTCTATTATTGTGTTACAAACCTGACAATACATTCTTGTAATTATTATGTTATGCAATTATATGTCTTTTAAATAATCCAAGAGAGTGAAGGAGAGCAAATACATATTTGTAGATATTTGTAATATTAACCTTTTTAATGTGACTTTCTCTTAATTGTTTTCCTGTGGACTCACTTTATCCTCTAGTGTTATATCCTTACTTTAATACAGCTTTGCTACCACCCACATCCTTGTGCTCTTATTGTCAAATTGCTTCATTTCTACATGTTAAATGACCAATAATAAAATTATGCACATCAGGTAGGAAAGAACAGAAAAATAAATCTTCAAGTATGCTGTCTTTTAATTACCTAATTACTTTAGCACTACTCTTCTTGATGTATGTCTATTTAAACTATTTTACTTTATAAGGTTACTTGTTTTCAGTCTAAGGAATTCATTTAATATTTCATTTTTTATATAGCAGGTCTAGGAACAACATATTTTCTCAGTTGTTTTGTTTAGGGGGTGCTTTTATATTTTCTTTACTTTTAAAATATAGTTTTACTGAATATAAGATTCTTATTTGACAGGTTATTTTTACCTTTCAGAGTATTTAATATGTCATCTCACTGATTTCTGGCTTCTGATGTTTTTGATGAGATTTCAGCAATTAATTTTATTGGCATTTCTTTGTAAATGATGAGTTATTTTTTTTTCTTTGTGCTTTCAAGATTATATCTTTATCTTTGACTTTCAATATTTTTTCTATGATAATCTTTGTCTTTATGCTAATTAGAGTATGTTGAGTTTCTCTAAAGTCTAGATTCATTTTTTTCTTTTTCATCTCATTTGGAAAATTTCCACCATTATTTCTTCAAATATATTTTCTACTTCTTTACCTCTCACCACTCCTCCTGGTGCTTCCATTATTCCTATGTTTGTTATTCCAGAACTCTGTGGAATGTCTTTATTTCTTTTCTGTTCTTTAGGTTGCATCATCTCTCCCAATCTGCCTTCAAGTTTACTAACACTTTTCTGCCAATTCAAATGTACTGATCTAATAAATTTTCAATTTAATTATTTATCATAATTTTCAATTTCAAAATTTTGATTTTTTAAGTAATTTTATCTCTATTTATATCACATATTTGATGAGGCATTGTCATCCCACCTTTACTTCATTTGCATTAGTTCTTTGAACATAATAGCTGTCTTGAAGTCTTTCTCTGCCAAATCTGGTATCAGGGTCCTCTCCAGGATAGTTTCTGGGTTTTATGGGGCTTTTATTACCTTTGTATGGGTCACTCTTTCTTTTTCTTCATGTCTAATTTTTTGTTGAAAAATTGGACTTTTTAGAAAAAATTTATAATACTCTGGATACTGATTTCTAACCTATTCTCCCGAGTCTTGTTGATTTCAATTCCTTGTCTCATTACTGAGTTAGACCATCTTACTGAAGTCTCCCTCCACATGTCTCACCTCTGATGTCACTTCTCAGAAGTCACAGACTATTTGCAGTCACCCTGAGATGACAGTGGTTTTCATAGAGCTCTTGACTCTCTCCTTGATTTCTCTGTTAAGCTATTTCTGTTTATACCATACCTTATTTGTTAGTGTATACTAATTTCAGGCCAATTGCTTTATTATACTCAAAAACCCCCTGAGCATAAATTTTTTGATAGTCTGATACAATTATATTTGGGATGTTTTGCAGAGATAGATGGTGGGAACAGAATTTCAGGCTTGTGCCAACCCTTCTTAGTTGTATCTTTCCTTGTTTCTCTCTCAAATTTTAGTTAGTCCAGGGTTTAGCTTTTGCTCTTATAGAGGCACCAGTCTCCTCTTAACTACTTACAACCAAAATTTCCATTGTTTTTTTTAATCCTCACCTGATGACATGTTTCCATTGATTTTAGAGAAAGAGGAAAGGAAAGAGAGAAGTACTGATGAGAGAGAAACATCAATTGATTGCCTCATGTATGTGCCCCACCTGGGGACTGAACTCTCAAACTAGGTACGTGTCCTGTCAGGCATCCAACTGGCAGTCTTTTGGGTGCATGGAACAACAGTCCAGCCAAATGAGCTATGCAGCCAGGGCTCCATTGTTTTTAATAGCAATTTCAGGCTTAAACTTTTCATATCTGTTTCCAAATGGAATCATTTTATTTGGGGTAATTTTAGGAACACTCTTTCTTAATGTCCTCCTATCATCCTCAGAAAAACTTCTATATCATTGTTCCAGAGTTCAGGTCACGGAAAGCAGCCACTTCCCAGGAGTTACACCTATTTTACACTGGAGAGCTTTGTAGGGGAAGAAGGCTCTGATCTTAGTTTGCCTCTCCGTGCATGAAACTTTTACCTTGTGAGTGAGCTGGGACTACATGAATTGGGGCTCCAATATTTGGCAGCAGCATCTTGGGTGAAGTTCCTACTTTACAATTTGGGGCATGTGTGTAGATAGACTGAGCCCCAGACCTTCCAGCCTCTCTTGCCTAGAATGGGGCTTGTGGAACATGGAGCAGGGAAAGATGAGAAATGTGATTGCTTGCCACTTCAAGTGACATTTTAGCCCTAAACTGAATTGGGAGTGGGAGGGGGACTTGGTTGTGACTCAAATTCAGCATTATATCCATAAAATGATTTAGTAAATTTCTTGGATAAATGTTTATTCACTAGCTGTATGCCATTGAGATAATTTCTAGTAACTATAATTGATGTCTTTAGTTATTAGTTTTATATTTTAACCAGTATGTTTGTTTCACTGAGGACCTTGAACTCCTCATACTGCTACTCTAAAAGTCATTCTCCTAATTAATTTTTACTTTCATATTTTTTCTGTACAACCCCTTAAGTTTTCATGCTTCAATGACTTTATATTTCACTCTCATATGCTTTCTTTTAATTTTATATATTCATCATCTTCATAGAGATGACTCCCAGCTTCTTTATTGAGGCCCAATATGGCACTTAAACTCCCTAAGTATCTTATCAAATATCTATAATAAACATCAACATGCTAGTAAAACTTCACATTCCCCAAATTAAATGTATCATATTTTCCCAAATATGACCCATTTATTATTTCCCAATATCACTAAAGCTAAATGGAATTCTTTACTTCAGATAGAAATTTTGAGCTACCCTTGACTTTTAATCCCCAGTGTCCATCCCAGAAGATTTCTTCCTCATACCCAATTCCCAGGTATTTATCATTTAATCTGGACTATATTGAATATGTGTCTATGGCCATACCACCCTTAATGCTCTCGACCTCATCTGAATATATACCATACCCCAAACCCTGTTTTGATAAAAGTTGTTACGCAAAAAATTGCAAAAAGTGATTAAGTATATACAGTACCATTGATTTGCTCCAATATTTCACTGACCTTAAATGTAACTGATTTAATTAAGGATCATAACTTTACTCAGTTATACCTTGAGGAGGTCTCCCCTATTCTGAATGTTTGTATTCTTTGAAAATCCAAATGTTAAAATCCCAATCCTAATGTGATGGTATTAGGAGGTGGGGACTTGGGGAGATGATTGCATCATGAGAGAGGAGCCCTCATGAATGAGATTAGTGCTCTCATTCAAGAGGCCCCAGAGAAATTTCTTGCCTATTCTACCTGGGGAGGACACAGTGAGAAGATGGGCTTCACTGGAGTCACACATGCTGGCACCCTGATCTCAGACTTTCAGCTTCCAAAACTAGGAGAAAAAAATTCAATTCTCTATAAGTTGCCCAGTCTGTGATGTGTTGTTACAGCAGCCTAAGCAATCTGAACAGAAACAAAAAAGGCAGAAAACTGGTACTTGAAGTAGGGTGTTACTATAACAAATACTTAAAATTGTGGAAGCAATTTTGAAAATGAGTAATGTGTAGAAGCTGGAAGAGTTTTGAAGCACATGCCAGGAAGAGCTTACATTTTTGTGAGCAGGCCATTAAAAGCAATTCTGGTAAGGGCCCAGAAAGAAAAGAGAGAGACTTGGTATTCTTAGAGAGTACTTCAGTGACTGTGAACAAAATGTTGGTAGAAATATGGATGGTAAAAGCCATTCTAATGAGATCTTGAATGGAAATGAGTAATATTCTATTAGACAACAGAGAAAAGGCCATCCTCTTTATTAAGTGGCAGCATTTGGCTGACTTGTGTTCATATCCTAGTGTTCTGAGGAAGATAAAACTTGCAAGTGATGAAATTCTAAACTATTCCTAAGTAAAATTCAAAGGTATGACCTGGTTATTCTTAAATGCTTACAGTAAATGCAAGAAGAAAGAAATGACTTAAATATAAAATCATTAATCAAAAATTAAGCAAAACTAACATTTGCAATATACTTAGCCTATCCATGATGCAAAAAAAAAAATAAAATAAATTAAAAAAATAGAAAGTACATTCTAAAAGGAACACTAAGATATGGCCAAGCAATTCTTTGAAAAGGAGACTAGTATGAGTGTGAACCATGAACTTAGCCACCCAGCAGGAAACCAGCTACTTTGAGCTAAAAAGGAAGGACACAGGAAGGATTGAAGAAAGGTTGCAGGACATCTTAGAGTTTGCAGAATCAGACCATAGAGCTACATGGCTGTGAAAGTGCATTGCTCTCCATTCAAGACAGGGAAGAAGGACACCAAAAGTGACTCAGATCATCAGGGCCACCTCCTTGGTTTCAAAATGGGGGCCATCACCTGGATTTCAATATGGCCAGATGACTCCTGCCCAAAAGCATGAAGGACAGACACCTGTCCAATAGAGACATGAGGAGTAGTTACCTCCATCTAGATTTCCAAGGATGAAGCTGCCTAAATCTTCAGGCATGTGACCCACGTGGAGGACCACAGTGAGGACAAGGCCACTGAAGAGAATTCCCACTAGGGCAATGCCCAGCTAACCACTCTTTAACACTAGAGCAGCAGAGCCACAGGCATACAATTCAACCCATGGGGGATGGGCTGCACCCAGCAAAGCAATGGGAGCAGGCTGTCCCAGTCCATCCAGAAGGCAGACCTTCAGTCCTAGCGGGTCCAGCAAACAGGGAATCCAGTTAGAAAATATTATTCAAGAGTCTTAAGATTTAATGTTTTTTGCCCAGTTTGGTTTTATACATGTTTGGGAACTGTCACCCCCTTTTTTCCCATTTCTCCTTTTTGTAATGGATCTGTTCCACAATTTTATTTTAGAAGTACATAACTTGTTTGGTTTCACTGGTTCACAGCTGGAAAGAAATTTTCCTCAGGGTGAATCATACCTAGTGTAACTATCTATCTCGTTCAGATGATATTTAGATTAGACTTTAATCTTTAGACTTGATGCTCAAACTAGTTAAGACTTTTGCGGCTGCCAGAATGGAATGAAAGCATTTTGTATGTAATAGGGAGAAAAATTTGGGGAAGACAGGCAGAATGCTATAGTCTGAGTATTTTTGCTCCCTAAAATTCATAAATTGAAATCCTAATGCCCAATGTAATGGTATTAGAAGGTGGGGCTTTGGGAAATTGATTAGATCACATAGGAGAAGCCCTCATGAATGAAATTACTGCCCTTACAAGAGGCCCTGCAGAGACCTTTTGCCTCTTCTGCCAGGTGAGAACACTGAGAACTCTGCAGTGCATAACCCAGAAGAGGCCCTTCACTAGAACCTAATGATGCGGGAACTCTGGTCTTGGATGCAGGCACTCAGCCTCCAGAACTGAGAGAAATAAATTTCTGTTGGATGTAAGCCACCAAGTCTATGACTCTTAACCCCATCAGTCTATAATGGTAAAAACTGCAACTTTTGCAATAATCCTATGCTATAATTGTTTTAAGAAACAAACTAACTTTATAATACACCTAAAAACTTTACAGATTTAAAATATTTTGTACTGTTAAGCCAGTTATAAAGATTCAAACCATGGAAAAGTGAATGTCTGAATACAATGGATCTCATACTTTTCTTTAAACTAAAAAAATGTAAAAAAACTACTTCCTTGTAAACCTAAATTTTTGATTCTATCTAATAAAGTATAAAAACATTGTTTTAAATATGAATAGAAAGACATATTTGCTATAAGAAATAAATGAAACATTCAAACAGTGTTAATCTGTTTTAAAAATAAGTCAAACAAAACAATCATCATTGTTTCATCTTTTACTTGATGTTTGGGTTAGGGTTATATCCACATGGAAGTAGAAGGTAAGGAGTTGTTTAGAAAAATATTAGCATCTATTATACCTATATTATTTTTAAGATATGTATACAGTTCTAAACCTTGTATAAATTGTATAATTTATATAATTATAAACCTTAGATTTTTGCTATGTTACTTTTATTTGTATTATTCTCCTTATTTATTTTATTACTTTTTAAGTATTCATACTATTTTATTATGCATTATTTATTTTGTTACATTTTAAGTACTTATTAATACATTTACAACTTAGGATAATTTGTTAATGCATTATTTCTAAATAAAGTATTTCTGAAATTTTACCAGAAAGTATTTTGTTACAGCAGCTTGAACAGAATGAGACAGGGTTTTAAATGAGCACTTCAATACTCAGAAAACTGCATTATCTGAAGACCAGCTGAACCAACTGGAACCAATTAGAACCAATTAGAACACCAGCTGAACCAATTAAGAACACTTTTCTACAGAATCCATCTTACATAGATCTTTGTTATTACAATAAATTATTTGAATTATTAGTGAGTAGAATTTTATGAGAACTCACAAAATTTCACTTGTAAAATGAAAAGATCATATAAAGTGTACTGATGCAAAATAGATCAATATTATTTTCATCGGGAAGGAATGAAAAACAAAAAAATGTTACAAAATCAAAGGCTGAAAGAACAATCAAGTGAAATTTTTATGATGTCTGGTGAGAAGCCATACACCATGAAGAGCTAAATTGTTGAGTTATTTGAAATAGCTAATTTGATTGTCAAAACTTGTATTTTGACTGCAATGAGTTTTTTATACTATTTACTGTACATTATATGATTTATATAAAACACTCTGGGTCAGTAACTCCTTCAACTTGTAACTCCTTCAACTTCAATTATCATCTCTAAATAAAAATCCAACCTCCCCACTAAAAATTCTATGGGAATTTAATAAAGTTGATATTCTCTGGGAAGAAAATAACATTATCACTTCAATTTTTATTTTAACAGAATA
Organism: Trachops cirrhosus; assembly: GCA_028533065.1. Lineage (NCBI taxonomy): Eukaryota > Metazoa > Chordata > Mammalia > Chiroptera > Phyllostomidae > Trachops > Trachops cirrhosus. The sequence continues at coordinate 78,177,968 of CM052544.1, forward strand.
AAAACCTTATGTTTGCTTCCTCATTTATAATGTTCACAGTATATTTCAACCATCAACTTATGTCTCTTTAACCTTCTTTCTCAATTCCTGAATATGAAGTTTTAATTCCTTAGGAATCTAATCTGGGGTGGCACAAGAGAGTTTATTAATTAGAATTTAATCAGTAATTCCTTTGAGATAATTTTTCTTTTGGAAACTGATAAGGCAGAGAAGTTAGAAATGTACTCCAACAGGAGAAAAGATTGCTTTCCGCTACAGATGCTTAAAAATATCACATGACAGAGGCAACTAACCTTTCATGATATTCCTCTAGCAAAAACGTTTAATAGTATTGTGTGGGAAGTTTGCCATTTCATTAATAAAATCAGCTAGGCAGACACTCTTAAACTGTACAATACTTAGCATGGTAACCTCTTCCTGTTACAGAGTGTCAGTTCTTCAATTTACTTCCCATGGAATGCATTGCTGGTTTTGAGAAAAAAGAACAAACCACACTAATTTAGCAAAATAAGTTGTACATTTATGTCTAAGACATTAGGGAAAATTTTATCCCTCACATCATTAATTTAATGCTTTTGGAAAAAAATCTATATTTGATTTCCCTCTAATCCAAGAGAAAGGTATGGTTTAGAAATAACAAAAAGCAAAAGCTGGTCACAGCATGAGTTGTATTTTAAAATGCCTGTGCTTTATTCCAAATCAATTTGTTTTTAAATCTATGACTTGGAATCCAAAATGCCCCAAAAGCAAACTAGTGTTATAATGAGAGAAATGATGGTGTTGAAGAGAACAGTATGGAACAGGCAGAACTGTGTTTCCCAGTAGTACATTTAATTTTCACGTGCCCAGAGGTTTCGTCTCCAGAGGGCCTCTGGGCAACAGTCCTTCCCATTTATCTCACTGTGCTCAAATGTTCTCCAAAATAAAATTAAACATTAAGTTCCATATCTTCAGTGGGGTAGTTTTGTTTGTACGCTACAGAAGGGTGGCAAAGATTTGGAAGTATATGAATGAGTGGTTCCTTTTTACATCACTCTCCAGCAATTCATTTAAACGCACCAGGACAAAGTGATAGCATAATCCTGGTGACTTTGGTGGCTCTTATGGCTTAAGTATAGGTGATTTTCCTCCATGACAAGGATTTGTGTGGGCCCTCAGTGGGTAAATTAGAAGTAGACTGAAAACAGTTATTGGCCATCTAGACAACCCTGAGTGCTCTTTTATGTTATCTCATTTGCTTACTTCAGCTCAGATATCATAAGTTTCTCAGTTACAAAAGGCAAATGAGATAATTTATTATGTATTTAGAGATCCCAAAGAGAAAATAAAAGATTCCTTAAATATATAAAGTTCATACTAGCTGTATTAAATGACTGAATTTGGTGTTTTTATTGAAGTCAGAATAAACTATACCATATACATGGACTTACATTAAATATATAATTTTATTTAAAAATTATTTAAACTTTGAATTTAAAATCATGTGACTTTTACACTTGATGTCTAGACTACTATGCCTTAACAATAATAATTCAGAAAGTTTCTATGTTAAATTTTTTCAGTTGTCAGAGTTATTTCCATGAAATATAACTATCTATCAAAGACAGTTTGCTAAGTATGACTGCATAACTGCAGCTATGTTTGAAGTTTGATGGGCCAGGAAACAATTCTGGCATAAACTCTCCTATTTTTGTATCATCTCTTTGGTTGGACCCTGTCTTTATGAAGTCTCAGTGATCTTTAGAAAGCTTTTTAGCCTTTGAAATAACACCATTACAAGTTTACAAAATGACCTTAGCCCAGTAGCTCAATTTGAGCATCAACCTGATATGCCAAGGTTGTGGGTTTGATCCCTGGTCTGTGCACATACAACAATCAACCAATGAATGCATAAATTAGTGGAACAACAAATCAGCATTTCTCTCTCTTTCTTTCTCTCTCCCTCTCTCAAATTAATTTTTAAAAGTATGGAAAGTATATACTATTTAATGACATTTAAAATTAATGACTTTCCAACTTAATTGAATGGAGTAACATTGATTGAGATATTTTTCATCTCTCATGGTATAATACTGATCGTGAAGTATTAAATATGTAGATCTAAATATTAATTGTAGGAAATATGTGAACATAAATATTACTAGAAAAATATGCATTTGATTATTTTTCTAAAAATAAAAAATATATGATCTAAATGAAACTAAAGATACCTATTTCCTTCAGGTAAATAAAAGATAAGTAAGGTACAACCTTTAGAATTTTGTTAATTATATATAATTTTATATTCATAAACACACATTTATATATACATATATTACTATATAATGTGTGTATATTTTTAATTTAAAATTTTTCAACTATGAGAATTTCTTTCATATTTCCCTATTCTCAGAACTTAAAAGACCGCCTAGTAATAGTATAGGTTTGCAAATAAAGATTTACTGAATGCATCAAAATCACTTGACCCACAAAATATTTTCAAATCTCAAAGTGAAGGATTCAAATGCTGATCATTTGAGCAGTTCAGAATGCCATTGGGGTGCCCATTCATGCTGTGATTGAATGACCTCACATACTCATCAGGTAACTGCCCAGAGCATTGATATATGATACTTTTGTTTTTGTGAATGATTTCATGTGGAACTGGAATGATAGTGTTTTTTAACTTAAAGGAGACATGAAACTTTGATTAGATCAGGTCATTTTAAAAACTAAACTCTTTTTTCCAAAGGGGTTTTATTTTTAAAGCTATTATTTTATCCATAGATTATATCATCTTTAGTTGTTTTATTTAACAAAGATCTGTGGTAAAATAATAATAATAATAATAATAATAATAATAATAATATCTATATCCTAAACAAAGATAAACTAGCATTTCATTTTTTATTACATTGATTTCACTACAAAGTTTTGTTTTTTGTTTTTTTTAGAAAGCTTATATGCTCTGAAAACTCAATGAGGGCAGGGATTGTTTGTTTGTTTGTCTAATATATAACATTTAATTTCTTAATTGAAAGTAAAATACAGGGTCCGGCAGGAATAATTCCTACTTCAGTGTGGTGAGTAGGGTACATGAATGTCTTGCATGAGATGGCCCCCAATTTGAACATCTCACCTAAAATGTTATATGGTGTGCTGGATGTGATATTGCTATGTTATAGAATTACATGCGTATGGTTTTGTAATAAACATTTTGTAATAAAAAAGGGGCATTAGCTGTGTTGGACCCTATAATTTTATGCAGATTTAAGAAGCAAAATGCATACATACACTGCATAAGAATTAACTAATCAACACTGGCTGGTTTAGCTCCGTGGATTGAGTGCTGGCCTGTGAACCAGAGGGTCATGGGTTCAATTCCCAGTCAGGGCATATGCCTGGGTTGCAGGCCAGGTTCCCAGTGGGGATGCAAGAGGTAACCACACATTGATGTTCCTTTCCTTCTCTTCTCCCTCCTTTCCCTTCTATCTAAAAATAAATAAATAAAATATTTAAAAAAAAGAATTAACTAGTTACATTATTTCAATGATTATTGATCATTTCAAAAAGGTAAGACTATTCAGTTAAATTCCTTTACTATAATAAAATACAAAGGTAGCATATTCTCTTTCCTCAAATTGCATTTATATGGTGGCAGACAAGTAAACAAATAACCATAATACAGAACAGATTAAAACAAATGATATTTGTCTGTATTTTTGCCCTATTCTAATCAAAACGCCCTTAAAAATAATATTGAAATAGTATAAATTTAAATATCATAGAGTCCAGACATTTATCATTCCAGTCTCACCTGTTTTCAAGATAAACAAAGTAATGACTTTTGTGGTCTAGCAAAGCAGTGGGCAAATTTCTGAGCCAGAAGCCTGAAGCAGGATGAGACTAAAGTGTTCGCTATTTACACTTGTATTATTTAACTTCTAATTATGCCTCTGGCAGAAGAGTTGCTGGTGCCAGTTTATTTGTTTCACTCCCCCCTTCTTCCTTTCTTTTTCTGGTATTATTCCTAAAATTTCTTTAAATATAATTGTTTGCTTTTGTTCTGTGATACTTCCTCTTTTAACTCATGTGACCTTTCTCCCCAGATTCCTTCTCTGGCCTACCAAGACACTCAATTCAATGTTTATCAGGGAGGGACTTGGCCTAGATAGATGTTAGACACTTAAGGGCGTCTAGTCTTCAGCTCACTAAACACTAAGGCATGGATCTTCATATCATATGTATACACCAGATCCAGATGGGCACTTACAGAAACCAGGCTGATATATCAGGATTTCACTCCATTTTTATCTGAAATATAGTTCTTCACTCAGAAATTTTTTTTAAACAAGAGCAGAACTTATACAATAGAAACTCTAAGAGTGTATAGTTTGTGATTAAACATCACCAAAAATTAAGCTTAATGTGTTTAAAGGCTTAGGAACACATTTCCTTAAGGAATGTTTTATAGTGAATTTTTAATTTCCCAGTCCAAACCACAGACCCACTTTACCAATAAGTACCTGAACTTAAATTATAACTACACCCAAGTATAATTCATAACATGTTTTTTTACAGAAGAAAAAGTAGGGAGCACAAGCTGTGCTGCTTGCGATGACACAGCTGGGCAGCTGAGAGGTGACAAAGCTGTGGATCAGAAGCTCAGGAGACAAAGGCATCCTCTGCTAGAGAAGTAGGGACCTTGGGGGCTGGACATATAAGAATTCATGAAGACAGAAACTGCGGCTGGGCATTTTGTGTAAGTGTAAGACCATCTATAAAATGGAAGAGCAAAGAGCTCAGTCTGTTTAGAGCTTAGGCAATGATGAGAATTTCAGGGTGACTGGATCTAGAGACTATGTGGGACAATGGTCACCATTCCAAACATTTAATTACTTTACATGTCAAGCAGGCCATAGTTAAAATGGAAATAGGTATCTAAATCAATCCAATTCCAACAGAATGTAGGATGCTGGTTCCTGGGGGGTTGGGGGAGAAGGATAAATGGAGAGTTGATTGATATAGAGTGTTAGTTTTGCAAGATTGTCGACAGAGTTCTAGAGATTTGTTGCGCAGTGATATTAATTTAACACTACTGATCTGTACTGCAAATACTTAAGATGGTACAATTTTTATGTACATTTTATGATATGAGTTAAGAAAAAATACAATAAAATAAACTTTAAAAAAACTGTTCTTTTTAAAGAGTAGGATGATTTATAATCTGACAGGATGTTTACAGTTCAACAGCAAAGATAAATGGAAATTTAAGGTGATTATCCAAAAAATATAGGTGCAAATGCATTTGTCCAAACAACTGGTCAAAAGGACCAAAAAGTTCCTGGTTTGTTTGTTTTTTTTCGCCTAAACTTGATCCATCGCTGCATTTCAAGAGGCTCATGGCCTCCTTCTACTCTGACAGTATGAAGTGTGTCTGTCAAGCAACATTTAGCAAATTTTGTGCCTTCTGTATGGGTTCACTGATTGTTTTTAACAGCAGTTCTTTTCCTAGGATAAAAATTTCCCCAAAGATATAATGTGCAGATATAAATAACCACGTGCATCTGCTTGGCTGTCTCTCCACACACACACAAGCTATAAATAACTGATGCACATTGCTGTTTGCAGACTCATGAGGTCTGAGTATGGACATTGCAGGTTCTCTTACTGAATAGTCAGCCAGTATATACTGAGCAGTATCCATGCTCAGGGCAGTGTAAATAAGAAAAGCATAGTCTATGTCCACACAAAGCCTATAATCTGGGAAGACAGGCCATCATACAGCCCACGATATTTCAGCTGCTAAGTGTCACTAAGACAAGCTAAAGGCTGGGTCCCTAGCTAGAACAAGCCAAGAACCCAAGCATGAGTCCCAAGGAAGTGTGCGTATAGACAAATGAGGAGAGGGACAGAGGCCAGAAGGAAAAGTAAAGGTTAGACAGAAGGAAAGCACATGAAAATGACCTGCAGCAAGAAAAACACTGTAATTAAAAAACCACAGAATCTGCCCTAGCTGGTGTGACTTATAGTTGGTTAGAGCATTGTCCCATACACTGAAAGTTTGCAGGTTCCATTCCAGTTAGTGCACCATTCTAGGTTGTGGGTTCAATCCCTAGTCAGGGTACATATGGGAGACAACCAAATGATGTTTCTCTCTCTCTTTCTCTGTCTCTCTTTCTGCCTCCCTTATTCTCTCTCTAAAAGCAACAAAAAAATATTCGCAAGTGAGGATTATAAAAACACAGAATCTTTGTGATGAACTACTGAACAACTTATACAGGATGGCAATGAACTTTGTCTGTAGAGCAGCATGAATATATTATAAGTGATAATCCCAGCATCTTGGTAAAATGATCTATTATTATTACCTATTACAAATATACTAAAATTAAGGTTCATACAAGTTCACTTGTAAAGCTAGTAAGTCACATTCCTAGAAAGCAAATTTAGGACCTTCTCAGTTCTAAAGCACTGCTCTTTCCACTATGGCTCCACCTCAGAGGTGCATTTTCTGGTCTTCTAACTTTATCTTTTATTGTTTCTTGCTGTGAATTTGACGCTTTCCATTTTCTATGGTGAACAGTGTGAAAGGAGAATGTAAGTCATGCTTCAAACTCTAAAGAGTTAATATAGAGGGAAGCTTCATACTGTAGGCATTGTCTCTTTGTCATTGTCTCAACTACTTATCCAGGTCACTTTTCCGTGTTTATTGCAAGACAGCTCCTGCCATTGAGTAATTTACCACCTAACAGAAAAGGAAGAGCTAGAGAAACAAGTGCACACACAAGTCACAGCACTGCTCAGGCCAGCATACCTAACTATGTTCCCAGGGAAGTCCTGACCCTCAGCATCTAGCAATGGAAGAGAGAAGGCTTTGGTGCCATTGGCACTGAACCATCAGCCAGTCATCTGGGCTATGTATGCATGAAAGAAAAGGATGACAGTGAGAGACTCATGGTGGTGGTAGAGACCACAGTGAAGTGATGAGAAAAGGAGAAGCTATATCTATTTTTTGTCTTCCTTTGAGAAAAGGTAAGTGATCCATAGAAGAATCTCCACAAGCATCTCTACCTTCGGGGAGTCATGCCCAGACTAAATGCCCAGCCCCTTGACCTTGGAGGTTTCTGTCTGTACTCATTATTCTTCTGTTCTGTTTTCATACCTCATAGTCCTTTTGGAGAAAATCCTCTTTTAAACTATAAAACTTGTTAATTGAGTATAAAAACTGAGATACAATTAGCCCTGGACTGGGCATCCAAATGACTAGACCCAAGACCCAGCCTGCACACTGTTGGCTACGTAGTCTTGCATGTGTGGTCTAACCTCTTGGGTCTGAGCATTCTCATTTGCTAAAATGAAGGGTTATATTTAAATAGCTTTTAAAATCCTTCTGGCTCCAAATTTAGGATTTTGCATTCAAAGTGAGAATGAAGAAAACTACAGTCTATGCATTTTCTTAATTGTTTTACTTGTGTTTTTATTCATGAAAAAGTCATTTAAAATATTTATGAGTACAGCACAAGGAGTTAAAAATGTTTTACAGTTGACTGAATGTATATGTTTTTATGTAATGAGTCTGATTAGTATTGGTGAGAGGATTTGAAATTCATTCTTACTTCATCCTCTAAAATTGCCTTTCTAAACTCCCTACTTCCCACTGACCTTCCTTTTTAGTCTGGTCTCCCTTTCCTTTGAAGGGGGTGGGTTAGAGTGACTGTGTTTTCCCACACCTCAAAATTAAACCATGGGTTCAAGGCCCAAAATAGTGCCATCCTCTTTCACCAGAACTTCCTTGCATAAAGCATCGACACTTGCCCTGGAACAGCATCCACCTCCTGGTCTCTAAACTGCCCTCTAGTCTCTACTATTCCTTTGTAACATAATATCCAGAGTAATCTCTTAAAAAACAAATGGATTATGTCATTTAGTCTTGCTTAAAACCTGCTGGTGGCTTTTTAAAGAAGTTTTAACTCTACTCTTCTTGGCTTTATTTTCCACATGAGTGAGACCCGGGATGCCCTTCACCTCTCTTTTAGTTCCCCTGACAGGCACTTCCCTCTAATTCTTTCTTGAACTCTTTCCTTCATCTTCATAATTGGCTTGGTCATGTCAGTTGCATTTCAGTTTAAATTTTTACTCTGCAGAAAAAGCTTTGCTGGACAAACTTAAGTCACTTTTCTTTCTCCATGATATTTTAAAAATTTCTGCATAGCATTCAACAGCATCATGATTATTTCTTTGTTTGTTCATTTCTCATTTCCCTGTGCCTCCCAAAAACACACACTTGGGTGTAAATTCCATAAAAATGGCAAAGTGTATGCACTGTTCAGTCCTATAACCTGGAAAACTCATGTTATATTTTGAAAATGTAAAAAATTGCAAAAACATAGAAAATAATTGAGTGGCTTGCCTTTCAACTCTTTTATCCATATCAAAGACACCTAACTAAAATAATATAATATATACCACACTTTATAAAAACAAAGAAAGCTTCTCTTCCCATTCCTTTATGTTTTCTACATAAATATTCCCATGCTTAGTCTTCAAAGAATGCTTTGCTTTTCCCAAAATAAGACATAAAATCTATTTAAACTTGCCACTGATTGCAATGTATATCTGGTTGAATCATTGCTATATAGCAAATTGTGATACAGATTTTGAAAACTGATAATCAGTGACAAACCTGGAAGCAGATCTTCTTTTCAATTCTCTCTCCATCCAAATTTTGAAATAAAATAAGAATAAATAACTCTAGGAGAAATATAATTTGTAAAAGACTCTGTTAATTGGAAATAAATGAAACTCAGCTCCATGCACTTCACTACAATATGAACCAAATCAAAAAATCAATAGGAAACAATGCTTAACACAGGCAATATTACAAATTTCCAACCCCGTTGGTTTGTCAGAAACGGGGGGGAATGTCTGAAATTACTATCAATAAACAAAGCTTTTTTTGTGTATAAATATGCTTTTGTGTGTATTACAGGCACAAGGTGATGCTGTTTTAAAACAGAATAAATCTTTCCACAAACTGAAGGTGATAGTCCCCTTCTTATGGGCTACCTATGGTTTATGTGTATGGAGTACCTGTCTGTTATGGTTATCAGAGAGCTATCTTGCAATGCCTGTGGATCCCAAAGGCATTCAGATCAGCTTGGTAGTATTCTTATCCTGAACACAATAATAAGAAAAAACATTATTAGGAGTTATAGAGATGGGTGCCAACTCTATAACCCTGTGCAATTATAATGATCTTGAGGGCAATGGCTGCTATGTATTTTTGTGGTGATTAAAATTTTAAAAGACCTAATTGAATGGTTTTATATTATGTTCTACCTCAAAAGCATACTGAGGTAAGCTAAATCAAGGGTTCTTAATATGAGGAATTGTATACTTCATAAATAAAAAGCACTCAAATGATCTCAGCAGGAGAGGTGACTATGAATTAAGACATTCTAAATTTTATGTTGGTAGTTATATTTAGTAAGAATCTTCTTTAAATTTTATTTCACCAGATATGTCTTTAAACACACAGCCCTTAGCCACCTCAAAATCATTTGGAAAGAGAAGGGTATGTATAGATAGACACAAGATAATTTGCTGATTTAGAACATCTCTGACTGTTCTGACTGTGACAAATTTTCCCAGAAAGCATTAAGTTCCAAAAAGTGTACCTGAGCCTTGACTGCTGTGGCTCACTTGGTTGGGCATCATCTTGCAAAGGAAAGGCTTCTGATTTGATCCCCAGTCAGGGCACATTCCTGGATTGCAGGTTTGGGCCCCAGTTGTGAATGAGAGGCAACCAGTCAATATTCCCTCTCACACTGATGTTTCTCTCCCTCTATTTTTTCCCTGCCTTCCCTTCTTTCTAAAAACAAATAAGTAAAAATCTTTAAACAAGAGAACTGTACCTGAAATGCATCCCTATAATGTTCATTCAACATGCTTTTTGTTCTAGTTTCAGTCTGAATTCAATATGCTAAGTTACTGAGAATCCTGCCTTTAATAGATGTATGTCTAATTTTGCTTTACCCTGCATTTCCCAAAAACAACTTGTCCAAAAAACTATTTTATAGCAGAACATATATTAACATATATGAGATTAAGTTTTTCAGAACACATACTGGGAAGCTCTCAGAAATAAAATACATATTGAAGATGTATTTTTTCTGAAACATTTCTGAAACTTAAATTATTTTAAGTAGACTAACTAAATTGCATGGCTGAAAATACTTGAAATTTTCTAGTTTAAAATCTCTTATTTTACAGTTAATAAAAAGAACCACAAGATCATGCATCTGGTAAATCATTGAACTTACATGTAAAGATTGTGTTTTCTGACTTTCTAAGAAATAGTTAAAAGAGTAAGAACTTTGAAATAAAAGGCCTGAGGAACATTTTTTCAACTTATTATTATATGTCCTTGGAAATAGAGATTCCCCTTTTAGATAATATGTATTTTAATAATGATTCATGCACCAAAGTCATAGAATTGTTGATAAGTCCAAATAAGCTGATTAAATATATAAAAGCACTCTATACAATAGGGAGGACTAAGCAAACATTAATGCTCATTAATTAATATTGTTTTGGTAGTTGCTTTACTTTATCAACTTCCATTTGGAAATCTAGAGTGACTTTTGGTAATTAATATTATCACCCTATAGTTTTCATGGTTTACAAATGGAGTTATGGCCTGTGCTTTTAGATAGAACCAAAAAGCTGAATAATTTGATATTTTAGAAGCTATATTCATTCACTTTGGAAAACAGCATACTTCCTAGTATAACAAAAAAAACCTTGAATTAATAGATAATCTTAATTCATTCAAAGGAAACAACCTAACAGTCAAACAACAAGAAAATTAGAATTTCTAGTAAAATGTTGACAAGATTTCCTCTCCCCTTAGATGGTAATGTGGTAACACCAAAAATCTAAATCTTATTTAATTTGAATAACATATAGAACTTAATTCAGTTGCTATAGTAATTTTAGAAATATTGTTTTGTTGAAAGGAAATTCATTTATGTTATCAAGTAGGATAAAAATGATCAGTGTTCTCTCTTGCCCAGTAACAAGCACATTCATACAGGTCTAGAAGCCACCTGGGGCCCACAACACACTGAGCAGGCTCCAGAGACTCTCTGGACATTGGCCCTATTTCTAGCCCTGATTTTCCAAGGCTGAAGAGACAGAAATGGGACATTGGAAAACCAAAGTCAGCTTTCTGTTTCTACCTGAATAAATCTTGCCACACCTCACCTTCAAAAAAAAAAAAAAAGAATTATCATTGATCTTTTTAACATTCTCATGTTCCTCTCCCATGCTCAGTACCTTTAATTCTATTTTAAAGTCCTAAGTTCTATTAACTTGACCTATAAATTGAAATATATCCAAATAATTTTTCCAATATATACTTCTTTGTAAACATCTTTGTATCTTGCTTGAACTATTTTTTAATTTTTTTTAAAAAACACTGTTGCACATGTGAAGAAAAGTGGAATTCATCAAACTGAAGCAGTGAATTTCACCTCAACTGAAACAAAGGCACACTTTTTTTAATTGGAAGCCAGCTTGTAGCTGAGTCCCATGTGCATTCCTAGTGCTACTAGTTCCCCACACGCCCTGTACTTTTCAGTCAACTTCCATTAGATTTGGTGTTACTCCCTAACCACAGCTGCAACTGCTCAAGATAAAATAAAACAGGTCTCTAGATTTTTTTTAAATAAGCTGTTTGTTACTCTTACTAGTTATCAGATTATATTCAAGCAGAATTGTTCTTCTCTAGCAACATTGTGTAAGTTACATTTTTCTGTGACCTTCATCTCAAGTAGAAATCTAGTGGAATAAAAGAAAAAGGGAAACATCTAACTATAATTAGGACTTGGGTAGTAAATGAGTATATCTCTTCCGAAATGGATACTTTGCTGTAGATTGTTTTGGAAGCTCCAGAGCAGTAACAATCACCTGAAATCACTGCATGTGTCCTCCAAAGACACAGCTCAGGTCAGACAAGGCCACTACATACTAGTCGCTGAACAAATTAAAAACAGTACAATAGGACATAGTGTATTACTGAAAGAATGCAACTTATTTCAATGCATTCTCTTATTTTCCACACTACCTACTGAGCAGAAGTAGTTGTTCAAACTGTTTGTTGATGCTGACAATTGCCTGGTAAAGACCTTGTAGAGCTTCTTACTCACTGTATAAGCACTGAGAATTTTTGTAAAAAGATAAAGTACAGAAATATTACTGGAGCTTCAAATCACTGAAACCCTGCAATAGTCAGAGGTGAACCAGACTAAAAGTTGCATTCTTCAACCAAGCTCAGGTAAACATCCCAGGATTAATCTAAATGTTGCTGCATCATGGCAATTTGATTACAATAAATAATAAAAGTAAGAGATGGCCTTGTTAGGGCTCAGTAGTATAGCAGGCTGAAAAACACAGTCATTAATTCCATCATCAAAAAATAACATGTATTGTTACATGCATTATCAGCAGTATTTGGAATGTTGCTAAGAAAGGGAGAAAGCAGAAATATCTTTCTTAGGTTTATAAACTTTGAATTTACATTTCTGTCATTTTTGCTTTGACAATGCATCTATCTTTTTCTTCATTTCTCAATGCCATAAATGTAGTTTGAAAAAGCAAGTGAATTAAAAGTAATTTGCTATTGGGAATTACAATTCTGCATAAAGTAATTAAGGGAAACTGGTGAAAGAAATCCAAGGTTTCATTTAAAGGTAATAATGCCTCTCTCTGATTTTTTACTTATACAGTAATCATATTCAATCAGATTCATATCATTCAAAAGGAAAAAATCTAAAAAATAGTAGACTAAGCCTTCTGAAAAAATTAGTTCAAGTCATTGAAAAAAATTAATAGGAACAGAAGCCTTTAATTGAATTAAGCATTGCATATAGAAGCCACCAATACATTAGTTTCCTTGACCTAGATATGCTGTCACCTAATTTTTTCTCATTCTCTCTAATCCATTTTACACACTATTCTTAAATTAATATTTCCAAAGCTCAGAAATGTTATTTTTTCACCCCATTCTTCCAGACTTCCAAGCCCTTATGCATGGTATTCAAGCCCTTCTGTTTTTTAGATGCAACCTCGGTTTTATTTTTTTTACCTTAATATTGACATTTGCCTTGAGTATGAGAGGGGAGCCAAAAAAAGCTGGAATTTATTTTAAAAAAATTGAGTATTTATTCTTACATGTTTAAACTTCAGTCACCTTCAAAGTACTCTCCATTTGATGCAATACACCTATCGAGACTTTTTTCCACTGCTCAAAACAGTTTTTGAACTGGTTAATTTTGATGTCTTTTAGTGCTTCTGACATATGTTGTTTCACTTCTTCCACATGGGCAAAACTTTTCCCTTTGAGGTCTTTTTTTTTTCATCTGGGAAACAAACAAGAAAAAAGTCACTTGGGGCAAGATCAGGTGAATAGGGAGGGTAGGGCACAGGTGGGTCATATCGTTATCAGTCAAACCTGATGAATATTGAGCATGGTACAGATAGGTGTACTTGTAAATCACACATGAAATAGACAAATGCATTGAAAGAGTCTTCAAAAAATTTCACTGAAGACAAATTCAGCCTTTCACAACAATGCCACCTGGTACACCTGGTACACTAGCTGGGCTCCTAGAACATTCACTTAGTGAGGGAAGCCTGCACTATAAGGCACCCGCCTTCTGGAAGATAAATCTGGCTTTTTTTGTGGTTCCCCCCTCATAAACACTACATTGATGGAAAAATCAATTATTATCCCTAGTTGCATCCTGAAAGGCCTTGCCTTTCAATTTTCTGAAACACTACAACATACTATGTATAAATTATCTGTGATTAAACTGAGTGAATAAATGCTCTCATCTGCCTGAGAGGTTGTCTCATCAATGGGAAATTCTTCATTATCCTTCAAAATATAGCTTAAGTATCACCTTCATCACAAAGCTGTGTTTGATCATTCTAATTTTATATTTTCTCTTCTAAATAAGACATTTTCTGCTCATAAGAATCAGGGAACTTTATTGTAAGTCCTTTTAGGACAAGGATGATTCTGATTCATTTTAAGTCCTCATCCAGTAATCTTTCCATTTTAGATATTTCTGAAAATTCAGGGACTAAAGTAAGGCACTGAGTCGACTGTATAGAAAAAAAATTTGAATACATTCTTTTACTGCTATTTTTTAAGTCATAAGAAGCAAAGTAAAAGAGTTATGATCTATTGCACTAGTGAGGATAATCCAGATAATCAGAATCACAGGATACAGTTTAAGGAGTAAGGCAGAAGAAAGGGACTAATTTATCCTTCCCCTGCCTTTTGTTCTATCTAGGCTCCCCAGAAATTGAATGATGCTGCTCAGCCAATGGAGGGAAGGGCAAACCACTTTAGTGAGCCCACTGTTTCAAATGCTATAGTATCATCACTGCAAAATGCCCTCAAACACAACTAGGAATAAAGTTTATTCTGCACATCTTGTAGCCATTCAAGTTTATGTATAAAATTTACCACCCCACAAATCCTAGAAGAAAAGTACTGCGTGACTAGGAGGAGAAATAGGGTGTTAAAACTGCATAAGCTAATGTGGACAAACAAAGGGGCCACAAGCACAAAACCTGATAAACTCAGAGGAGGATTCCATGGTGGGCCTTATAAACTCAGGGACCCACATCTGTGGCCTGTATCTTCCTTGGCAAAGGTCAACCTTTACCTTAAGTAAACGTACTGTTTTTTTTGCATATAAGAAAACATACTTTTGGAATGTTAGAGTAATCCTCTTTTTCTAAATATCTCAGGATACACCCACAGCACCAGAGCAGGAGACTACAGAACCTCTCATTGTTATCTTATTTCCTGAATACCATCTCTGTGTGCTACAAATGTTAACTATCCTGCATTCACCAATAAAAAAGAAACACTTTTCTCTCCATTTTACTATTTATCTAATGTCAGAGATTTCCTTGTTTTGCTTTCTCCTGCCTCCCTAATCTACTACCAATGGATTTCATGTCACCCCTCCCACCCTTACATCTCCTTTGAATTTAATGTATAAAATAAGCTGCAAAACTGCCATTATCTGGAGCATTTTTCTCAATCCATTGAGATTTAACTTTCTGGACATTGTCATCAGTTTGGATCAAATAAAATCATAAAAATTCTCTACAGGTTTAGACATCTCTTATGTTCACACTAACGTATGTTGACACTAACATGTGTTGACACTGACATTCTTTATCTATATAAACAAGTATATACTCACTTTTTGGGGACAGTGAGGGAGATGCCTATAGGGGACCTCACTTTAGATATGCAATATGGCTCCAGCAGCAAAGACATCTGGGAAATGTTGAACTCTCTGTTACAGCTGGATTCTCTGCAACTGTTGAACTCTCTGCAACATCATGCTTGGCTGACTACCAGAATGCCTCCCTAAAACAAACATCATGCCCCCAGGAAGGAAGATAATGAATATATAAAGTGTAGTAACTAACTGCTTGTTATCTTTCTACTTTTCTTTTTATTTAGCTATTTTATTCTCTCAGGAGCTCCATACAACTACCTGCCATTTGGTTTTGTTATTAACCACTAGGATAAAGCCCACTTTAAAAGGACCCTGTATAGGAAGGGTTGTGGAGACTTCTGAGCCTGCCACCACAGGGAGCAGCTGCTTTTCCCACGTATGTATGTGTCTTCTATTAAAGCTCTTATGAATTTGAATAAGGCCACATGCCAGTTCTTGAGAATCAATCCTGAATTTAGACTTATGGTGCTTTCCCCCAACAATGCTGGACTAACGGATTATTTTGATAATCATTATCTTAAACTATAAATGTCAGTAGTAAGACATATATATTCATGGCATCTTATCATTTGCTTAAAAACTTTTGATTAAATATCAGTCTAGTAATTAATTATCTTTAATGGAATTTTTGCTCCTTAAACTCAATTTCACTGATAATTAATACTTACCAATTCCAACTGCAAATGAAAGAGATATTTCAGAGAAAGGAGCAAACTCAAAAGATGCAGCACTGCCATGGTAAAGGTTCATGGAGAAGAGACTAAAGATTGTATTTACTGAACTTTTTGTTTTTGCCCAAATTAACCCAATAGAACTTAAATTCTACATATTATAATAATTATTAAAAATTGAGAACAGCCCTGGCTGGTGTGGCTCAGTGGATTGAGTGCCAGCCTGTGATCCAAAAGATCATCAGTTTAATTGCCAGTCAGGGCACATGCCTGGGTTTCTGGCCAGGTCCCCAGCTGGGGGTGTGCCAGAGGCAACTGATCATTTCTCTCCCTCCATTTCTCCCTCCCTTCCCTCTCTCTAAAAATAAATAAATAAAATCTTTAAAAATGAATAAAAACTGAAAACAAAAAGCAATGAATAGTGAAGATTTGATCAGATGAAAAACTCTCATTATTGTAGATGCACTGGAAAAATTTGTATACCAAAGTGGAAAGTAAAGCAATCAGAAAACTTTGTAGCCTCATATCTACAAAAGTAAATTTTATAATACAGTAATTGAGATGCAACAAATAGCTATGTTGTAATAACCATGGTATGAGAGATTATAAATTCCCTGAGGACAGAGATTCAGACTTTTGGTAAAAGTATAGAATAACTAATAAAGGCAACGAAATTCAAAACAAGGCAGGCATTGTTAAAAGCTCCATTATGCCATTTTAACCATGTGACTTCTGGCAAGTCATTTAGCCTTTCTGTAAGTCAGTTTCTTAATCTGTGAAATAAAAATCTGTATGGGTCCAGCTTTGTAAGGTTATTATGAGAATTACAATATGCTTATACACATGGAACTACACTAGCCAGTACTGAGTGTTAAGAGATTGTAAGTTTTTACTTCTGGTCAAGATAGAGGCATGGGTACACACACTTCACATCATCACACAACCACAAGA
The DNA here is from genome assembly GCA_028533065.1 of Trachops cirrhosus. NCBI lineage: Eukaryota > Metazoa > Chordata > Mammalia > Chiroptera > Phyllostomidae > Trachops > Trachops cirrhosus. Next base: position 78,194,901 of record CM052544.1, read on the forward strand.
AGAATCACAACTAACCCCTCAACAATACCCAGAACAGCCATAAAATCAAAAACTATGGATGCCGGAGTTGGACAACCAAGGATTTAAAGAAGCCACATTCATCTAGACAACTAGGACAGGCAGAGATGGAGAGTGGGGATGGAGAAGATGAAGTAGTGGTGGAACAGGAGATTCCACATTCATATATGGTGGATTAAAATTGGGAGGGATCGCCCTGGCTGGTGCAGCTTAGTGGATTAAGCGTGGGCCTGTGAACCAAGAGATCACGGTTCGATTCCCAGTCAGGGCACATGCCTGGGTTGCAGGCCAGTTCCCAGCAGGGAACGCACAGGAAGCAACCATACATTGATATTTCCCTCCCTCTCTCCTTCCCTTCCCCTCTGAAGATAAATAAATAAAATCTTTAAAAAAAAATTGGGAGGGATGACTTGGGAGTTAGTGATCCTAGACCCAGGCCAGACCAAGCAGTCCAGGGTTCCAGCTCCAGGAAGATAAAGCCTCACAACTTCTGGCTATAAAAATGGGTGGGGTTAGGGTGGTGGAGGAAATTGCCAGTTTCTCAGGAGAGTCTGTTTAAAGGGCCAGCATGGTCCTAGAATGTACACATAACCACCCACTCTGGGAACCATCACCAGGGCAGTAGCTACAAGGGCTACGGTAGCATACAGGAAGTGAAGTGACTGGAAAGGTAGCAAGTGTGAAAAGCCTCCAGAGGCCAGGTAGTGGTACTGTCCCCTCTCTGACCCCTCTCCCACAAATAGAGCCACAAAGTGAAAAAGTGGATTGCCCCACCCTGGCAAATACCTAAGGCTCCACCCCTGACAACTTACCAGCTACACTAAGACAGAAAGTCAAAGCAGTTCTACCTCATACACAGAAACAAACATAGGGAGTTTTATTTATTTATTTTTAAAGAAAGATGATGGGAGTGGAAATAAAATTAAATTTGCAATATAATGTTTAGTTTTAAATGTCTTTGAAATTACACAATCTAGAATCATACAATTTTGTAATATTTTTATTATAAAAATCTGTATCATCTAAAGATAAGATTCTTTTGGTGGTGGAGGGGAGCATTGACTAATCAAGATATATGACAAAAACTCACTTTAAAATGTGGAAGAAGAAGGGCCACATATTAACCTGATAAGCTTAGGGGAGGCCTGCATGGCAACCTTACAAACTCAAACCTGAAGTAACCCCAAAGGATGGTCTGAAATTAAAGCTTATTAACTGATAACAGTTCATGGCCTATAGTCACTTCCTAAGCTTGTATTTTTCCCTAACAAAGATCAATCTTTACTTTATCTGAGCTTGTGTTTTGTCTTTTTTCATCTAAAATAACATACCTTTGGAATGTCATTTCTCTTTTGAGAAATAATTCTCTTTTTTGAGAAAGAATGATAATTCTCTTTTGTCTTGAACCCTTATGGCACAATCTCCCCCCAGAGCAGAGCTCCACATTGTTATTGTGTTGTCCCGCATACCATCTCTATGTGACGTAAATGTTCATTGTTAACTGTGGTATACCCACCAATGTAAAAGGAGTATGTGTCTCTTCATTTCATTTTTTATCCAATCCCAAATATATCCCCTCTTTGCTTTCTCCCACCCCCCTAAACCATCACAAGTGCATTTCATGTAAATGTCTTATGATTCCTCTTTTGACTGTAGTGTATAAAATTAGGTGCTGCCATTCCCAGAGCATCACCTCAACACCTTGAGGTTTTGCTTCCCAGCAATTGTCAGTTTAGCCCAAATAAAATCACAAAAAAATCTGTATAACTTTGTTTTTTATGTCGACAAAAGAAATAAAGTCAAGTGTCTGATTACCTAGATTTTCAATTTCTATAGAGGTCATTGTCCTAGTGTCTAGAGCAAGAACTTTCCTGAGTTCACATTGATAAACTAAATTATTCATGGTTTATAATTGTTTTTATTGTATTTTTCCATTACTGTAACAGGGTGCAGCCAACGGGGGGACCCCAATGGGGATTTGTAATGGGGTCCAGGTCAAGAATTCAGGGTGACCAGGAAATATTAGAAAAAAGTATATATATAGGATGTCCTCACCCCCACAAGTCTGAGCTGGGGGCTGGGACTCACGGAGCAGGGCCATTGAGAGTTGTTCTGAATAGCAACAGTTTTGCAGATAACCTCTAGAATGGGCATTTAACATATCTATAAGCTTTAATATCTATAGCTTTTAAAGCTATATCTAATAGCTTTAATCCACAGCTATTTAACATATCAGTTTCATAGATATGTTAAATAGCTGTAGCCATGCTCTGAGCCAGGGGGATGGGAGTGACTTCAACCCATGATGAAACTGGGAGGCAACTCCCCCTGGTTACAGAGCCTGTGTAAGAGTTTGGAGATGATTGTCTCCGTTCCACGGGGCCATGCATGCCCGGACTTGCTATGACAGCTCCGTAAAGATGGAAGAATATGGGAATGCTGGCAGGTGTAACTGATTGTGGAGGGAGTCAGAAATGGTGCTGCAGAGGAAGATTGGTGCTGGGGTTTAAACCCAGGCGGGGCAGCCATGCTGGGCTTTTTGGGACCACATGACTTTGGAGAAAGTTGGGACTGTGCAGATTTAGGGCGCACCCTTTTATTCACATGGCTTAGGAAGCAGGAGAGACTTTGCCCAGAAGAAAAGGGGTGAAATGATTCTTGCTGGTGGGCCATGAGAAGGTGTCACATGGTATTGGACTAGCTGGAGATTGCAGTGGTGCCACAGTTGATGGTGCTGGAACAGAGGGGCTGCCTAAATCATGAACTTCTACTTCTTTTCCTGAGATACGGTACCCCAGACTGGGCAAAGGGTGGGGGGAGGAAGGACTGTGCATTTGTGGGTATTCTAAAGGACTTTAGTATTTTTAATGAAGACATTAAGTCATTGCTCTAAGTCTGTATAACATTTTAAATAAATAATCCCTTTCCTTTTCACCAATCTCTGGCATTGAGAGGCGTCTTTCGCTGGCGGCAGGCAAGGCAAACCTAGTATGGGGAGGGGGACCCCCAGAGCACAAGTGTGGGTCTATTCAGTAATAGTATATTATTCACCCCCCTGCCAGGTCTGTTCTGTAACATTACCACTTATCCTGCTTCTACCCTTCTACCCTCTTACATGTCCACCAACCCCTCCCCTCCTCCACAATTGTCACACTGTCGTCCATGTCCATGAGTTCTTTTTCTCTTTTGCTTGATCACTCCATCCCCAAACCATTCCCCGAGAGCTGTCATCCTGCTCTCTATCTGTTCATCTGTCTCTATTTTATTATTTTATTTTGTTCATTAGTTTTCACATATGAGTGAAATCATTTAGTATTTGTCATTCCGTGACTGGCTTATTTCACTTAGCATAAAGTTCTGCAGGTCCATCCATGCTGTTGCAAAAGAAAAATTTTCTTCTCTTTTATGACTAAGTAGTATTTCATTGTGTAAATGTACCAAAGCTGTTTTATCCCCTCATCTACTGATAAATATGTGGGCTACTTCAAAATCTTGGTTATTATAAATAATGCTGCAATGAACATAGGCATGCACATAATCTTTTGAATTAGTGTTTTGTGTTTCTTCAGATAAATTCCCAGAAGGGAAACCTTGGGATCATAAGGCAATTCCACTTTTAATTTTTTGACGTAATTTAATACTGTTTTCCACAGTGGCTGCACAAATCTGCATTCTCACCAACAGTGCAGAAGGGTTACTCTTTCTCCACATCCTTGCCAGCACTTGTTGCTTGTTGATTTATTGATGAAAACCATTCTGACAGGTGTGAGGAGATATCTCATTGAGGTTTTCAGGCCCTTGGCTCATTTTTTTAATTGGTTCATTTGCTTATTTCATGTTGAGTTTTATAAGTTCTTTATAAATTTTGGAAATTAACCCTTTGTCAGATATATTGGCAAATATGTTCTCCCATTCAGTGGGTTGTCTTTTCATTTTGTTGATGCTTTCCTTTGCTGTACAAAAACTTTTTAGCTTGATGTAATTTCATTTGTTTATTTTTTTTCTTTTATTTCTCTTGCCTGTGGAGATATATCAGGAAAAATACTAATACAAACAATGTCCGAGATTTTACTGCTTATGTTTTCTTCTAAGATTTTTATGGCTTCACGTCTGACATTTAATTCTTTAATCTATTTTGAATTTATTCTTGTGTGTAGCATGAGAAGATCACTTAGTTTCACTTTTTCTGCATGCATCTATCCAATTTTTTATTCAACACCATTATTGAATAAACCATCTCTAGCCTACTGTAGTTTTTTGTCTCATCTGTCCATTATTAATTGACTATAAAGGCATGGATATATTTCTGGGTTCTCTATTCTGTTCCATTTATCCATGTGTCTGTTTCCATGCCATTACCATGATATTTTGATTACCATGGCCTTGCAGTATAGTTTGAAATTAGGTAACATGATCCTCCTACTTTGTTCTTCTTTCTCAAGTTCACTGTTTCTTTTGGGGATGTGTTGTGGTCCAAATAAAGTTTTGGAATATTTATACTAGCTCTGTGAAATACATCATTGGTATCTTGATAGGAACTGTGTTGATTCTACAGATTGCTTTGGGTAGTATGGACATTTAAAAGTTAATTCTTCCTGTCCATGATAATGATATATAGTTCCACTTTTTTGTATCTTCTTCGATTTCTTCAATGTCATAATTTTCTGAGTACAGGTCTTTTACATTCTTGATTAAATTTATTCCCAGGTTTTTAGTCTTTTTGAAGCAATTGTGAATGGGACTGTTTCTTTAATTTCCCTTTCTGATAGTTCATTATTGGTGTATAAAACACAACTGATTTCTGGATATTAATTTTGTATCCTACTGCTTTGCTGAATTAATTTATTAGTGCTGGTAGTTTCTTGGTGGAATCTTTAGGCTTCTCTATGTACAATGTCATGTCATCTGCACATTATGACTGTTTTACTTCTTCCTTTCCAATCTGGATACCTTTTATTTCTCCTTCTTGTCTGACTGCTGTGGATATGACATTCAGTACTTTGTTGAATAAGAGAGGTGAAAGTGGGCATCCCTGTCCTACTCCCGATCTTAAGGGGAACACTTGTAGTTTTTGTCTGTTGAGTATGATGCTGGCAGTGGGCTTGCCATATATGGCCTCATTATGTTTAGGTATGCTTCCTCTATTCCCACTTTGCTGAGAGTTTTTTTCATAAACAGGTGCTGGGTTTTATGAAGTATTTTCTCTGCATCTGCTGATATGATTGTGTTTTTTTATCCTTCATTTTGTTTATATGGTATATCACATTTATTGATTTGTGAATATTATATTAAACTTGCATCCTTAGAATAAATCCCACTTAATGATAGTATATGATCTTTTTGATGTATTGCTGTATTTGGTTTGCTAATATTTTGTTGATGATTTTAGCATCTATGTTCATCAGGGATATTGGCCTATAATCTTTTTTTTGTAGCGTCTTTGTTTGTTAAAGTGAGTAAGCATGAAAATCAGAACAAAGTGTTCTTGGGAAGTAAGGAAACTAATTAAACAGCAAGTTGCAATATTGACAATATTCAGGCCTCAATTACTATGTCCAGATTCATCCGTTAAGGAAAAAGAGGAATATGGAAAGGGCCATTTGATTCCTCCATACCATTATCTTCATCACCATTACCTATTTAATACCTTGCTGTCTATAACTGTATCTATTACAATGTGAAGTAGAAAACTCCATTCTTACAGCTATGTGTATCCTGTCACCATTTCCTTAAACAAATCCATCACTCCCACACATATAAAAGATAGTCAAGGCTAATACTGGTAATAATAGAAAATCTCATGCCATTTTAATATATGAGAGGGAACAATCAATACCTTAGATAAAAATTCCATTAGCAGTGATGGAAGTATTCAGTACCTCAGGCTTTTAATTTACCAGAATTACAGTTACAAATACAGATATTCAATAAAAAAAAGTGTGTGGCACTGGACATTTCATAAAAAGAGGGTCAGTTTAATGTTTCCAGTTTTAAGTGAAAATGAAGGTTAGGGCACCAAGTTCCTATCCTCTTCTATATGTGCTTAATAAAACTTATGTCAGTGAATACTATACATACAAACTCTAATTTATAGTAAATGTTGTCACAAATGTAACTGGGTAATACATCATGCACCATTAATGACTATAATATGTAAAAAATAAATGTATAAAACTTCAAAAGTATACTGAGCATAAATTCCAATTATCTTGAAGATTTCTAAGATAATTTTAAAAACTTGATTACATCAAGGACATCACTAATGAAAACTTATTGCCATTGAACTGGATAAATAAAAAAATATTGGTCAAAATGTAAAAAAGGAATGTAAAAAATATTTTATATTTTATTATAAAAATATAATAAATTTTAAAAGGAGACGTCTTGACAAGATCCAGCCAAGCAGAGCCACAGAGTGCAGGCAGAGGGGCAGAGGGGAAACTGGTGTTTGTCCTGTCTTTGCCTGTAATCCTCAGATGCCCTCAAATACAATTACAAATTATTCTGTAAAATGGGTACAGGTTTATTGAAAATCAAGAGTTGACCTTGGGTCTAAGTATATGTATGATTCCAAAAGGCCACTGGATTTTCCTCAGTCCCAGTGTCTTCTTCCATTCAAAGATGATAGGAGTTCCAGATCAAGAGGTAAATGTGAGTGAGCCAAGTGATGCATAGCAAAAGCATTGCAACAGGGAGATGACTCAGCACCCAGGTTTAATCAATGTGAGCTATTATTACTGCTTTCATTTACACAGAGTTGGCACATTGTATTATAATAATTTATGACAAAATCTTACTCCAAGGAAACCCACTAAAAGAATGTCATTAGAAGTGACGTAGGTGTTCTTTATCTCAGATTTTTCATTTACCAGGATAACAGTTACAAATACAGACCTTCAACAAAAGAAAAGGAAAACATGGAAAATTCTATTTCAGAAACAAAGTAGGTCAGGATGCAGGAATTACAAGTTGCCCAACAGGGATCCATGTTTCTACGTGTTAGAAAGCACCAGTCATACTGGTCCCCACAGCCAGAAGTTTCCTACTCATGTGGAACCTGAATCTGTGAAAGACAGGGAGTATGGACTTCTTAATGGAGGAAAGACCTTCCTTTTTATTGTTGATAATGCTGGCAAATCTTAAATACAATATTTTATGTTCATGTTGCTGAAAACTTATTGCTTTGCAAACGCTAGAGGAAATTAATTTATTTTAAAGAGGAAAAGCTCAGCTCTTATAGTGGGGGAAGGAAAGGCAGCTGTGTTTCTAACATAGAGTCTGCAGAAAACAGGAATTATACAACCCTATATAACGAAGCTTTTAGTTTAAACAGTATGTCAGCATCCTAATTCTCCAGTTGATTTATTCTTTTTTTAAATTTTTTATTTTAGTTTATTCAGTACAGTTTCTATCCTTTATTCCCATTCCAGCCC
>CM052544.1:78202851-78225622 GCA_028533065.1 Trachops cirrhosus
AGAAATGCCTATTCAAGTCCTTTGCCCATTTTTTAATTGGGTTTCTTGTCTTCTTCGAGTGGAGTCGTGTAAGTTCTTTATATATTTTGGAGATTAAACCCTTGTCTGAGGTATCATTGGCAAATATGTTTTCCCATACAGTTGGTTCTCTTTTGATTTTAATACTGTTTTCTTTAGCCATGCAGAAGCTTTTTATTTTTGAGCAAGCCAGCAGCTAATATTATGGAAAGTGACAGTCCTGACAATATAGGAAAACAGTTTCCAAGATGGTCTTTTAATAAAAGTACTATTTTCCTATACATGTAGGCCTTTCCTTTTTACATAGCATTGTTTCTGTTAAAGTTCCTAGCCAAATCCAGGCTATAGATCCTCCACATTTCCCTAATTGATGGAAGACTTTCACCTTTCTACCCAGAAATGGAAGAGCCATTATCGCACTGCATCCCAAAGACAATGAGGGTTAGGGGGACACTGTGGGTATCTACTATCTTTTTAATCTAAGGAAATACAAACCCAGAAAGTCACACAAGCCTTTAGTAGAAGAACAGAGCTGGACCAGGACCCAGCTCCCACTAGAGCTCTATTCACATTGTGACTTTGTCCCTTCCATTCACTTACATGTAATATGTCCATTATACCTCTGTGTGTGTATAAGTGTATGTGTGTGTGTGTGTGTGTGTGTGTGTGTGTGTGTATTCCTCAAAGTATCTCATGGTGCTGTCTTCTCTCCTGTCTTGCTCTTTACCACCAAGCTCCATCCCAGCAGTAGGAGGAGGGAGTGAGACTTTGGTGCATGTGGATTATAGATTATTTCTTGTAAGCAAAATTTCCATAAATCAGAAAATGTCTGCAATGTGATTTAACAATTACTCATAAAAATATAAAAATTGATCTTTAGTAGTTAAAAAGCAATGAAACAACAAATTCAAAAGTGCTAATTAAATTAAATTCACATATTACAAATACAATCATATTTTCCATATTAACTAAAAGATCAAGAAGCATGTCATTGGATGCTTAGAAGCACATTTTTAACCATGAGATAGTATAAACTGTGGTTGAAGAAATATTTTCACTTTTATAAAGGCCATAATCTCTGCTTTGCAGACCCAAATGGAGAAATATTTCTTTAATTATAAGCATCAACTTTTTACTCCATGGCCAGTAATAATCCACCTGTGATTGCATGCTTCACTGTTTCACCTAAGAATGATCTTAACTAGGTTTCACAGTAATAAATTCTTGGTGTAGAAAGAAAACATTAACAAGCATACCATGACTGGAGTAGTAGGATTGCTTCTAGGGGTCCACCTCTCTATCAATGGACATCATCTCTCTACTTTCCTGCCAGTGCCACAGGCCTCTGTATGGATGGTCTGCCTTTTGTTTGGTTCCACAATGCATGAGTGTAGATTAGTGATATTTTAGACAATGCTGACCAGTGTCTGCCTTGGACCTTAGCAATTGGCTTCTCTCTCATCTTCTTTCCTTTCATGGTCTCTCCATGTGTTTGAATCCCTGACCTCTTATTAAAACCAGAGTTAAATCTTTCACTGTGGAAGTTCAGCATTAGACACAGGACAGCAATGATAAGACTACTAACATACTTCCTAGGTCCTATGTCATCTGCATAATATTAGAGCCACCAACTCCCCCTTCAGCCCACTCTTCAAAATCCAACCAAACTAAAAAAGACGGAAGTACTAATGTGATTAAGTAACCTCTTTCAGATTGTGCTGATATTCTAGTTTTTATTTTTAGCTGAGTTCTGTGAGGAAAGTAATTGGGAAAACTTGGTCTTCTGAAATACATTCTTTCCTGCCAGCCTATCTTTGCCAGACAGTTTCCTCACCTGTCACCTGGTTCATGTGAAGGGACACACCTATCAGGACACCCTCACCCTCTCACAAATGGCTAAGCCTACTCCAATTGCTGACAACCACTTCACACAAGATATAGCAACAATAAAGGAAAAAAAAAACAAAGATGAATGACAATCATAATTGGAAGTATTCACATTTTTAAATGAATGTATAGAATAACAATAAAAATCTATACTATAAATAGGACAGCCATGGCTAAAAGAAACTCAGGAAAATCACATTATGTTGATTTTGTTGTTCCATTCTTACTTACAAAATATCACTGTGTTCTGTAAAGTGGGAGAATGAGAGAACTCACACACCTTCTCACAAGACCCACATGAAACACCAGTAGGGTTGAGCCACTGCTTGTGAAAGTTAAGATCTTATCTATCTTATTTCCTGAGGCCCCATTTTCACATATGAGTATGAACACAGATATCAGTAGCAGTCTTATCAAAGACTGCTTATTCTTATCCTAGAATTATTTTGCCAACAGCTTAGAAATCAATGCCCAGGGCCCCTCAGAGCTTACCAGCAATAGTAGGCAAGCCTTAGAAAAGCTCACAAATGACATTTATCTCTGTCATAAAATAGTAATAAATTCTAGAGGCTGTAACACATGTGGAAAATCTGTTCAGCAGCATCTGTGGGTGATTACAGTGGTTTGTAGTACTTCAAGATTTTGTCACACAATGCAATATATGATGATGTATCAGAATTGTACATTTGAAGCCATACAATTTTATTAACCAATGTCACCCCAATAAATTTAATAAAAATACCTATCTCCAACCATAAATCTTACCCCCCCAAAAAAGAAAAGATTTTATATTGCTCTTTTACAGAAGAGAGTTGTGCCAATGGGAATTCACAAATTTTAAAACAGAAAGTCCATTACAATCAAAGGAATACTACTGAGTACTTGGTAAATTACACTAATCCATTTCCCACTAAAGATAAATAAGTGATGAAAAGCTTCTAGATGGATCTCCGTCCATTGATTTGTATTTGTAAGAGCTTTACTTCTTGCTCGTACATTTGAATTTCTGAAAGTGGGTAAAAGCACGGTAGCTCACTGTGTTTTTAATGTTTTTATTTATCGATTTGAGAGAGAGAGAGAGAGAGAGAGAGACATCAATTTGTTGTTCCATTTATCTGTGAATTCATTGGTTGCTTTTTGTATGTGCCCTGACCAGGAATGGAGCCCACAGCCTTGGCATATTGGAATGATGCTCTGATCAACTGAGCTACCTGACCAGCACAGTGGGGCTCACTGTAAGCATGGACCTTCACCTCACCTCATCCATCATGACAACAGACACACTGAGCTCAACATTAAACATGCCTGCCATTGAACCATGATCCAACAGAAAGCAGGGATGCTGCTAAAAGAGAATATCACTTTACTGAATGAATATATTCTAATGAAATCAAATTAATTTTAAAAATTAGTTTAATTAGCTAAAAGAAAACATTTGTCCAATCTGCATATACAACAGATTTCTGAAATAACAATATACATTAAAATACACTATATAAAATCTTTGGTTTTGAAGGGAAATAAAGTATACCAAATATTCTGGGTGAGAGTATTTTCACTAATGTCATATGTAGATTATGAACCTTTAAGAAACAAGAATACAAAAGATACTTAATACTAAAACGGTGCCAGGCATAATTATTCTTTTGATACTTATGAAACACTTTAATTTGTTCACATGTTTGGAATTACTAATAACATTGCTAAATATAGAATGCCAGTTAAACACTTCAGCTAAATAGAATGCTAGATAACCATTTATAATATATTGATCTTCAATAGCTATAAATATTAGTTTTCTGATTTCTTTGAAAAAAACAATGAATAAAAAATATATGAAATATATTGAAATGAAATATATGAACTTAATGAAATATATGAAAAACAATGAAATAAGAAATATGAACTTAAAATAATATTACATACTAATAAGTAAGCCTTTGTCTTTTTTTAAAGAAACAAGAAAAAGTACTCTTGATTTTAAACATTAGTCTTCTTTCTGATAAATACTCTGAACTTATAATAATAAAAATAAGCTTTGTCATTTGTTTTCTGGCTAGATATTTCATGAGGGGGTGGTTATTGATTTAACTAAGTGATCTGTCATGTAAAATTTCAAGAAAATGGCAGATTTTATTAAAACCATAAATTAAAGGTAGAAAAGAGAGAAAATACACTTTCTAATTATTTCAAGTTTTGCCTTTGGCTTTATTTTTCTCTGTAAAGATTTAACACAGAATAAATTAAATATAAACTGGATAACCTTTCTCCCTCTAAATAGCAATATTTACAAATCACCTTTATGATACTTACTAGACATTATAACCTGAAATAATTTCTGTTACAGAGAGCTGTTATTGACTTTTGTGTTTGACACATAGTTACCAATCAAATGTATGAACTTAGCTATTTCATTTCACATCTCTCTGAATGTGGTCTGCTAATTTAAGTACTACTTTTGAGACAATTGCCTTCATTTAAATTTTACTTTCTGGTCCTGTGAGATTCTCTCTCTGCTTGGTTTTTCTTTAAAATTACCCAGGTAGTCCTGGCTGGTGTAGCTCAGTGGATTGAGCACGGGCTGTGAACCAAAGCGTCGCCAGTTCAATTCCCGGTCAGGGCACATGCCTAGGTTGCAGGCAAGGGCCCCAGTGGGGGGCATGTGAGAGGCAACCACACATTAATGTTTCTCTCTCTTTCTCCCTCCCTTTCCCCTCTCTAAAAATAAATAAATAAAATCTTTAAAATTACCCAGGTAGTTACCAATTATTAGGTAGGAAAATGAAATGAAAATAGATATTAAATTACTACAATTGTTTCTATGTAAAACCATTCTCATAACATTTATAGTCATATATTCTACACCTACATTTTGATTGTAGCAGAAAATATAACAGATCATTTCAATGATTAAGTTTCTTCACTAAAGAAATATATTAAAAATATGATGGGGGACCCAAAAGTAAACCCTATTTCTAAAAAAATGGTGTATTTATTCTCCATGTGTAAATTTCTGTCACCTTCAAAGTATTCTCCATTTGATGCAATACATCTGTTGATACTTTTTTCCACCACTCAAAACAGTTTTTGAACTCATAGACTTTAATGCCTTTTAGTGCTCCTGCTGTTTTTTGTTTCACCTCTTCCATATCAGCATAACATTTCCATTTGAGGACATTTTTCATCCAGGGAAACAAAAACAAATGTCTCTCAGGGTAAGATTGGGTAAATAAGAAGGGTGGGGCTTGGGGCCATGTCATTTTTGGGCAAAAACTGCTGAACACTCAGTGATATGGGCAGGTGTGCTTGTAAATTACCTACCATGAAATGGGCAAATGCACTTGAGTCTTCAGAAAAATTCACTGAAGCCAGATGACACAGCCACTCACAACAATGTCAGTTGGTACACTGATACAGATAGGTTCCTAGAACGCACACCTACGGGGGGAAGCCTGCACTACAAGGGGTCTGCCCTACACAAGACAATTCCAGCTTTTGGGGGACTTCCCTCATACATTGAGACTTGTAGTTCTATTTAGTTTTAATCATGGAGAATTTTATTGCAAATGTAATAGAAATGACTGTAAAATAAGGAATGAAGAGAAAAAAGCAGCAAGTTGTAGTTGCTACATAAAATCTTTTCACACTTTTCTTACACAATGCTGTACTATTTCTTTTAAGAATCCGACTTTCTAGGAAATGAATGGAGCCTCCATAAAAATTGGATTTTTCTTTTTTTAGAGTAATATTTATTCACTAAAATGACCCTGTAGTTATTAATGTACAACTATTATTCTTACAAACATCTTTTTTTCATGCACATTTATGGAGTGCCTTCAGTACAACAAAGCAGTAAACCACTGTTTTGAACTTTTTCATCTCGTGACACACATAAACTGTTACTAAAATTCTGTGGCACACCAAAAAATGCATTATATTTTTTGTAAGTCCAATAACAAATAGGTATAATTTTGACTCATTCATACCAGATAGCTATTGTGTTGGCTGTTGTCATTTTTTTAAAAATTTGACAATCTAGGGAAAATAGGTCAGTTTCCCTGACTAAATACTCAGGTATTGCATGCTTTAAAAATTCTTGCAGCACATTGGTTGAATATCACTGTAATAAACACATAATATGATATCCACAATTTTAAAGCCACATGTATAAAAGGTGTATCCAAAAATGATAGAATTTCACTGAACCTGAGCTGTGTCATTTCAGTTTAAGTGTGTGCTCACACACTCACTGCACTTAATATGCTCTGTGAAAGCACTATTATAAAAGATGTTTTCAAAATGGATTTGTTTTTCTGACGTAATCCATGTTTTCCTTCACTCTATGGGAGACCTAGCTTCAGCAATAACAATACTAATGACTATGTAAGGATTTAAATTTTGAAAGGTAATTTCCGGTTTCTAAAGTTATTTAATTCTCATCATATCCTGGGGAGATAACAAAATAGATATCCTTTATATTTCCTTTGTATTTATATACCATTACAAATAAGTAATTAAAGAGAATATGAGCTCCAAATTCTTGATTTAAAATATTTTGCTCTCTATGCCAGGCATCTCCTATTCAGTCCTTCAGACCTCTCCCCATCTTGTCATGCTGACCTATATTATTACCTCACCAGCTTATACTCTCTAGCTTCCGGGTTTATTTGGAAAGTAAGCAGCAAGAATAGAAGACAGGAGGAAGGGAGGCAGAAGAATGAGGAAAGGGCATTTATTCTCTGGTTGCCTCCCAGAGGTCTTCTCAAACCAACTGAATCCCTAGAGAGTAGGCTACAATCCCTACCAGTGGATCTGCTCTTTACAGATGAGGAGTGGTGACACATTGGTTATTTGGTTATTAGTCCCTCTAAATGTAAATCCTCCTAATTTGACAAGTTATTTATCCTGTGGGGACCCTAACAGATAAAGTCTCCTTTGCTAGTTTCTCCTACTCTTTTTTCTAAATGGTGGTGTTCTTCAGGTTCATTCCTAGTCTTTCATCTCACTGGCTCCCTTGGTCTCACCTATTCTCATGAACATAAATCTCATGACTTCTAAGTGTACACATCTAGTTCAGACTCCTCTGACCTCCAGGCTCATATATCCCCTTATTTATTTGCATCTCTATCTGGAAGGTAACAATTTTATTAACATGAGCATGCCTGATACTAAACACTTGATTTACACCTATCCCACAATCCAAAACATGTTTCTAACCAAATTATCTCTATTTCAGTGAACTGGACCCACCCGACTAGCCGGTCAAGTAAAAAACTTAGCAGCTTCTCCTTGATTCATTCTTTATTATCATCCATCAAATCAAATCTATCAACAAGTCCTATATATCTGAGTAACACATTCAAAATCTGTGTAAATATGTGTTTTATGATCCTAGTCCAAGCCATGTAATGTGTGGCCTGGACCACTACACTGGCATCAAGTTGCCTAATTCTTTCAGGCATCTCTCGGTAGCCATTAATTAAAATAACAATAAGAGCAAAGGGTATGTTATGCCACTAACCTGTCTAACACTCCACCTTATTCTAAACTATGGGCCCTCATTCCTGAGATCCAACTTACTCTAATTGACTGAACAGGCCAAGATCTTTCCCACTTCCACAATTATGCATCAGTTGTTTCTACTATGTGGAATGTCTCTCCCCACTGTTTTGTGTAGAACTGGTTCCTTCTCTTCCATTTTCACTGCAAAGGAGGATTTCTCTCTCCACTTTCTCATCAGACATTTGCATTATTTAATACAACAGTACCAGTATGTTTACTTTATAGTATTTCTCATGATTTGATTACTGTTTCCTTAGATGCTCTGTGAGAAGAGGGTCTATGTCTGTTCTGTATATTGTTTTATTTTTCATGGATATATTTACTCATAACTCCCTTTGTTCACAAACTGTCTCAAAGAGTTAAATGGATATGAACAAAGATTTACACTTTCTAATAACAGTGTTGCCACTTCCTGGTTATGTGACGATGGCCATGGCCTAGTCTGTGCTTCAGTGATATGAAGTAAAATGGGCTGATTATACCTGCCTCTATGAGGTTAAGAGGCCTAATTTAGTTATTTTATTTAAAACCTGGATATAGTAAGCATTCAGTTAATGATGCTTTTTTTTATATTTCTGAGCTCACTGATTATTTTGCCTTTCACTGGTAAAATATCACTGCTTTGATCTTTGAAGTATTTGCTTTAGCATAATTGTATGATGAATTAGATATCAGCAAACCTAGTTTTTATTCTTTGACCACTAATTGCTATATAAAACTAGAGTAAAGACATATCTTTCTTAGCCCAAATTTCACTATCCCAAAAAATAAGTGTTGAAATAAAGTCAATATTATCTGACAACTCTAAGATTATAAAGGTTTTATGAGTAAGTAAAGAAAAAAAAGTTTTGGTATTTTCTATATCATTTTCAACTAAAGAAAAGAAGTATGTGAGCACCTTGGAAGTGAGGAAATGCAGTTTAAAACAGTGACACTATATTTGCAATTCTGGGTGAAATTCACATCTCAGAGGTTTGGGAAATGAAGGAAGCCTGGGGAGCATTTGGTGTGAAACACATTTTGCAGATGGCAAAGGTGAAACCTGACGGATTTCTATATGCCAAATCAAAAACAACTGCCCAGACATGTACTTCATGCTTAAATGTATCATTTTGAGAAAGAAAAATACATGTTTTGTGAAAAAATAAATACCAAGATACTAATAAGTTGTTTTTTACTTTATTGGCAAAGAACAGCATTGTCCCTGAATTCCTGACTTCATCTGAAATGGAAAAATAATTAGCCTAAACATTAGTGCAAGTAGGAACTACAAAAGGAATAGCACAACAATGCAAATAGCATTTGTTCAAAACCTTTACAATTATGATTAACACTGGAATAAATGGTTTATTTTATTAATCACATATCATGAGACTTTTGATAAAATCAGAAATATATTTAACTTTAGTTTTAATAGAAGTAGCTAACACTTAAGATTTACTTAGGAATAGTCATAAATATCCAATGAAATTACTTGTCCTCTGAACTTTCCTTTAAGGTCAAATGTTCCAACAGTAACTGAAACATGCCTGAGAATTAGTAATTACATCAGTAATACTTAAAGGCATAAAAACATTAATAGAACAGGATAGCTCAATTAACACAAAAGGGTGCATTAACAAGTACTCCCTTATGCTTTTGGAACTATGGCATTCTCATACCATACAAGTTACCTATGAGCACACAGAAATTAGATCTCTATTTATCACAATTGAAAAATGCAAATATCAAAGACACCCAATGGGGCCATCTGCCACACATAATGCCCTTTCTTTTAAAGAGCTGCATGTTTGTACCAACTAATATCACATGGGTTCATACAATTTAAAATAAGTAAACAAAAATTAAGATCTCATGATATGAGCTTCACACCCATAAGAAAAGAAAAAGATAGTGGTCTTCTCTTAACAAGAACAGTGAATTATAGATTAAGTTTAAGAGCTGTATTATATTCAGTCCAATGCACAAGGATTGAGTATTCATCATTAATTTGCAATTAAGCTCTAAATCAGCCTTGTTGTATATGGAACTAGTTTAATGATATATTTTTGCCCCATGATGACATTGATTCTTGATCTATGTTCATATAAATATGTACTACCATTTCAAATGACTCACTAGCAACTCTGGTGAACAGCATGTCAACTGGCTTCGTTACCAACCACCAGCCCTTCCTAAGAAGAGCAGCTTCTAAAATCATCAGGCTTGGAGACTATGGCTTTAAACATCAACGCTGTCTGGACTGAGGGCAAGGATAGGAATTTTTTTCCTATTTGGCCTGGCAAAGCTTTGGGGAGAAGGAGTAAAAGCCAATGAGCAAGAATCAATCCACTTACGATGTGGACAGTGCAGTTCTTAAAGACTCTGGAACTTTTAAAGGAAAGGTACATAGATCTGGGAGGACTTAAACAGCAATTTAAAAGATGGATTCATCTCCTCTATACCCTGAGCTTGGGTTTTCTAAAGAATTTGTAGTTAAGGCAACTGTAGAAACAATGGCTTCTTTAATGCTTCAACAAAAGGCTGATAACCTTCTAGCCTAGAGGAGCACTATCATTATTACTGGTTTTGCTTAATAGCCAGAACTGAGCTTTAAGTGTTTATAATGACTAGCAGGGTAAAATAAGAACCTAGAGGGAGGTAAAATAAACAAATGGGTTTTTACCAAATTAGAGCTGCTAGAGGAGACAGAAGATGTTTAAACCAAAAATATAATGAGTACTTAAGGAGATTCTAGTACAACACTCAACAGTCCAGGACATAGGGGAAAAATATCAAACTAAACTATTCAGATGATTACAGACTATGATAGTAATTGTTGAATAGCTTGAGAGTTAAGGTTTAAGAAATATCTAAAATTACATAGTAAAAAAATGAACAGAAGAATCATCAAGGAAAAGTTGACAGTTTTGGCAAGACATTCAGGTCTTTGTTACGATAGATTGTAAGTCTTCATATCTGGAGAGGATCTCAAAAACACCCTTGAGGTTCAACTTCCTCATGCAAAATGAGGAAAATAACATATGATAATTAATTAATAATGAAATAACATACTTCAAGCAGTTTTCAAAGGTCTAACTTGGAGTGTGAACTAAATGTTAGATTTCAATAATAAAGTCCATGTGGATTTTAATTTACAGAAACATTATGAGGCTAAAAGGGAGAGAGTAATTAAGAGAGTCAAAGATGTTTTTACTGTAACTGCATAAATCAATACCTCTTCTCAATTTATTTTTAAGGTGCCAGATTTTAATGTTAGAGAGTTCCAACAGAGCCAAAATACATTTATTTAGAAAATGTTTAAATATGTTTCAGCATTTTCCTTTAAAATCCTAAGCTCTGGTGGCTTGTCTCCAAAGACATTAGAAAATGGTCATTATGACTAAATAAACTCACTTATGAGTTAACCCTCAATGGGTATTAAAAATTCCTCCAGAAATATATATCTTATTACCAATTTTCACAGATTCTTAGTTAGAAAATTCAAATATATTGTTGATAAAGATTACATCTATGGGAGGTTAAAATATCATTACATTTTAAGAAAAAAATCCTTCCTGGAAGATACCATTTGTAATGTGTATTTTTTTATATGTGAACTTGTGAAGCAACCCTCCTGGCTGGCTTACTATCCTGATTAAGATGATGAGAGTGAAAACAACACTTTCACCAATATAGCTCATTATAGTTCTAAGTGATTTTAAATGCTTTACCTCATCTAAGATTTACACAGGTCTTCAATGGTTAACATCAGAAATACCTTTTCTAATTTACAGTAAGATATTGAGTATCAGTTCTGGTCAATATAAATGTGGTACTCAGAATCTTCCACAATCGCATCAAAATTATAACTAAACTACAGAGCAACAGACATTCAGAACCAGCTGAAATCCAGCTGAACAGAAATCCTATGACTAAGGATAAGAAGAAGAAGCCACATTGAGGCTAGCAGGAGTGGAGACATGGAACAGGATGGATAAATATCCAAAGGACACCTCAGCAGCAGAGTAATTGGTCACAGCCCACACCAGGACCTCAACCAAAGTTTCCAGTGCCAGGAAGAGAAGTCCCCCTAATTTCTGGCTATGGAAACCAGTAGGGAGTGTGACTGAGTGAGACAGAGGGCTACTGGAGTTCCAGCCATTCCTCTTAAAGGGCCTGTACATGGGAATTACTTGGATTTACTACTTCTGAATTTCAGTGCTGAGGTAGGAGGTAGAAAGTCACTAAGAACATATGAAGAAGACCTGAATTGTCTGGCTTCAAAGTAAGCACTGGAAGGGGTTTTCTCCCAGACAGAAGTGTTGGCCAAGGACTTTGTTTCTTTTCTGGGCCCTTGCCCCACAGAGCTGACAAGGAGCCCCCATTAACCTGGCTAACACTATTCACCCACCCTCATGATTCCTTAAGACCCTACCCCACTTGCAGGCTTACCCAAGCTGTTTCCAGGGGTTTTTCCATAGCATGGCTTGTCTTGGCTCATACTTCAGATTTTACTAACATCTCTCAAGTAAGTAGCATCTGGCTTCAGTGCTCCTCATACCTCTTTCTAAGCACTAGTAGCAGCCAGCTTTGTTTTGCAGCTTGATCTCTTAGGTAACTCCAAGCCCAGCACAAGTGGGAACCATCTGCAGATTGCTT
The DNA here is from genome assembly GCA_028533065.1 of Trachops cirrhosus. Taxonomy (NCBI): domain Eukaryota; kingdom Metazoa; phylum Chordata; class Mammalia; order Chiroptera; family Phyllostomidae; genus Trachops; species Trachops cirrhosus. The sequence continues at coordinate 78,214,960 of CM052544.1, forward strand.
TGTAGTTCATGCCAGGTGGCCCTGGACAAAGCACAGGTGACAGCTGACATTGGCTAGCACCTCCTGGTATGCCCCAGGGCTACTTCCACAAGTGATACATGTAAGGGGCAGGTTCAGTGGGTACCAGAGCCCTTCTGAAGCAACTCCTGCTTCATGGGGTGGACCTCTACATAGCTGATCCTCCACAGTGGCCCTAGCCAATCAACCTGGGGATAAAACCCTCAATTTACTTGCCAAGAGCAATAAAGAGTTAGCTACAGTAGAGGTTGTATACAATCAACATGGGGGGTACAAACACAGGGAGGCTGCCCAAATGTGGAGATAAAAAAACAAGTCACAGATGAAAGAACAGAACAAAACTCCAAAACAAAACAGAATAACACAAAAGCTAAACTAAATGGAAAAAGGCAATCTACCAGTTGCAGGGTTCAAAACACTAGTCATAAGGATGTTCAATGAACTTAGGGGAAGAATAGATCAACCTAGTGAAAATATCAACAAAGAGATAGGAAACATAAAAATGGAAATAGAAAACATAAAAAAGAACCAATCAGAAATAAAGAATACATTAATTGAATGGAATATATTACAGGGGATCAACCATGAAGTAGATGAAGCAGAGATCAAATCAGAAACTTAAAAGACAAGGAAGCAGAAAACACCCAATAAGAACAGCAAAAAGAAAAAAAGAATCAAAGAAGTATAAGGAGCCTCTGGACAACCTCAAGCATACCAATATTTACATATCATGGGAGTGCCAGAAGGAGAAGAGAGACAGTAAAGAACTAAAAGCCTATGTGAAAAAATAATGACAAGAAAATTCCCTATCATGTGAAGGAAGAGATATACAAGTCCAAAAGGTGCAGAGAATCCCAAACAAGATGAACCCAGAGGTCCACACCAAGACACAATATAATTAAAATGCCAAAGGTTAAAGACAAATAGAGAATCTTAAAAGTAGCAAGAGAACAACAGATGGCTCTAATGGAGCACCTGTAAGACCTTCTCAACAGAAACTTTAAAGGAAAGAAGTGATAGGCAAGAAATATCCAAAGTCATGAAAAGCAAGGACCTACAACAAGATTACTCTACCCAGCAAAGATATCATTTAGAATCAAAGGACAGATAAAGTGCTTCCCAGATGAAAAAACAAACAAACAAAAAAAAAAAACCTAAAGACATGTAGCACCGCCAAATCAGTATTACAAGAAACTTTAAAGGTTCTTATCATAAAGATGGGAGAGGAATTGAGGGAATGGGTAAAAAAAAGGTAAAGGGATTAAGTAGTACAAATTGGTAGTTACAGAATAGTCACAGTGATAATAAAGTACAGCATAGGGCATATAGTCAATAATACTGTAATAACTATGTATGTTGGCAGATGGGTACTAGATTTATTAGGATGTTAACTTAGTAAGTTATACTATCATGCTTAATCACTGGTTTGTACACTTGGAACTAATAAAATATTGTATGTCAGTTGTAACTTATATATAAAATTTAAGGTAAAAAAGGAATCACATATTAAAGGATCAAGTAACTTATAAAAGGATATATGGCTATTAAATTGCTCATCCAGGTTTAGGAATAAGGCATCTAATTTTTGGTCTAAAGCTTTTTAAAATTTGTAATTTTTTTCTATTTCTTGGTTTCATTGTTTATGTATTTTCCTGTTCAGTTTTTTTGATTGAAATAATTAGCTTCTTTTTTTTCAGTGACCATTTTAGAATACTAAGAAGCCTTTTCATAATGTCCAAAATATTTTTAACAGTTCAGGTGTATATTTTTGTAAAACTTTTCTTCTTGCAATTTTGTAAATGTGTAATAAGATTAATATGCCATTGGCAGTAATTTCTGAATTTTTTATGTTCTATAAAATATTTTAAAAGAAAGGTTATGACTACACATCTAAATACAGATATACAAGTGTAAATATTCTTAATGACAATCCTATTTAAGATATGAATCAACACTCATATTTTTATATTTTTATTTAAAGTGCTTTTAAATAATTATTTTATATAAATATTAGGAATATAAGGATGTACTGAAAAAGATCAAACACTAGCTAATATTTTACCTTTTTCATAACCAATATTCCTTAACTTTATTTCAGAGATCATATGAATTATGCTAGCTAAGAAAGCATTATTTGTTGAGCATCCAGATGACATATTTGTATAGATGTTAAGTTCATTAATTTATGTAATATCTACAATATCCTAAATGGTTCACTGTATCTTTATAAATTTTTTTTCCAAATTTTCCAAGGAAAATGAAACTCATTGAGAAAAGTGACTTGCCTAAGGTCATACAGATAAGTCAATGCTGTAGCAAATCCAAGTCCAAGTTCTTTTTCTTATAATTTTGTTCACAATGATAATTTTCTCTATATCCCTATTTGCCATATTTATGTTATTACTGAGAATAATTTGTAACTGTTTTGAGGACAGAACTCAATATTTTTACTCTCCTTGAATCTCTCACAGCACTTTAGTAATTAGTTTTTAGTAAATGTGTTAAACATATATGTTCAGTATGTCAATATTAAAATTGAAAACATGAATATTTATAGTCAAATTTTAAGAGTTAAGAAAATGGTATGCAATTGACATGAAATTTGAATCTAGCTGAAGATTACATCTTCTCAGTATTACTTAAGAGATATAAGGTATCATTTTCATGGTTTAGGTCTTACCCAGACAAAGGAGGAACTGTGTCATGTAATAGTTGTTTTTTATACAATTGCCTGGATAAAGATTATATCAGTAGGTCCAATTTGACTACAGAAAAACCCTGTAAGACTTAATTCAGTATTAAGCTACTTTCCCTCTCTTCCAAATAAGAGATAGATTTTTTCTATTTCATAAATAAGAAAGAAATTCTGAAATCACTTCTTTTTAAATTCTATAATGTAAAAGCACTACCACTTTATATTTTGTATTTTTTAAAATACTTAAATTTTTCAAAAATCCAAATAAAATTTAGAAATGACAAGTTCCTCATAAGTGAATATACTTCACCACCATACCCATCTCCAAGAGTCTCCAAGATGTTTTTCATATAATCTCACTGTATTGTAAACTGCTCAAAACACATTTCAAATTGTTATATCTATGAAGTAATTTAAAATATTTTGTCTAGTTGTAGTAATAGACTTTATATGCTTGTGAGTACGAGCCAATGGTTACTATAGTAGCTGAGAGTTTGAATTCATCTGCATAATTAAATGTTGCTGAAGGTAAATAGGAAGAGGAGTAAACATGGAAAAGAGAAATCTTTAGGGAAGTACAAAGTTTTAAAGTACATATACATATGTCTAGAATATACATATATGTTTATATATGTATGCTGGAGAGAGACAGTGGGGGCAATGAAAAGAACAAAGTTCAAAGAATAGCAACTTTGTAGTCAAATATCAATTAGCTTCCTAACCTTTCTACCTAGTGGGACTCAGGGCAAGATACACAATCTTTCTCATTTTCAGTCACTTTATTTGAAATAAAAGGGGATGATTATAATGATCACTTTCATGCAGAGATCAAATTAAAGATTAATGATATTTTAAATCATTGTCCAGTAAGAATTCCCACCCTCCTGCTCCCACTGTGTATAGTCTCCATCCCCATTCCACTCATGCTCAGGCTGGTTATATGATATGTTTTGACAATGGACTATTAGTGAATTGATGCAAGCAGAGTCCTTAAACATGCCTGTGTTATCTGGCTTGCTTGTCATACTCCAGTCATCACTATGACAACATGACTTGATAACCATTGCTCCTTTAGAACACACACCTTTGACACAGACCTAACCCATCCTGAGCCTGCAGCACGTGAGCCCAGCACAGATCAGTTGTGCATGGTTGGTTCATCTGCAGACTCATGAGTGTGAAAATAAAGGCTTGTTAAGACTGTAATAAGTTGTTGTGTTCATAATGCAGCATTATTGGGTGATAGGTGATTACCATAAAACTAATGAGAAAAGTTAGGGATGCAGACATGTGCTTTCTAACCATTTGAAGCTGCCCAGTAATGGAATAGACTACCACTAAATATAAAACATTTCTATTGCTGGTGGTGCTCCAGCATAGCACAGAAGAGATTCTGATATATCAGGGACATGGCACCAGAGATTTTCACATCAGGAAGAGGAGAGTCTCTTAACCTCAGATTCTATCTATGAGTGTAGAGATAGTATGTATGTATATTTTAGTATCAAAATTAATGTAGCAAACTTCTAACACTCCTTGAACATTATAAATACAAATACTAAAGATGGAATAAATGGATGGTATCTTAAGTGGGATACTAAATACATAATTATTAGACACTTGTTCAGAATATTCATCACACCATGACAGGAAAATACACAGTAAGTAATATTTTAATGAGGGAATTTATGACAAATATAGTAATAAATAGTAGTTAATATTCAGTTAATTCTTAAAGCATTAAGAATATGCATTATGAAATTGACACACATGGTTTTTCTTCAAATACTTCTTCCTAACACAGGGCTTACCGATTTATATAATAAAAGGTAGAGTAACAAATTCCATTAATTGTTAAAATAGAATTCTAGACTAATAGCCAATAGACAGCTTTGCAAAGTCAAGCCTGATACCCTGTTTAAGCATCTTAGTAGCTATTGTTTTCCCTGTGAAATACTTGTACAATATATGTCAGAATTGAGACCCTACACAGATTTGAAACTAGGAAAATATCAAACAAAAATTACAAGATGCATAAAATAAGGACAGAGTAACTATTAAAATAATTTCCAATTCAAGAGTACCTGTGCACACATCACATAGCAGTTCATAGCAGCACAATTTACAATAACCAAGTGCTGGAAGCAACCTAAGTGTCCATCAGTAAATGAGTGGATCAAAAAACTGTGGTACATTTATACAATGGGATACTACATAGCTGAACGAAAGAAGGAGCCCCGATCTTTCATGACAGCATGGATGGAACTGGAGAGCATTATGCTAAGTGAGATTAGCCAGGTGGTAAAAGACAAATGCCACATGATCTCATGTATAAGTGGAATCTAACCAACAAAACAAAGCAAGCAAAATATAATCAGAGACATGGAAATAAAGCACAAACTGACAGTAACCAGAGGGGAAGGAGGGAGATAATGCAGAAAAGAAGGGTAAGGGTCATCAAGGAACACGTATAAATGACCCATGGACAGAACCAAAGGGGAGTAGGATTGAGGATGGGGGAGGTAGGGATGGTGGGGTAGGGGAAAATGGTGGTGGGAAAATGGAGATAACTGTACCTGAACAACAATAAATATATAAAAGATAATTTTTAATTATTATACAACAAACACCAAAAATTATATAAAATATTGGCTGCAAATACTCATTAATTCTGCATTTATATTATAACCACTTTATATGTTTTAGAACCATTTTCAATTAAATTTTCCTTTAAAAACTTAAAAAATAGTAAATCCATTAACCAAATTAATTTTATAACAAAAACTAAGCAATGCTTAAGCAGTTGTTTAAAAAATATTTATTGAACTAAAATTAAAATGGAAATAAAATTCTAATCCAATGCATCTAGTAACACAAACTTTATTTTTCTAAGAAAGACCCATTTTATAATTTTATTATTGTCTTTAATGAATTCCCACTTTAGCTTATTTTACCTCATGTAGTTTGTTGCTCCACCTCTTCTTTTTTAAAAATAAAATTCAGAGAGGAGCTCTCAGTCTACTGGGCCCTAGAACTTCTCTAAATCAGCTATCTTCTCAAGAATCTTTAGAATTTATTTTGAAACTCAATACTCTTTGAGAGAATAAAAGAATTGAGGGTGAGCCTTTCTAAACAAAAATAGATAAGCATAGAACATATTAAAGAGCCAGAGAAGAATTTGTTCATTCTGGTTACTTTACAAACCTATTGAGTGATAGCTTGAAAGAAGCAAAGCCAATTCAAAAGACATATTAGGAATTGGACATGCAAAAATAAAGTGTAGTACATTGTTTTTTTTTTCATTAAATTAAAGGAGCATTTATTGTGTATCTACTAAGTGTTCAAGGGCAAGGGGCTTTTAAAAAGCTGTGATAAGACCACATGTTACTCTATCATTTGGTAAACTCTTTATCAACATCTTACTATAAACAGGCAATTTACAGATGAGATCCTAATAGTTGTAAAAAACTTAAGTGATTTTAAAATTTACTAGTAATAATATAAATTGAAATTTAATTCCAACATGTGAATTTTCACTTAATAGAATGGCAAAATTAAAGAGTAGACTTTGTCAAAGGTTATTAAGCATGCGAGAAAATGAATATCCATATGCACCAGTGGAAAGAGGATACATTCAAATAGCCACTGTAGAAGAGACTCTGACAGTATTTAATAAAATTAAAAATGTAAAAAACCTTCTGATCCAGCATACACGTAAGTAAATAGAAGACACATTCAAGGAGTTTATTTCACTACTGTGCGTTATTTCTAGTAACAGCAAGCAATCTGTGGGTCCATCTGTCAGAGATAGGGAGATGAAATATGTTGGGTCACTAGGATGAAATTCCATGCATCACTTAGGAATATTCAAACTATAGAAACATAAACAGCATGGTGATTTCTTCACAAACTACTGCTGAAAGGAAAAAGTGATAAACAGAACAAGATATGTAGCACAAAACCATTTGTTTAAACTTGTAACACATGCAAAATAAGTTACCTATTTTATAGCAACATTTTCATATCTAAAAAATCCTTCATTCACATTCTCCACTAATGTCTGTGCCATGGAGGCTGAACTGAATAGACAAGTAGCTTTCTTGCCTCTGGTTTCTTCTTGGATGAAGCCAATGAGAGGCACCTGGAGGAGATGGGTGGGCTGAGAAAGCGATTCAGGGGTGTTTGTTCTTATGTGCCCTGCCTATGAAATCTTTGGTGTGGCTAAATTCCTTTCAGAGAAATGCAAGTCCTGGCAAGCAGTTCTACCCATAAAATCACCTTCTGTGGAGTTAGGTGAATGTTCCCATCCACCATCCTTTGGCCCTTCAGGTGTCTTCCAGTGAGATGTACCATGTTGTTTCTTTCCCTACATTTTGTAAACAATCTTTTTCTTTAATTCCCTCAAATTAACTACTTTTGGTGATCTAGTTTCCTGTTGGGACACTGGGAGTAAGTAGTATAATGAATTAAATTCCTATCATAAATTCCAAGGAAATAATGGAAGGACAGGAGAGAGAATGTGGGGGGCAGGTGGAAGGAGAAGGAAATTCCACTAAATGTTAGGACTGACAGACTAGTACAGTAGTTAATGTGAATCCTGGCTATGTAGATAAGATTTTCATCTTGAGTATCCAATTTAATAAACATGGGTCATGTTTTTTTCATCTGTAAAATGGAGATTATAATTGCTATCTACCTTCTAGGATTCTTGTACAGATTAAATTAGATATGGCAGGCAAAGTGCTTAGCACATGCTGAGCTGATATTGTTGTTTTGGAACATATCATGAAGAATGATTATATTCAAGACTATAGAGACAGATGGACTCAGCTTGTGAAAAGCTTTGCATATTATGCCAAGGAGTTACCCTGTCAGTTATGGGTAGCCAATTAAGGTTAGTAGTCAAGGGTATGGAAAGTTTAGGATTTGTATTTCAGAAAATAAACCTAAAAATGTCATGGATTTGAAAGTAGTCAGGCAATCAATTGGGAGGCTGCTAACGTAGCCATGGAGGGGAGAAGGGAAATGCAAAGATAAACACAAGGCATAATTTAAGACTGATTACTGATCAGCTATGAAATAGAAGGCAGAGAGACAGTCAATGACTATACCAAAACTATAAGCTTGTGGGTCTAACTGGAGTAATGTTTCACAAACAGAGGAAACTGAAATGAGAGGGGAAGGTCATAAAAGAGAGGGTGGGGGTGGAGAGAGAGGAGATAGCACAAGGTCTTCAAGAGAGATGAAAAACTCTTTAAAGAGAAATATAAAATCAAAAGTTCACATACTGCATTTTGTTGCTATTTTTCCTGAGTCCCTTTCTAACTATAGTTTTTCTTGGCATATATTTATTGAAAAAGCCTAATCATTTGTCTTGAACATTCCACTTTCTAGATACAGATGATTGAATCCTAGTGGTATTTAACATGTATTCTGTCCCTAATATTGCCTGAAAAAAATGGCAGTTAGACCTAGATTAGCACTTTCCAATAGAAATGTAATACTAGTCACATAGGTTATTTTAAATATTCTAATAACACCATCTTAAAAAGAGTACAAATACACAAATGAAATTAATTTTTATAACAGCTTTAATGAAGCTAATTGACATTTAACAAACTGCACATATTTAAAGTGCATAATTTAAAACTCAATAAAGATACTGAACACTTGAACATATTTTGCATTGTATATTTTTAACTACCAAATATGTGAATACTTTCACAATTCTCTAAAACTGCAAGTTGCATAATAGTTCTTAAAAGATTATTAAGTTCACTCATACCAATAACAGGGACTTTATACCAAAACTGACACATTGAATTTTCAAGGAAAATAATATGGAGGTGTCACATGAAAAAAAAGAAGATACTCCTTTTCTCTAAATAATTTTTAAATTTATTTTTAAAGGGCATTAATTTATATGACATAATTTGGACCAGCTCTGTTAATGGTACTATGCCTTTAAATTATATTCATTAGTTTGGAATGACCCCTGGGTTCTTCCATTTTGGAAACTCTACCATTGCTAAGGAAGTCCATAGGATCCATTGCAAGTAGGATTCTGTTTAGTGTTCATAAGCATTTTTTAGTTTTAACTTTAATTGGTTTTTATAGGCTGTATTTTCATGTTATCAATTAGTTTCTTTAAACTGCAAATACTAAAGTTCACTGCCACTCATGTCAATTGGAAGATCACAGATATGGTAGCAGGGCATTAAAAAAATAGAAAGGGCACAATCATATCTCATGGTCCAGTAGGAAAAAACGAGTGGACAACTGGAATGAGAAAAAAAATTTTAAAGACCACCAAAGGAGCACCTATGACAGGCTCTCTGGTGAGCTATAGTGTTGGAATATGTAGTGGCCAAGGTGTTTGGACTCTAGCTTGTATCCATTGAACTAACACTGCAGGTTGAAAACAGAGAACTGTGCCAGGTATGCAGGAGAGAGGCCATGGCTGATGGATACTAATCTGAGCGTTTCAAACCTTGTTCATGCCTTGGTATCTGTGTTAATCAGGACTGGGAAAGAGGGAACCCACATAAGTTTGGATAGAGCAGCCTCCTCTGCTACAGTGGTTCTTTCTTGTCTCAGCTTTGCTTCCTCACATGTGCCCTTTTTCACTGACCTGGCATTTCCCTCATGTAAAAATCTTCCTAAGCATCTCTGCCTGCGTTAATACAAAAAATAAATAAATAAATAAAATAAAAAAGAATAATGGCTATAAGGGCCCATAAAAAGGAAATGGTATGGGGGTCACTGGTGATATACTCAAATTCCTCACCTCATTAGGATGCTCTGCAAATATTTCACAGAAGACAATATCATGACATTCAGGAGAGTTGTAACATGCAAACACCCACATTCTGCTTCACTGTTTTCTCATTCTGGAGAGAAGATTTAGCAAGTCTGAAACGGCCTAGAATCTATACTTCTAAAAGCTTCCCACAACTGGAAAGTTTTATTAACCAGTAACCTAGAGAACTTCTCTTATTCTCTCAATCTTTGTGGTACTAGATGGCTTTTTTTGTATTTTTTTAATTTTAGATTATTCAGTACAGTTCCTATCCTTTATTCCCATTCCAGCCCACCCACCCATTCCTTCCATTTCCAACCCCCTTAGTTTAGTCCATGTGTCCTCTATATTTGTTCCTGTAAACCCTTTCCTTCTCCCCTGAAGTTCCCCCCATCTCCCCTCTGGGCCCTGACAACCTGTCCTCTATTTCAGTGTCTTTTGTTATATTTTACTTGGTTCTTTGTTTTGTTGTTTAGGTTCCTGTTAAAGGTAAGATCATATGGTATTTGTCTTTCAATGCCTGGCTTATTTCACTTAGCATAATGCTTTCCAGCTCCATCCATGCTATTGCAAAGGGTATGAGCTCCTTCTTTCTTTCGGCTGCGTAGTATTCCATTGTGTAAATATACCACAGTTTTTTGATCCATTCATTTACTGATGAGCACTTAGGTTGCTTCCAGCACTTAGCTATGGTAAATTGTACTGCTATGAACATTGGGGTGCATTGGATTGGTGTTTCAGGGTTCTTAGGATATAGTCCCAGCAGTGGAATTGCTGGATCAAAGGGCAGTTCCATTTTTAGTTTTCTGAGGAAGTTCCATACTGTTTTCCACAGTGGTCATACCAGTCTGCAATCCCACCAACAGTGCACTAGGGTCCTTTTATCTCCACAAGCTCTCCAACACTTGTTATCTGTTGTTTTATTTATGATGGCATTTCTGACTGGTGTGAAGTGGTATCTCATTGTGGTTTTAATTTGCATCTCTCTGATAGCTAGTGATATTGAGCATCTTTTCATGTGTTTCTGGATCCTCTGCATGTCCTCCTTGGAGAAATGCCTATTAAAGTCCTTTGCCCATTTTTTAATTGGGTTGCTTGTCTTCTTCGAGTGGAGTCATGTAAGTTCTTCACATATTTTGGAGATTAAACCC
>CM052544.1:78226122-78325478 GCA_028533065.1 Trachops cirrhosus
GTATCCAGGTGTTCACAGCTTCCACCTACTCTTTTTTGTGATCAGTTGGAGGGGTAAGGCAAAATGGCATAAGACAGCACGATAGTATGCTATGACGTTTACAGTAGCAGCAAGTAGACAAGAGACAGGAGATCCTTTGACTGTGTATAATGTTAACTGTGTTTTCCACCCCACTAGCCACTTATTAGAAAGGATGGAAAGAAGATAAGACCCTTGCTGGGAAGGAAAGGATTGTGAGTTGGATCTAGAAAACAGTCAGGTTGTGAGAGGTCAGTTTCTGAGGTAGGGTGAGAGTAAAGAACAGTAAATAGTTGTAGTGTGTGAGAGAATAGAGTTAACCACTATAGTAATAGAATTCAGGAAACTGAGAAGTGGGCTAAGGTCTGGGAGGGATGTTCAGTAGTATTTACAATTGTATGGAATAGCTATTATTTACAGTAATATTAGAGCAACAATCATATGACAGTATCTACTAGATCTAGATAATAAGAATAGGAAGTATGGAGCCTTAAGAAGTGTAGTAATGTAACACTAATGAAGGACAGTTAATTAGCTATACACTATGAATGAGATAACAGGGGAACCTATTAAATGATACATTATAACTAGCCAAGCAAAGAAGACTATACCGAAAGAAGAGGAATACTAAAATGCTATTTCAATAAAAAGTGTAAGGAAAATGAAACAACAATACAGATATGCTATTACTTGCAGGTTCAAAAAAATGTAAAAAATGAAGGCAATAAGCAGGAGATGGAATGAAGAGAAATTTGGAAAGAAAGGGAGAAGGATCAACACTAGAAAGAAATAGAAACATAAGGAATTGAATGAAATAACAATAATAAGAATGAAAAAATGAAAAGTTACTTAATGAGAGAAATCAAGCAAAAAAAAGAAAACACAAAACAAAAAACAAAAACAAACACACAAAAAAACCTTTTGTTGGTTTCAAACTGGCCAAACCAGTTTTCCTGGTTTTGGTGGCTGCAGCAGACTTAGGGATGAATGCTGTGGCTTTTTTCCCCTTCTTGTTCAGAGCTCTGTCAGCCTCTGGGGCACTGTCCCCAGGTCCAGCCTCAGGGGCTCAATGCTCCAGGCACCAATCTGTGAACTCCCAAGCACTCCCTCCGAAGCCCACGGCGGAGCGCCCGCACGCGTGCGTCCCTTCCAGGTTCACGGGTGTGTACTCTGTGGATTCTGAGGGGCTCTAACTTCTCCTAATTCTCAGCCTGAGCACCGAGGATCCCACATCAAGCCTGCACTTTTTCCGTGCTCACAGCTGTAGGCACCAAGACTTTTACTCAAAAAAATAACTGTCTCCAGGTTGGGGCGCCGGGGCAAGACCCAGTGGTCCCCAGACCCATTGGCTGGGCCACAATCTCTCCAAAGCTGTTCAGGTGCCTCTCACCAGGGTGCAGGCTTCGGGCACACTTCAGCACTCCCTCGGAAAGCTCACTGCAGAGTGCACGCGCGTGCACCCCTTCCAGGTTCACGGGTGTGTACTCTGTGGATTTGGGGGGGCTCGAACCTCCCCTGAATTCCCAGCCTGGGCACCTATGATCCCACAGAACACCCGTGCTTTTCCCATGCTCACAGCTGTAGGCAGCAAGCCATTTACCCAAAAAAATAACTCTCTCCGGGTTGGGGCGCCCACGCAAGGTCCAGCCGTCTTTGGCTCCACTGGCTGCGCCGTGATCTTCCCCAAAGCCCACTCCGCGTCCCCGGATCAGCGCTGCTCAGTCCTTGTTTGGCCAGGGAGGGAGCGGATAACCCAGCTCCCCCACCCCGAGAGCCCTGCAACAGCTCCCGGAGCTCTGGGGTTGGGGCTGCAACCTCCCTGCTCCCCAAACTGATCCCTGGGCTGTTATTATCCTGCAGTAGTCTCCTTACCGTCTGGTCTTTCAATGTCCGCTACAATTTTGATTTCCTATTTTCATGTATGCTGCGATGATCCTCTGTAGGATTTGCTCTAGTCCTCCGTAGTATGGCTAGGTTTTCTTGCCATTTGAAGAGGGAGGTGGCGTGTGCTCCCTCCTACCACGCTGCCATCTTCCCTCTCTCTCTTTCTCAAAATATTAATCACAATGTTAAGTTATATGATTCAGCAATTCCACTCCTAGATACGTACCTAAGAGAACTGGAAATATATTCATATAAAAACTTGCACATGACTATTAATTACTACAGTCAAAGAAGTAGAAACACCAAAATGTCCATAACTGCTGTGTGGACAATTACCTAATGACATATGATGTGAAGCATATTTTCATATGCTTATTTGTCATCCTGTATGTCTTCTTTAGTGAAATATCTGTTTAGTTCTTTTGACAGTCTTTTAATTGGGTTGTTCATTTTTTATTTCTGAGTTTTAGAAGTTCTTTCATATATTTTGAATAACAGTTCTTTATCAGATATGACTTTTCAAATATATTCTTTCATTCTATGTCTTATCTTATTTTTCTCTTCACATTATGTTGTAAGCAGATTTTTTAGTTTTAATAAAGTTCAACTTAATAATTATTTCTCTAATAGACTTTGCCTTTGATTTTTCATATAAAATTAATTGCCATACCTAAAATTATCTAAATTTTTCTCTTCTGTTGTCTTTTAGGAGTTTCATAGTTTTTTGTTTTATCAATACATTTAGGTCTATAATTTATTTTGAGTTAATTTTAAAGGAGGGTGTAAAGCCTATGTCTAATTTTTTTTTTGCATGAGGATGGATGTACAGTTGTTTCAGAACCATTTGATGAAAAGGGTCATTTTTTTATTACTTTATTTTTACTTAAATAGTATTGACCAAAGACCATGCTGTTAGAATTTTAAACATTTGAAATGTGGTATGGTTTGCATTGTGAAACCATATATTCTGTAAATGTATATGTGAACTTCCAAGTATTATAAACTGTAAATGTTTATGCTTGTGTATGTTGTATGTAGATTTTAATTTGCATGTCCATATCATTACATTTTACTATGGAATATGTAGAAGATTATAAGATCAGGTAAATACGGCATTAACTAAAATATCTTCTTAGAAAAGAAAAACACAATCAATAACTGTGTTGGAGCATTATTGAATTGTTTCAACTTTCACATTAATTCTTAGAAACAAAATTGTTTTATACCTGGTGCTGAGAGAGCAAAAGTAACTTGTATAAAACAAGCATTCATCAGTGAAATGCCAGAGTTTAAAACTGTATTATTTGTCCAAAATCTATTGTTTTCTGCAGTATATTGCCTGCTTTATGGAAATAACCCAAGTGTCCATCAGTAGATGAGTGGATAAAATAACTATGGGCCATTTATATAATGCAATGCTACTTGGTCAGTATATATTATTGCCATATTCTGTTTAGTGTTCTAGTGTATTTATAGGAAGATATTCTGGTTATCTATTACTGCATAATAAACTACCTATATTTGAATGTTCAAAACACCATTGTTCATGGTAGCCCATACTGGAAACAACCAAAATGTTCTTCAGTGGTAGATGGGCCAACAAAGTAGTACATTCATACCACGGAATAATATTTAACAATTAAAATAAATAAACTGACATAATAAACAACTTCAGTGGATCTCAAAAGCCTTACGCTCAGTGGAAAAAAAGGTCAATCTCAAAGGTCATATTCTGTATGACAGTGTTTATATAAAATTCTCAAAATAACAAAACTCTAGAGATGGAGAATGGATTTGTGGCTGCCAGGAAAGTGGGGAGTAGGCCACAATACTAAAGACTAGAACAAGAAAGTTCTATTTTGGTGATAAAACTATTCTCTATCTTGATTGTGATGGTGATTATGCGAATCTATACATGGCATAAAGTACATACAATTACATATATGCATACAACCAGATAAAAACTGAAGAACTTAAAATAACATTTATAGTTATTTGACAATGCTGTGCAAGTATAAATTCTTGATTATATTACTGTACTATTACTATGTAAGATGTTACCATTGGGGGAAGATGAGTGGAGGCTTCACAAGAAACAATTTCTGCAACTTTTTTTGAATCTATAATTATTTAAAAATAAATACAAAGTTGAAAAAATGATTGTTCAAATACAAAGTATTGTTATCCCTAACTGCATCTAAGATGGACATTCAATCACATTTGCCTGAAATTTTGGAAGGCTTAAAACTTATGTCTTCTTTACCTTCTTATCATTGTAGGTTGCTTGTTTACCCTGAACTATATGATTCAATAAGGAGATAATTCATTGAATGATATTCAATTATCCTTTACTTTTCTTAGGGTATCATTGATTAAACCATAATTGAAAGTTCTGTTTCAGCTCAGTCATAAACTAAATTGGAATCTTTTGACAAATTTCAGAAATTTTCTGAAAGTCAGCTTCCTAACCTGATAATATGTGAGTACTTTTCCAGCACTACCTCATAATGACATTATGATTCTATTGCAGATGTCTTTACTTTGTCATTGTTAGGTTCTGGCCTTCTTGAGATCAGAGACTAAGCTTAGTATCTAAAAGTAATCTATACTGAAAAGTAATCTATACTGAAAACAAAGATTACTGAAAAGTAATCTATTCTGCATGCTGAGGCAGTCCACAAATATTTGTGCAAAAGACACTGGTGAGTTATGAGTTGTGTTTGCTTCTGTTCATCAGTATTCTGACCACTTGACATTTAAATTGAAAATTTTGGCAATGTCAGCAAAGCAAGTGTTGCACACAGATCATTTCTAACAAACTATTTTTTCTATAAAGTAAAATTCATTTTTATTTATGAAAGACTTTAAGAATTTAAAATGGTTGAAATATATCTTCACATGAACCTGTTTCATAATTCTATATACTGAAGAAATCTAAGGAGCTTTCAGTTTCTTTACTTTATTAGTTAAATAAATAAAATTGTATCAGCTTTCCAGAGCTAAGAGATACACTAATCCCATTCATTAAAATTTAATATACTTTGAACTTCCTTTCAAACTATCCCAGAATATTTCAAAATCACTGGTATTATAGAAGCACATACATTGCTTTAACAATGTAATAGATAGATCTAATGAGGTTCTATAATGTTTTCAATTAGTATCATCTGTTAAATATTCATTGCTAATTCACTTTATAACATGCTTTATTAAACGTCATTAAAACCTACAGCTGCATCCCGTAATCATTTCCTAAATATAAAGACTGTATTTATAAATGATCTCCTTGTTCAAAATACTGCCATACAGCTCACAAACTCTTTGTTAGAAGCCAGAGAGCTTTTATTCTTTATAAAAAGAAATGCTAAGTAATTCATCAGATGCCAAACATTTTTTTTTTTGGCCACACATCAGCCTTATTCCAAGTGTTCAACTTTCATTAAGAATAGTTATAATGTAGTCTTAGATCAATACTTAGAACTTTTGTCTATTTGAGTTCTATCCTGCTCCTAGGATTTAATCTCTTAATATGTATTCTTGATAAACCTGTAAAAGCACATAGATCTGGTTCAGTTAAGCACACTGAAGTAAGGCTCTTATATTCTAGAACTATACATGGAAAGAAGAAACTGCATTTATTTGGAGTTCTGTTTACTCTGTTCAAGAGAAAATAGCTTATTGGGGGCTTTAAATGCTTGTATAAATAATGTAAATTTCTAGGCTCTATTCAATTGTTCATTCTATGATTACACTTCTTTTATGCATATCCAAAAAAGTTCAGAAAAAATAAAGTTTGGATAAGATTTAAAGAAATTTAACTTTTCACAGAAAAAAATTAAATTGTGTGTAATAGAGTTGCTTATTTCTCAAAACAATTTCATTTAAAATCTTCAGCATTTGTCAATATTTTTGGCATTATTACCCAAAACAATGTAATTGGTAGAAAGAGATTCTACAATAAAACATTGTGGAATGTTGATTTATCTTCAGTCCTATTTATTCTATGGATTATATTTTCCTCACAGTATTTTTGACCATTCAAAGGAATGGACTATTTTATCTCAGGCACTCATCATTTTTTAAAACTTATTTCTTGGAAATTTCTAAAGACATTTAGATGAGGGTTTTTTGCCAAGTCATTGTTTATTCTCCCATCTTTAGAGAAAAACAGAGGGGAATGGAAAAAGCCTGACTAAATATGTCAGTTTTGTTTTTAACAAATGCACTGAAATCAGAAAAGCAATGGTTCTGCAGGCTACAGGACACAGAAGGCACCCTGTGCATTGAGTCCAGTTTGTAGTTGTTTTGTTCCATGAAAAATTTAAAGAATTAACTTAGATGAAAATGAGACTTCACAAAATTCTGTTTTTAGTTCTTAGGTTTTGCTCTAATTCAGGGGAGTCAAACTCATTTTCACCACGGGTCATATCAGCCTCACGGTTGCCTTCAAAGAGCAGAATGTAATTTTAGGACTGTATAAATGTAACTACTCCTTAATAGTTAAATGAGAGTTGGATGCCACCACTGGGTAGAAACAAGGTGCCAGGCCAGATAAAACAAGGTGGGAGGGCCAGATTCTGCATGCCTGCAGGCCTTGTGTTCACCACTGGTGCTTTAATTGAATCAAGGTGAGAGACAAGGAACTCTCTTGGGGCTCCCATTTGATACAGGTCCTATTGACCAACCACACTCATTTCCTCTACCTCCCTGAGCCCTGTAGGCGTTTGAATGTACAATCTATGCAAAGAGATGCAGGTTTGGATAACTAAACAAAAAAGGAAACAATCTAGGACAAAGCATAAAGAAAAGAACTACTAGACATGAGTATAGTATGTTTGGAAGACAATATATAACACAGGGATTTAATCTGAGGAAATTAAATAGAACTATGGGACAGTAAGAGCCACAGCATGCAGATTGGCCTAAAGAGCTAAGTAATAACAAACACCAACTTGTCCAGTTTCCTGCTGTTTATGGGCAGTACACTAGCCATTCTCTATACCCTGGTATATTAACTGTTCCCAACAGCATATTGAGGGTGAATTTTCTTTCGTTTCACATACAAAAATAAAGAGACTCAGAGTTTACATCTCTTGTCCAGGTTTGTATAGTTAATCAGTCACTAAATCAGAATTCAAATTCAAAATCTCTGTGATCCTAAATCTCATGTACTTCCTACCATAAGAGTATGGGAACATTTATGAGAGAAATTGCCTGAGGAAAGCAGAAGAAAGGTTTCTGAACTCAACTAAATGTATAGGTTTTTATTTGCTGTTTTCTTTTTCTTTTTTTATTGTTGACACTAATACAGATACTCCCTATGCTCTCCCTTTTGCCCCTTTCCACCCAGCCCTGATCCCTACCCCTGCCTCAGAAGGTAATCAAGAAAACAGATGAGCTATTAAATTAAGACAGTGATATACCCAAGATTACATCTTTAGTTGATGAGAAACCATATTTGACTCTAAGAGAATTAGTAAGTACTTCAAGTATTTTTAACCACACAATGCTGTTTACTTACAGACTTTTATGTTCCATGATCTTGGATACTTATTTCTTGGACATGTATGAATAGAATGTAAGTTTTGCACTAAATAAACACTGTATCTTTAAAGCATTTCCAAGGTATTGCCATAGGTCAGGGCCATGTTATCCACACTTCATCCTCACTAGCAAGAAAACAAATCCAAAATGCTTCCTTTCTGGTTATGTTTTCAGGTTTTGAGTTTTAAAGTGTATTTAATTCTATGGATTTCCATGTTGATATATCTAATAAAAATATTATTCTTCTTCACAGACCAGAAAATTATGACACAAAAGAGTGACTGATTCATTTAAGGTCAAAATGAAAGCAGTGAAAATAAACTTGGGTCATGTTGATAACTTTGGTGTGAATTTTGAACAATAAATATTTTTAAACCAGCTTCTACCTGCATTGAAATATTTATTCCATTAAGATATTTAAGAAAATTGATGCTGAATTAGCACCAAAAAAACATATTCTCTATACTGAAAGTTCTTAAACATGAGGCATGTCCACCATATTGTAATCAGCAGGGAAGTTTTCAATGAGGGAAGAAATGAATGCTATTGGAGATTATTTATAACTCAAAGATATAACACGTAAGTTTCCAAAACACTCTCAAAGCATTATGGTGAGACTGTCCCATATTCCAAACAGTAGGTATTTGTTCATTCATCCCACAAATCTTTAGGTGTCACCATATTAGGATCGTGCCTTAATTGGTACCCATAGTGTCCCCTTTTACAAAAGAAAAGTTAAATTTCATTAGGTTGAGTGACTTGTCCAAGATCTAATGACAAGCATTCAAGAATCTTAATCTTTGGACTGTCAAACACTACTTGTTCTACTCTATCATGATACATGATATATTTCACACATATACTGCAGCATGTCTCTTTCAATACACACCATGTATAACTCATTCACCTAAACAGGAAGAAAATATTAAACAAGAAGTGTCTCTCCATTTGTGTGCTATTCTGTGACTCACTGTACATGTTCCTGGAGAGCTGGGATGATTATAAAAATAATTTCCAATTTACAACATACTTTTCTTCACTAGTAGCTTTTACCTTGCTTGTTAGAATTGGGTGAATAAACAGGTTTATTGCCTGGAATTTATATCTTTAAAAATGATACAAAAATAAAAGTCAATTACTGAGGGCCTTCTTAAATTTCAATAAAAATCATCTCATACTTTTACATTTTTTGATATACAAAATTCAAACCCAAGAAAACACTTCCTAAGGCAAATTCTGGACATTCAAATCCCATATAATCTGTAGGTATCAATAATTACATTAGGATATCTGGTTAATATTCAGATGGTCTACACAAAAAGTTAAACAAAGGTGTTTTTATAATATCTTAGTATTTAGAGATTCAGGCCAGAACTCCCTGTTCTATTCTCCACATACCATTTCTTGTTAAAAGAAGAAAAGTGACTGATCAGATTCTAGGGCTCATTTCTAATTATCCTCTGGTCTTATATGCACTTTACATTTTCCTGTCTATACAATCCTATTTCACTTTTTTTCTTTTGAGACTCAAATGTAAGCAACCTTTTACCAACAAAACAGTTCCTCCCCCACCCCCCACCACCAGACTCACCAGGGTAGGGGATATTGAATTATTGTGTTTAGTACTCTGCAAACCTCTTGCATCTGTTTTCCCTAATGGACCAAAGTACCTATAAATAAACAGTTTCCTTTACTGGGATATGAGTATCCCAGAATAAAGCATTTATTCTTCTTTAAAGACAGGTAATCCTATCCAAAAATGTTAGGTTCCATTAACCCAGCCACTCCTTTGAGGGATCTTGGGAGTGGGGGCAGATAGGCAATTTAGGTAGGCATTAAATTAATTTACAAAACTCCATCTCAATGTAATAACATTTCCTCAAAGATGAGGATTGTTATGAGCTCCATGCACTTTGCCTGAGCTTGGAAGGGTGAATTAGAGTTATTTATTTCTAAGACTAAATCTTCAAAGGGATTAGGCAAAGGTACTTTTAGTTTGTGCAGTTTCAGTCACACATAGAGAAAGCCTGCCCTCTTTACCACTAAGAAGGTAACTGCAGCCACATACCCATAGGAATGCTTCCTATAACATATTCTCTGCTGTTATTTTAGGAGCTCCAGCCATGAGAGCCTATGTTAATTAACTGACAAGCAAAATATCCATCTAAAAATGTGCTGTACATCTCTTAAAGCATTATTAATTATTCTCTGAGGTAATTTCACCTTCATATCTCTAAGACTAGGAAGAAAATAAGGTTGTGTTAGGAGCACATCGTAGGTCTCCTAGGAAGGAATCCAAATCAATGGTACATTTTCTCCTCCTCAGATGATCATTTCTGACCTATATAGGGCAACATAGCCCCCAAGCTGCTCAATGACATAGATGCCTCTGCTTCCTTTCTGCTAAGCAAGCAGATTCATGGTAAGTGATAAATGACAGTTAAGTATGATTTTTCCTCAGAATGTAATTGCTACACTCAGCCAATGCAAAACAAATACCATCAGCCCATCAACCCACTAACAAATATCATCTTAACAGCCTCAGAGGATTTTAATGCTGAAATTGAGAAAGAGGGTATGTGTGGATACATATTAGGAGCATTTCACTATCAATTAGATATGGCCTATAAAATTAAAAGAAAAAACTAAGGAATTATAACTTTTCAAAAGGGGCAAACTCTTTCCACAGTATTGGTTATGCATATAGTATAATATGTGCTTACATGATTGGAAAAGTCCATTCCTGCATGTCAATACTCTCCACAGAACTGAGTGTGTGCATTGGAATTGATTGAGCCCTTACTGAAATGTCAGGCATGGGCTATAAATTTGTGTAACTGCCTTCACCCAGTGAAACCTTTTTATTAAAGCAGAATGCTTATCAAGGTCACTGTGAAAGATGGTAGTTTTAAAGCTCCAGGGGAAGACTCCAGAAATAAGAATCAACAGAAAACAGATTTAATGAACACTTTATGGTTTGTCAAGAACCTATTTTCCCCTACAACTTTTTTGGATTTCAGTGACAAATTTATTTTGTAGAACTAAGAAGTCAGAATGCTATTAAAATCCAGCTCTCCTAAAACAGACACACTAAAAATTCTCACTTCTGCTTTAAGGAAGATGTGGTTTGAGCAAGCAGTCTTAAGCTTTAAAAGGGAGGAAAGATCATGCTAAGAAAAAAATGTGTATTTCTTTAGTTAAGACGCTACAGGTGTAGGTATACTTGGAGGTTCAAGTATAGAGAGGGATCGGGTGTGTATTCATACATGTGTTTGCTCCTGTGTATTGTTTCACAAATTGTAATCAGCAAAATATAATAGAAGGTGTGGTTAAACTATCTACTTGTAACTTTGAATCTTGCATACTATGCATGACAGACAAGATCACTTTAAACTACATGCATAAAACAAAAAAAAAAAACCCTCTTAACAAAATACCAGATTTTATTACTTTTTGGAAAACTGAGACATACACAAATTTAAAAATTTGTTAGATGAGCAGTGTAAAAATATCCCACTAAGACTTTATTATAATTATATAAGCCAGTATATATAATAATTTTTAATATTCTTGTCATATAAGGTACTTCAGAAAAATAAAATATTCAACTATGTTATTAGGCAAGAGATTTCCTCAAATCACGATGCAGGAACAATCATTTAAAAATCAAATTATTTTCTTAATCCACAAGGAAAAATAATACTATATATAACTTTTCTATTAAATTCTTGAAAAAAATCATTAGAGTTGTAAATTAGCAGAAAACTAGTATTATCACTTACCTGCCAAGTAGAAAAACTAGGAGTCTTTTAGTTTCTCTGATGTAGGATTTTGAGTAGTTCTGGAACCTCCACTCACAAAGCTATATCCAAAAACAGTTGCAATCCTCTCATGAACATTGTTCATTTCAAAAAGTGAGGGCCTTTGAGCATTTTAGCCCCTATTGCAGGGCCCATGATTTCTCAGAGCCTCTAAGAACTTTGACTTCACTCTTCTGCTTGCACTTCTCCCAGGCCCCTGTAGAAAATTATTCTTGAAGTTGTTGCTGAGTTTAATCTGTGGAACAAAAGTACTTCTTAGAGCCCTGTATGGTAGTTGTAGCAGGTGGATAAGAAGGGTTATTTTTTGTCTATTAAGGAAGGGCAGTGGGGACGAGGAGTTATTAGGAGGCACCGCCTTTTAGCTTCGAGAAGTAGGACATCCAGCTGCCCGTGGCAACAGTAGCAGCATGGACAGTGGCAGAGGCAGCGCAGTCGTGTCCCTGTGGCTGCAGTCCAGCCTGGAGACGCTGTCCATCCCCTTCGGTGCTGAAGTATGGGGACTGGAACCCCACCTTCAGCCCGTCCCCAGATAGCTCTTTCCTCCACCCGCGAATGCGAAGGGCTTCCTTGTCTTCTAGGCTCACCTTTCCTCTGGCTCCTTATATTTTGGTAGGGGTTAATTGCTTCTTCAAAATAATATTCTCATATTTATCTGGTGGCAACGCTTCCGGACATTATTTGACGATGCAAGTAGGAATATGTGGGAAATCAGATTTAAGCATCTCCTCACTTTTCAGAGGCCCTAAACGAGTTTCCCAGTGAGACAAATGAAAGGAAACGCACGCACACGCGCAGGAGAGAGGGGGAGAGGGGAAGGGGGCAGAAGGAGGATGGGGACGAGAGGGAAGCAGAGAGGAGAAGAGATGGGGGGAAGGGGAGAGAGAAAGAGGGAGAGGGAATGAATACGAATGAATACAGATTATGTACGGTAGAAAAGCAAGAGCTTCTTTCAGTCTCTCATTACATAAAAAGGAAAAGGGCTATTTTGGAAGACTCCGCAACTGATTACCAATTAGGTGGACCACCTTTAAATTCTGAGAAGCCCCATTTAAAATTCCTAGATTAAACACAATAAAGAGGTCGTGGATTTTTCTTTGACCCTCCAGATACAAATTGCAGGTTATTGTAAAAAAAAGAACAACAAAACGAATAAAAGAGAAAGCATTTCGTCTTTGCTACCTTTTAAAACGCTGGCGAATTTGTTCCGAATCGTTGCGGAGCCGCTGAGAGGATGCAGCCGGAAGTCGTTCATGCGAATGCCTGGGCTCCCGGAGCCGCGAGAAACCGCCGGGCGAGCCGGGAGCCCCCGGAGGCTGGGACCCCAGCACGCGCTCTCCTGCAGCCCACAGCCTGGGCCCCTGCAGGGGCAGGCGCGGACGGGCTAGGAGGGAAGGCCGCTTTCAAAAGGATCAGATGAGGAATGCACAAAGTCAGCAGGAAGAGTGACAATACTCGCCCTTTTAAAGCCAGAACAACTCCCAGCGCTGCAGGCTCTTGGCCTCGGGGTTCAGCACAATTCCCGCCTCGCCTCCCAAGACCCCGGTCGAGCTCCCGGGTCGAGAGTCCGCGCTCTCCCCGGGCCGCGCTAGCGCGTCCCCCCCAGCTCAGTGCCGACACCCACTTCTGCCAGCGCTGCGACTGGGAATAGGGCAGGGTTTGTTTGGGTGGTCCCCGGGGCAGGCCCGGAGGGCTCCGCCGCCCGCACTCCGCTGGGGACGCAGGTCGGGTGAGACTGTGGAAGAGATTCCCAACTCTGAAACTGTTGGAAAACTGATCAAATTGTTGTCTGCGAGCACTATGTGTAGCGAAGAAGGAAAATGTAATCGAGGGGGTCGTAACACAGCTCGCCTGTTCAGGCCCCGACGTGTGCAGTGTGGAGCTCTGCGCCGAGATTTCGGTGGACTCGAGAGGAAACCCGGGAAAGACTGGGTAGGGCCGCGGGGGTGAAGGGGGAGGGGAAACGCTAAAGTGTCCGCAGGGGCCGGACGGCGACCGGCGGCTCTCTCCGGCCTCCCTTCCCCGAGAATTTCTCAGATTCCTTTTCCACGCGTACTGACTGTAGAGGTGAGGTCGTAAAGGCCTGCGCGCTCGGGGAGGGAACCTCAGCCGGAGCGGCCCCCGCCTCCCGGGGGTGACGCGCCGTCCCCGAGCTGGCGGAGCTGAGGCCGCGCTAGCCGGGTGCGCCGGGGCGGTGGCAGCCGCACCTCCGCCAGGCGAAACCAGATTGAACCGAGATCAATCCGGAATGAAAATCAAACAGGCAGGTTATTTACTCGCACGAAAAGTCCAAGTTTTCGGTAGACTGTGAGCCTTTTCGCTGCCGTGCCGATGTCTTCACAGCGCCAGCAGCAGGCACTGCGCGCTTCGGGGCTCCGGCTGGAATAGGCCGTGCGTGGCGCCACACTCACTGCAGGCGGCCAACGCTGTGTGGAGCTACCCACGCAGCAGTGTTCGCTGTGGGAAGAAGAAGCCGGGTCAGCTTTCCCTCGCAGGCCTTTCCAATAGAGGCACTATTAGAAGATGTGAGGGAGTCTCTCAAGCCTGTCTGACGAAGCCCATTGAGCTCTAGCATATACAAACGTACTGAGTATTTGTTACTTGAGGCTCATTTAGAAGGGTTGTGTTTTGCTTTTCCGCCCACCTGAAAGATGGATTGCGACAAATTAAGTTTCTCTTATCCCTTACAAATGTAGGCAAACGCATGCTTCTTGTAGTTACGTAAACAAGTACTTTAATCTGTGCATGTTTCGGAACGTGCAGGGTTTCTGTCGGAGGACAAAAACAAACCTTGTATGAGGGATACTCTTCTGGTGCCACTCACTCTATAGTTAAGGGGCTTTCCTCCGAAGGATTTAATTCTATGCTTACTCCAGTTGACTGAGTTGATTGTTTAAATTATTTTCTACCACCATGTAGAAGCAAGGATAATCACAGAAATATCACACCAAATAAAAGAAGAGCATTGACAAAAATGAGGCACACTGTACAAGGATCTTACTAATTAAATGCATATGCACTTGATTATTCAGACCTTGGAGGAACACATTCTTTCTTCCAAACCTCTGATTGACGTTAAAGGCAGTCTCACTCTCAATCTTTCTTTCCTCCTCCCTCTTTCTCTCTGCCAGTAAGAGAAAAAAGAGTCTGCTTAATTTGAATTGTCAGTCCCAGAAAGGTTATGCTACTTTAATATCTTCTTTTGTAGAAGCAAAATCTACTCCTTATTTTCCTCATCAAGTTGTGTAACCACTTATGGAAATTAAGATGATGAAAATGAAATGCAGCCTAATATCTGATGCTACAAAAGAGTGTAAGTGAAATACCAGAGACAATAGATAAACAGATGAATTAAAGAAATATTTGAAGAAATTTCACCCTTGGAGCAGAGTTTTTAAAGTTTATTTTAAATGTAAATTGTCACTTATTTTAAATTACCATTGTTTTAAAAATGTAAACATAGTAAAATGTGAATGTAAAACATCAAAACAACACAACATATGAAGCATTATATTCACAAGAAAATGTAATACTGTAGGATGGACACTGTGAAACCTAAAGCAGATCATTCAATCCGTGTTTATAAAACCACGGTATAATTTCCCACCAACCCACTTTTCACACTGTAGGAATTTTAGAAAACAATAGTTTGTGAAACATTTTGAATGCAATTTTAAATCCTTTGGAGGAGGAAATTTGAAATGCAAAGCAAAACCTCCATACCATACCATCTAGACTGGTTATTTTGTGTATGAAACTGACACTGGCTGTATAACTTATACAAGACTGTTAACTATTTTGAGCCATATTGAAACCATATATAAATAGTAATAATATAATTTCTACTAACCTAAATTGTAATACACAACAAAACAATGTGCATAAAACTTGTGTAATTCTATAAAATATATAATATAATCTATGGATTATTCTTTGGTTACTATTTCTATACCTCAGTTTCAAGACTGGATAGACAATAGAGGTTTTCATTTTTGATTAACATAGTTTTCTAATTATTTCTGGGTACTTTGTATTTTCTATTAGAGATGGGGCTATATGAATCCGATGATACCCACATCTGAACGCTTTTCAATATAATCATTAGCGTTATTTTGAGCTGATTAATTTTGTTGTGTTCAAATACAACTAAGTATCTATTAATCATTATTTAATTGGAACAAAGATCATATTTTTAAATCTCCTTTTGTGGTTTTTCCAATGAGCTTTTGTTGAGTTGTATATTGTTTTGTCCCTTTTATGTGGGAACCCTCGCTCAAAACAGTTTTACTTGGCCAAGGTGTAATTACCTGAGTCATATCAAGTAAGTCCAGAGGATTTCACCTGTGTTTGCTTTTGCTTTAATGAGCTCAACTGACTTCAGCTACATGAAAAGGTGAATGGGATTTTGGAACTCCCCTGGCTTCAAAGTAACTGAAGTGCAAAAAAACTAGTTAGATTTGTTTGATTTTTCTCTTGGGGAGGTAACAAGTGAAGGCTAGAGAAACTTAGGAAATTAGACACTGTTGTTTGGGACCCACCCTGCCTGGTTTCAGAAGCTGTAACAACCCACCCCACCCCATGGCTAAGGCTGAGTGAGTGACCTTAGGACCATAAGCCACTGAGGAGATAAAGCTCATCTCCCTGGCAGGAGCACTGCCTCTGCTCCTTTTACTTCACCCTGCCTGGCCCCCAGTGCTTGATCAGCTAGCCAATGATGGGCAAGATGCTCCAAGAGGGGAACGAACTAAGACAGGCATGATTACGTGGAGGCCCCAGAGAAAGACTTGGGGGGCCATAGCAAAAGGGGGTGATGGACCCTCGCCCCTCAGCTTTGACGTAGCCTGAGTCCTCATTCTGTCTGCGAGAAGTCTCCTAATCTCTTGGCTGCCTTACTTACCCTGCCTGATTAAAGTCTAAAACAATGACAGAGGGCAGCACAGCCCTGTGCTGGAAAGGGCAGGTTCCTCGGGTGATCATGCCTAAGAAAGAATATGTAAAATCCTGTGAAACCTACTTTGTTCAGGATGCTCTCAATTAAATGATAAGGGTCCAATTGAGAAGTGAGTTTGTTCCTCAAAGTTTTATGGCTCTTTAGCTATCTGATCCTGACTCAAAATAGGCCTTCAGAGTTCTTTGTATGTTTGATTCTTACTGCCTGATAATGATTAATGAGCTTTACCTGTATTCTTATGCAAAACAAACCCAATAAAAGACTGGCAAGGCAAGAATCGGGGTGCTCTCCCCTTGAGAGAGTAGCCGTGCCGTCCCTTTTCCTCCACAGGACTCAGAAGTCCATGTGAATTTGTCTCATGTCTCATCCATAACGCCGCAGACACTGCAGGCCAGTGTCTGTGTCACACTGTTATTCACAATTGCCTAAAATGAAAGAGGTTTCATTTTAGACAATAGATCCATGAGCACTTTTCTTTTTATTTATTTATTTTTCTTTTAAGGACTCTTAAGTTGATTATGACTGCTTGAAAAAAGTGCTACTTATTTGGATAAATTACTTAATCCTTTTTGAGTCTACATCTTCATTTTAACATGGAAATAATGCAACCTGTAGGGTTAAAGTAAAAACCTGGCTCAGGGACTTGTACATAAAATGCTCAATATATGACAAGCTTCTCCCTTTTCAAGACAGTTCTCCATACTTCTCTGGCGGAAACTGCTTTGGAGAATTTTTTCCTGTTCATTTACATCAAGTAGGCAATATTGCTTTATTTAAAACACATTGATGTGAATAGCATTTGTGTACAAGAATGTAGAAATTCCACTGCACAGTTTCAGTGTTCTGAAAATTATTAGTGTAGGTAGCTGAACATTAATAAAGGAAGGGGGAAAGGAAATCAGGGATTTTTAAGTGTAATCAACTGGCAAGCTGATTCTAATATTGGGACTGCTTCACTAGTATGATCCAGCTTCACACTCTACCCAGGGCATCAGTACCTAATTCCGCAAAGATTTGAAGACCAGAGGGAAGAATAAAAAGAGCAGGAGAAATTTCTCTGCTGGGCGCATGCACAGTAAAAGTCAGGATGACAACCATAGAGGCTTGTTACTCTAACCTGGGAAAAAGGATAAAATTGGGTAAGAGACACACACTCCTAAAAGATCTAGGAAATAGATTGGTTATGGGGAGGATCCAGTGCAAACCCATGAAAGCTTGGGGAGTTGATTGGTTCTTCTGAAGAAGTGCCAGGTCTGTCCTAAGTCATGAGATAATATAATTAGCCTAAAAAAACAGAGTTAGCTCTCTCTCTCTTTCTCTCTCTCCCTCTCCCTCCCTCCCCCTTTGTCTCCCTACTCCCTCCCATTAACGTGCACTGGCCCTCTTGGTTTGCGTGTTCTCTCCGTATCAGCCATGTCATGTGGCCCTATCAGCTGCCTGGGGCTGCCACAGACTGTACCGGTCTGAGCACAGTGCCATTTAGGAACAGACTGAGAGAGTCAGATGGGGACAGATACATGGACTAAACCAATGGTGCAAAATGTCTGGACACTGGTCTTTGTTCTGGGCATGATGAAAACAAGTCAGGACTCCTTTCAGAGCAGAACAACTGAGGATGAGACATTGGGAACCTGGGGGCAGCCTTATATTTTCACCCGAATAAATCTTACCACCAGACTCCCTTATGCATCCCCCAAAATGCTTTTCTCACAACACTGCAAGGACACTACTTCAGCAACATCTTCACAGGTTGTCAATTCCTCCATGGTAACAACTTGCTAACCACAGAGAAAAAAAATGAAACTATCCTTAAAGTATATACTGCCAATTTAGCTTATTTAGTGTATTAAATATTTTAGACTATTTAGTAAATATACCCTTTCTAATAAGCATATATATATGCTTATTTATATATGCATATATGCATATATAAGCATGTGTATATATATGCTTCAGTAGCTTCCTTTAAAAATGTGTGTATCTCTGCACATGCATGTTTATTTGCATAAGTATGTGTGTGCATATGTATGTATAAATATATATACATGTAAATAAATAAACATTACACCGATACCTAGAGTGCGTAACCAGTCACAGAAAAAATTCTTATAAATATCATCTAATGTGCTCTTAATTATTATTTCATTTTTATCACCTCTACCAAACCATTTACTTTTTAGACTCATCTAATTAGACTTCACTGCCAGTCATCAGTGAATTCTCTGTTTCTGAATTTATTGGTCATTGTGTTGTGTTCACTACACTCAACTGTTTTTTCTGACTCAAGAGCAACCTTTGACCTATTCCATGAATCCCTTTTTTCTTGAAACACTCTTGCCTTGGTTATTGTAATGTTATTCACATAAATGGCAATTTTTAACTCTGTCTTCCCTGCTGATTCCTTTTTAGCTCAAACCCCTTGATGCTAGAATTCCACAGGATTTAGTTGTTGGCACTCTACTCTTCTTTTTCTGCATTATCTGCTCAAGTGATCTCATCTAATTCCAAATACTATTGCTTTAAATATCATTTCTACAACACTGACACTTAAATATGTACAGGACTCCTAAATTGTCCATTGAGCCCAAATATATTTTATATAGATGTATGTTATATATTTGACATCTCTGTGTGAATGCTCAGTAAAGACCTCAAACAGCATATGCAACTGCCCTCTGGATCACCACCCCAGAGAAAGCGCTACATGTTCTCCATCAAGTAAACGTACCACTGCCCACCCAGCCAAAGCTCACAATCGAGGAGTCATCTTAAAGTTTATCATCCCTTGCTCACTATGTTAAAAAATTGGCAAGGGCTCTTGCTTCTGTTTCTAAAATATATCTCAAATCCACCCACTACCTCCCGGATAAATTTTTTACTCTAGTACAAGCTGCTATAATTTCTTACTGTATGAATTCAGTAGTCTAGTAATTTAGCTCAACATAGCCAGTTTTTCCCTTGGAATCCTTCCTCTGCACAGCAGTACGGGTAAAATTTTGACAACATGAATCATTCCAAAGCATGTCTTTGCTTAAATTATCCCAGAGTTTCCTAATGCACTTGGAATAACTTCTGGCTTTGACAGTCTGATATTTATCTCATCACTCTCTCCTCCTTAGTCACCTACATTCCAGGTCCTCATATTAGCCAAGCTCAATTCTGCTTTAGTAACTTACTGAGTGCCATCCCCAAAGCCTGAAATACTATTCCACTTTCCCACCCTCACCCCAGATCTCTATTTGTCTGCCTCTTCCTTTTTCTTCAGGTCTCAGCTTGAATGTCACATTTTCAAGGAGGCTTCTCTGACAGAACAAATAAGCAATCCTCATGGAATATACATCTATTTGTTATAATGTCTATAACAAGTATGGCTATGGGAAATTGTTAGCTTGTGGTTTTCCCTACTGATTCTTTCTCTGTCTATGACTCAGGCTGCAGGAAAACAGTAACCTTATTGCCTTGTGAGTCCCCTTCCTAGAAACCAGTGCCCAGCACATAGTGGCTGTTGCATTCAGCAACCGCGAGAACAAATGCTGGAAACTTTTCAGGGTTTCAAAGATGTTACTTTATTGGCCAAGTTTAACCTGTGCAGGGGCGAGCTCTCATGGTGTCCAGAGACACGGTACCCACAAGGGCTGCAGACGAGAGTCGCGCTGAGCGCTTACAGCTAAGTCCTTATATAGGGGCGGGCAAGCAAGCGTTATACAGAAGCAGACATGGCAGTTAGCTATTCGCTTACAAAGACTGCGCGCGGGAACAGGGTTGGGCGTTGGCTCAACAGTTGTAACTTTTCAAACCAAGCACATTAGATTGCATTTGTTTTACAATCCTTTGTTCTTGCACAAGGCAGGAGGGCAAGATGTCCGTTCAGTAACCTCCTGTACCCTGGGACCTAACCAGTTCCTGTTTTCTCATGGTCTAAGTTTTCCTTGCTCCTTACTGTGGCTACTCAGTAAATGATTGGTAATTGAATGATTAAAAGGATGATGTTAGCCCTGGCTGTTGAGACTCCCTGAATTAATCTCCAGCCTGAAAACTGAATGGGTGCTGATTTGATTCCCAGTCAGGACCCTGGTTGGGGGGTGTAGGAAAGGCAACAGATCGATGTTTCTCTTACACATTGATTCATTGATCTTTCTCTCCCTCTCTTTCTCCCTCCCTTCCCTTGTTTCTAAAAATAAATAAATAATTTTTTTTTTATTTGAAAGCTGAAGGCCTACCATGGCCCTGTAACCCAGTACCTCAAAACCAAAGGACTGAGGGTTTGATCCTCAGTCAGAGCACATACCTAGGTTGCAGGTTCAATCCCTGGTTAGGGCAAGTATGAAAGACAACCAATTGATCTCTCTCTCTCTCTCTCTCCCCCCTCCTCTGTCTCTAAAATCAATACCCATATCCTCAGGTGAGGATTTAAAAAATCTAGTCAAGGAACATGTATAACGGACCCATGGTAATGGACAACATGGTGGGGATTGACTGAGGGAGCAGGAGTGGGGCAGAGCAACGGGGGAAATTGGGACAACAATAACCGAAAAACAATAATAAATAAATAAATAAATAAATCCTCAATGGTATCTTTTTTTAAAAAGACTGAGGCTCTGTAATAATTCCTAGAGTGCAAAATTAAATAATATATTGCCTTTGTCCTTCAAACCTGGGAAATATTTGTTATTTACATGAATAAGAGTGTTAATAGTGTGGTTACTCATAAAATATGGGCTTTAAAACAGTGTGCTCATCCATTTTGAAACTACCTAAGGTATATTTTCCATGTTGTAATAAATTTATTTTCAGGGAGATTCACCTTGTATGCTTTTATAATTATATTTTAGTATAATTAACTAAGTGGATATCTATATTTAAAATTATTAAATTTTTTCATAATCTGGCAAAAACAAAAGTAAGGGCATAGGCATGGATCCCATGTAAATTTCAGATAGAATTTCACATTTTTTATACATAAAATCATCCCAAACCTAAACTAATTCAGGTTTTGATAATTGACAGCTTTTTAAGAAGACAAACAGAAACTTTTTATTTCTTTTTTAAAAGAATTTATATGTACACAAATGTGTAAGGCATATCTATTGATCTAACTACCTGTATATCTGGTTCATTGATTGAATTAACAAATTTAATGACCTTCCTGTATTCATAGTTTACAAAGAGACTTTGTAGTTTTCATAAAGAATGAAAATCTCTCCATCCCTTGATTCAGAGTAGTTTTCAGATTTGATTTTACTAACAGAAGGCAACACAATGGTGATATGTTAGCCACCAATCTGGGCATCAAGAGGACTTGACCTCTGGTTCTTCTTTGGATGTTTCCCCTGACCATAATAAGTACAAGTCAACTAGAGAATGAGAAATTCGATGAGTAGAGCTGAGTCTAGTCAGATGACACTATTGTAGCTCAACCATTTCCCAGATACCGTCAGCTTGGTTCAGTCATATCTACAAGCTGAGCAGAGATTAGATGACCTAGATTCATGACACTAATTTTTGGGGTAGTTTGTTTCATGTCAGTCACTAACTGATACAATATATTTTATTTAGAGACCAAATGTCACATTTTTTAATGAATCATTTTCCTAACAACCTGGTTGAGTTAATTACAAACTACCCCTTATTTCCTAATACTTGATTATCTTATTATATTTTATTATTTTATTTTATTTTTTCTGCACTGAAATCAATTGGAGTAAGAAAATTTAGAAGACCAGCATATCATAATTTCTTTTGTTGTTGTTTGGAAGTTTTTATTTTTTAAATGAGGCAATATATTGACTCTCACAAACAGTAAACTCAGAGAAGAAATGAAATCAGGCACATTTGGATTCTAGAACTAAAACCCGTAGTATGAGTATTGACAGTCCTTTGACCTGTTCCTTCTATGAATTAGCTGAGTGTTCAAAATATTTCATGGAAAAGTTGGACATAGATAACTGAAGATTCTTGTTATCTATCAAGCCCATTGAGAAAAAATGCAATGCTTGCATATTTGTCTCATAAGGAAGTGAACAAAGGGAGGACATGGCTAGACTCTCAAATAGTGAACAGATGTATTGAAATTCAATACTTACTAGTGGACCAACAAAACTCTGTGGAATTCATGCACAGACCTGTGGGTTATCAGCACCTGGAAAATTCCTACTTCAGGTAACTTCCCACTTCCTCAACTAAATCGCAAATATGACCGACTTTAAGCCACAGAGCATTCATGATGTTTCTAGTTAATCTCAGAATGCTCTCTCCTTGTCTCCTCATTTGGACATACGAAAATAGTACATATACTCTGAACTCCTCATCCAAGGAGAAAATTGAGCAGGTTGCTCAACAATCAGTTTGTTACATTTTAGAACTTCAAAAAAGTTCACACTTATGTTTTAATTTTGGAATAAAATTTATTTTACAGTTTGTATGTGTAACAAACATTATGGTTTCTATATAAAAGTATACACACATATAATATATATAAATGGGTCATAGAGAACTTTTTCATGCAAAACAACTATTTCTTTAATTTCACATGCCCTATATTTTTATTAACACTGCTAGTTTAGTTAGGAATTATATATTTCTTTTTGTCTGAATACATATTGTCATTTTTCTTTTTATATAATTTTTATTGTTATTCTATTACAGTTGTCCCAATTTTCCCCTTTGCCCTCTTCCGCCCATTATACCCCCCCCACTTCCACAGTCAATTCCCAAACTTTTGTCCATGTCCGTGCATCATTCATACATGTTCTTTGACCAGTCACTTTTCCTTCTTTCCACCATTATCCCCCTCCCCAGCCCCTCTGGTCACTGACAGTGTGTTCCGTGTTTCCATGATTTTGGTTCTGTATTGTTTGCTAGTATATTTTGCTCATTTAGATTCCTCTTATAGGTGAGATCATATGGTATTTGTTGTTCACCAACTGGCTTATTTCACTTAGCATAATATTCTCCAGTTCCATCTATGCTGCCTCAAAAGGTAAGAGTTCTTTCTTTCAGCTGTGTACTATACCATTGTGTAAACATACCATGTTTTTTTTTATCCACTCATTTATTAATGGGGACTGAGGTTGTTTCAAGCACTTAGCTATGGTATATAGTACTACTATGAACATAGTGGTGGATAAGTTCTTTTGCATTGGTGATTAGGGATTCTTAGGGTATATTCCCAGCAGCAAAAACACTGGGTCAAAAGGCAGTTTCATTTTTAGTTTTTTTAGGAAATTCCATACTGTTTTCCACAGTGGCTGCACCAGTCTGCATTCCCACCAACACTGGAGTGGGTCTCCCTTTTCTCCACATCCTTGCAAGCACTTGTTTGTTGATTTATTAACGATGGTCATTCTGACAGGTATGAGGAGGTATCTCATTGTGGTTTTAATTTGCATCTCTCTGATGGCTAATGATGCTGAGCATCCTTTCACATGTCTGTGGGCCATCTGTATGAGCTCCTCAGAGAAATGTCTATTTGGGTCCTCTGACTATTCTGTAAATTGGATTGTTTGTCTTTCTGGTGTTGAGTTATGTGAGTTCTTTATATAGTTTGAGATCAAACCCTTATCTAATGTATCATTGGCAAATATGTTTTCCCATACAGTTGGTTCCCTTTTCATTTCAATGATGATTTCTTTAGCTGTGCAGAAACAAGTAGTTCTACTTTTTTATTTTTTCATTTCCCTTGTTCTAGGAGATATATTGGCAAATATATTGAATGTGTAGGATACCTGAAATTTTTCTGCCTATGATTTCCTCTAGGACTGTTATGGTGTCATGTCTTATATTTAAGTCTTCTGTCAATTTTCAGTTTACTCCCATGTATGGTGTAAGTTGGTGGACTTTCTTTCTTTCTTTCTTTCTTTCTTTCTTTCTTTCTTTCTTTCTTTCTCTTTCTATCTTCTCTCTTTCATTCTTCTTTTTCTTCCTTCCTTCCTTCCTTTCTTTTTCTTTTTCTTTTTTTTTTTTTTTTGCATGCACCAGTCCAGTTCTCCCAACACCATTTATTGAAGAGGCTATTTTTTCTCCATTACATGCTCATGCCCACTTTGTCAAATACTAATTGACCATAGAGACTTGGGTTTATTCCTGGGTTCTCTATTCTGTTCCATTGACCTATGTGTCTGTCGTATTCCTAGTACCAGACTATTTTGACTATAGCAGGCTTGTGGTATAGTTTTATATCAGGTATTGTGATCCTTCCTATTTTGTTCTTCCTTCTCAGAATTGCTGAGGATATTCAGGGTTGTTTTTGGTTCCAAATAAATTTTTGAAATATTTGTTCTAGATCTGTGAAATATGCCATTGGTACTTTAATAGGTATTGCATTCAATCTATAAATTGCTTTGGGTAAGATGGACATTTTGATGATGTTAATTCTTCCAATCCATGAGCATTGTATATGTTTTCATTATTTGGATCTTCCTTAATTTCTTTCTTCAGTGTTGTATAGTTTTCTGAGTACAAGTCTTTTACCTTCTTGGTTAGGTTTATTCCTAGGTACTTTATTTTTGGTTACTATAGTAAATGGGATTGTTTTCTAGTTTCTTTTTCTGACATTTCATTGTCGGTGTAGAAAAATGCCATCAGTTCCTGAATATTGACTTTGTACTCCACTGTTTTGCAAATTCACCTATTAGGTCAAGTAGTTTTTGGGTGGACACTATAGGGTTATATGTACACTATCATGTCATCTTCAAATAATTACTGTTTTAGTTCCTCCTTTCTAATTTGGGTGTCTTTTATTTCTCTTTCTTGTATGATCACTGTGCTAGAACTTCCAATACTATGTTGAATAAAAGTGATGAAAGTGGATAGGCTTGTCTTGTTCCTGATTTTAGTGGGAGAGCTTTTAGTTTTTGCCCATTGAGTATGATGTTGGCTATAGTTTCCTTGTATGTGGCCTTTATTATGTATAGGTATGCTCCCTCTATTCCCACTTTGCTGAGTGTTTTTATCATATATCAGTGTTGGGCTTTATCAAATGCTTATTGAGCATCTATTGATATGATCTTGTGATTTTTGTCTTTTGTTTCTGTGGTGTATTATATTTATTGATTTGTGAATATTGTACCATCCTTGCATCCTTGGGATGAATCCCACTTGATCATTGTGTATGATCTTTTGAAGGTATTGCTGGATGAAGTTCACCAATATTTTGTTGAGGATTTTAGCATTTTGTTCATCAGCGATATTGGCCTGTAGTTTTCTTTCTTTGCTGTGTCTTTACCTGGTTTTGGAGTTAGGATAATACAGACCTCATAAAAAGAGTTTGGGAGACTTCCAACTTCTTGAAATTTTTGGAATACTTTGAGAAGGATAGGAGTTAGTTTTTCCTTAAATGTTGATAAAATTCATCTGTGAAACTATCCAGTCAAGGATATTTGTGTGCTAGGAGTTTTTTGATTACTGCTTCAATTTCACTAGTTGTTAGCAGTTTATTTAGGTTTTCTGCTTCTTCTTGATTCAGTTTTGGAAGACTGTATATTTCTAGAAATTTGTCCACTTTTCCCAGGTCATCCAATTTCTGGGCATATAGCTGTTCATATTAATTTCTTACAATCCTTTGTATTTCTTTGGTATCAATAGTAACTTCTTTTTCATTTCTGATTTTATATATTTGGGTCCCCTCTCTTTTTTTTTCTTGATGACTATGGTCGAAGGTTTGTCAATTTTGTTTATTTTTTCAAACAATCAGCTCCTGGACTTACTGATCTTTTAAATTGTTTGTTTAGTCTCTGTATCCTTTTATTCTGCTCTGATCTTGATATTTCTTTCCTTCTACTTTCTCTGGGCTTTGTTTGTTGTTGATCTTCTAATTGTTGTAGATGTAGGGTTAGGTTGTTTATTTGAGACTTTTTCTATCTTCTTTAGGTAGGTCTCTATTGCTATTAAATTCCCTCTCACAACTGCCTTTGCTGTGTCCCATACATGTTGGGCTGTTGTGTGTTAATTTTCATTTGTTTCTGGATACTTTTTTATTTACTCCTTGATCTCATTGTTGACTCATTAATTATTTAACTTGTTATTCAGTCTTCATGTATTTGTATGTTTTTTAGTTTTTTTCCTTGAGGTTAGTTTCTAGTTTCAATCCATTGTGAACTCAGTAAATGCTTGATATGATTTCATTTTTCTTGAATTTGTTGATGCTTCTTTTGTGTCTTACCATGTGACCTATTTTTGAAAATGTTTCATGTGCATTTGATAATAATGTATATTTTGATTCTTTCAGGTGAATCATTCTATATATATCAATTAAGTCCACTTGATCCAGAGTCAATCGGTGCCACAATATTCTTGTTGATTC
Source organism: Trachops cirrhosus (assembly GCA_028533065.1). Taxonomy (NCBI): domain Eukaryota; kingdom Metazoa; phylum Chordata; class Mammalia; order Chiroptera; family Phyllostomidae; genus Trachops; species Trachops cirrhosus. Next base: position 78,252,638 of record CM052544.1, read on the forward strand.
TTTGTTTGGAAGATCTATGCATTTTTGACAGTAGGGTGTTAAAACCCCCTATGATAACTGTGTTGTTATCAATATCTTTCTTGAAGGATCTCTAAGGTTGTGTTTATATATTTAGGTGCTCCTATGTTGGGTAGATATATGCTTAAAGGGTTTTATCATCCTGCTGGACGACTCTCTTAAGTATATAGTGACCTTTTTTGTCTCTTTTTATGGCTTTTGTTTGAAGTCTATTTTTTCTGATATAAGTATTGCTACCCCAGTTTTCTTTTTATGTCCCTTTGCTTGGAATAATTTTTTCCATCCCTTCACTTTCAACCTGTTTGATATTTTGTTCTGAGTTGGGTCTCCTGTAAACCATATATATGGGTCATGTTTTCTTATCCATTCAGCTACCCTTTGCCTTTTGAGTGAGCATTTGGAAGATTGTCTATTTCTAGAAATTTGTCCATTTTTCTCAGGTATTCCAAATTCTTGGCATATAGTTGTTCATATTAATTTCTTACAATCCTTTGTATTTCTTTGGTATCAGTAGTGACCTCTTTTTCATTTCTGATTTTATTTATTTGGGTCCTCTCTCCATTTACATTTTAGGTTATTATTGATAGGTACGTATTCATTGCCATTTTTCCGTACCTCTTACCCTCTTACTTTCTCTCTCTCTTTCCCTCTCTCTCTCTCTCTCTCTCTCCCTCCCTCCCTTCCCTTTTCACAGAAGTCACTTTAGTATCTCTTTCTGTGCTCATTTTGTGGTAATGCACCCTTTTAGCCTTCTTTTCTCTGGAAAGCTCTTTCTTTTGCCTTCCATTTTAAATGAGAGCATTGCTGGATAGAGTAGTCTTGGTTGTAGGGCCTTGCTTTTCATTACCTAAAATGTTGCATGCCAATCCCTTCTGGCTTGTAGTGTTTCTGTTAAGAGATCAGCTGATAGCCTTATCAGAGCTCCCTTGTATATTACTAGTTGTTTCTCTTTTGTTGTCTTTAAGGTTCTCTCTTTGTCTGTAAAAGTTGCCACTTTATTTTTGATGTGTCTTGAAGTAGGTTTCTTTGGGTTCATGTTGATTGGTACCCTCTGTGCTTCCTGAACTTGCATAACTTTTTTCCTCCACACATTAGGAAAGTTTTCTGCCATTATTGTTTCACAGGTTTTCTATCCCTTCCTCCTTTTCTTCTCCTTCTGATATTCCTATGATCTGAATTTTGTTATATAACATGTTGTCCTGAAGCTCCCTTACATTTTTCTTGTTCTGTCTGGGTTTTACTTTGTTTTATAGCTCTGCCTGAATATTTATTTCTACGTTGTTTTCCAGTTCACTGATTCAGTCCTCTGCTTCATCTAGCCTGCTTATAGTTCCTTCTAGTGTATTTTTCATTTCAGATATTGTCTTTTTCATTTCTTCCTTGTTCTTATTCATATTTTCTATATCCTTACTCATACTGCTATAGTTCCCACTAAGTTCCTTGTGGCTTCTATGGGAACTTAGCTTCTATAAAGTTCCTTATAGTTCTCACTGAGTTCCTTGAGCATCCTTATGACCATTATTTTGAAGTTTATGTCTGACAGATTGCTTGCCTGAATTTCATTTAGCTCTTTTTCTGGGGAGTCTGACTTTCCTTTTGATTGGGAGTTATTTCTTTGTCTCCCCATTTTAGGTGACTCTTTTTGTTTCTGCATCTCAGGTTGCTCTGCTTTGCCTGATTGTCTTTGTGTGTTGGACTTCTGTGGTAGAAGTTCTGTGGGACTCAGTGATGCAGTCTCTTTGATCTCCTGATCTGGATGCTTTAGGGTTGCCCTTTATTCAGTTTATGCATGCTCTCTTGTACTTAGGCTTTGATTATTGATGGCTCATTCATTGTTGGGTTCTCCCCTCAGAATGGCTAACTGGGAATCACATCCCGCTCCACATCTTGTATGCTGTTGTACAGATGCTAGTTAGCAAATCAATACTACTGCAAAACAGACTCACACCAGCAAAAATACCACCCTACTACATCAGCAACATCAGCGGCCATTAAGGAAAGATTAATAAAGTTGGAGAGAGATTGAAAATATTATAAAATAGTAAAGAGGGAATATGAGATGACTAAAGAGGAGAAAAATGATTTTGTGTGGGAAGAGGGAGGAAAAATAATAAAAGTAAGGAATAAAAACAAGGCAAAGAAAGGGAGAAAATAGAATAAAAACTGTAAGTAAAACAGGGAAGGATAATGGGAAATGGGGTAAGAAAAGCTAAGAGTATAATATGAGGTTTGAAATAAAATTTAAAAAGTAGTGTACTAAAGGGAACAAAATTGCAGGAAAACCACAACAGGGTCTATAAAAACAACCACTGAGCAAAGATTAATAAAGGTGGAAAGAGAATACGAATATTATATGAAAGAGAAAAGAGAATATGATATTTCTACAGTAAAATGATTTTGAAAGGATATAGAGGAGAAATAATAAGAGTAAGAAATAGAATCTGAGACTAAGAAAGGGAAAAAATAAAATTCCAAACTCAAATAAGCATAGGCAGGAGGAAGACAAATGGAGCAGGACAGGGGGAGAGTAACGTATGGCACTTAAAAAAGAGTGAACAAATAGCAATACAGTTTAAGAACAGTAATAACCATAATATCCACACAAACAAGCCAAATTTATAAAGGTGGAAAGAAAATAAGAATATTATAAGAAGGGGAAAAAGAATGTGAGCAGACTAAAGGAAGGAGGAATGATTTGAGAGGACACAGGGAGGAGAAGTAGTAAGAGTAAGGAATAGGAACAAGGTGTAGAATGGGGGAAAATAAAATTTACAGTGAAAATAAGAAAGGGCAGGAAGAAGGCAAATGGAGTAAGACAAGGAAAGGTGCAATGCGAGATTTGAAATTAAAATAAAATAAAAAATATAAAACTATAAATAAAAACACTAAGAAATAAAAGAAGAACAATAGTGAATTAATAGGAGTACAATCAATATAATAGTAGATGTATTAAAAGGCTGTGCAGAAGAGAAAAAAATAACACAAATTCTGAAGATGAGGTGGAATTTGTCTCAGCAAAGTTTAGTGTTTGCCTTCTGTCTTCTCTTTCTGGATCCACCCCTGGCTTTTTTTTTTTTTCAGCTCAAGGCCCCTGGGGTGGGTCATCCAACTTCTGGCAGCACTGCCTGTATCACTTTTATCTGATTGTAGAGGGGGCTTCTATTGTGATTGGGAGGGTGGGACCTCTGAGACTCCCCTAGAAGGCACTGTTCAGTCTTCTGAGAAAGTTGTGGCTGTGTTCCCGCTGCCCCTGCACCACCTGTCTTGGTCTGTCCCAGCTTATTTCCAATAATGTATAGTGTCTAATGAATTAGCTGTCTCTTTCGATGGAGGGGCCAATCTGTGTAGGAAGGTCAGCTATTTCCTGCTTGGTGCTTATAGCAGCTTTGTGTGCAAGCTGAGGCTGGACAGGGACTCACCACACCAATTTCTGATCTCCCTGCTTGCTGGTCTCTGTGGAACAAGGCCTTAGGAACCAGTATATTTTGTCTGCCTGACTGAAGTTCAAAATGGGCCCTTTAAGACTTTCCCTTTTTGTCTTTCTCTTATGGATTTCCCTCTTGCAGGGTTCTTGAGCCTGACCTTCCTATTTTGTTTGCAACCCTGCAGGAGGTGGGGAATGGGTATGTCCTTCCTTTCATGGAGGTTAGATTTCCACCAGGAAAGGGGACTCTGTCTGGTTGTAAATAATCTCAGGTGCTCAACTCCCACCTGTCCAGTTCCCAGCCCGCTGTACTCACAGCAATCACAGTCCCAAACTCTCCACTCTGTGTAGCCTGCGGTCTGCCATCTGCACCAGGCTGGGGGCAAAAAATTCCCTTGATGTGTACCTTTCTGGTATATCTGCCCAGCTGCACTCAGGGGGAGCAAACTGCACCCTCAATAATTTCCCCTTGCTGGCAGAGCAGGTGTGCATGGAGTTCCTGTCTAGTATGACTCAGCTCCCCTTTTAGAAAGTCTCTCTGGTCACTCCCACTGCAGCACTGAATCACTGTCTAGCTTTCCTTACCCATCACCTCTCCAAAAAGCCAAAAGTCTCCCACAGTCATGGCTGGCAACAACCTGCTTCCTTTGCCTGACCCAGGAGCAGATAGTATCACTCTCTCTGGCACTCTCCCAGTTGGCATTTGCCACTAAAGCTATGGGTGTGCTGCTCAATGTGTGTGTGAGTAACCTGGATCTCCCTGATTTTGTGTATCTAAGTCACTCCTGCCCTGCGTCTGGGGCTTCTCTGGATCAGAGAACTCCTTGGGAGGGGAGGGAGTTGCAGAGCTGGAATTTCTCACCAGGCTATCCAGGGCTACAGGGTACCGTGCACAGGGTATTTCCCCTTCAACTTAGAAAATCTCCTTACTGCCCATTGTGAAGCATTTTCTGTACTTCTTGGCTTCCAAACTTCATATTATCTAAGATTCCTCTGAATGTTTAGTTTATTTTCTGGAAGATCATCCAAGTATCTGTATTGGGGGCAAGAGTAAGTGGAGTCAGCTTTCACCTAGTTGGCCACCATCTCTCTCCTCCCATATTTCATTTTCAAAAGGAGTTCTGAATTTCCAAAGTTGTACTAAGAATGCTGGCTGAAAAATCTGACAATGTTTATTTCCTATTTGTGATATTCAAACAATTGTTCTTTAATCTTCCTCTTACTGTTTTCTTTTTAAAGTTGTTTAATTAAAATTACTGAGGTGAGCCCTGGCCACTGTAGCTCAGTTGATTGGAACATTGTCCTGTAGACTGGAAAGGCTATGGGTTCAATTTCCAGTCAGGGCTTGTACAAGAAGGCAACCAATTGATGTTCTTCTCTCATATCAGTGTCTCTCTCTCTCTCCCTTCTTCTCTCAATACAGACAATGAAAACAATGTTCTTGGGTGAAAATAAAAAAAATACTGGGGTTACATTGGTTTATACAATTATGTAGGTTTCAGCTGTACCATTCTATAATACACTATATGTATATTGCATTGTGTGTTTACCAGCCAAAGTCAAATCTCCTTCTGTTACCTATATTTTACCTATTTCCCCTTTTTCCCTTTATTATCACTCAACCCATCTTCCCTCTAGTACCACCATGCTTTTGTCTTTGTCTATAAGTTTTTGTTAGTTTGTTCTTTTTATTTGTTGCTTTCACTTTTATATCCTATATATGAATGGAATCATATGGTTCTTGACTCTTTATGTCTGATTTATTTTGCTTAACATGATAGTCTCAAGATCAATCCTTAGTGTTGCATATGACAATATTTCATGTTTTCTTATGGCTGAGAAGTATTCCATTGTATATATGTACCAAATTTTCTTTGTTCAATCACTTATTAAAAGACATTTTGGTTGTTTCCATGTCTTGGACATCTTGAATAATGCTGCAATGACATAGAGGTACATATATCTTTACAAATAAATGTTTTCAATTTTTTCAGGTAGATACCCAGAAGAGGAGTTGCTGAGTCATATAGTAACTCTATTCTTAATTCTTTTGAGGAACCTCTAAATTGTTTTCCATAATGGCTGTGCCAGTACATTCTACCAGCAAAATGAGAGTTTCTTTTTCTGCACAGCCTCTCCAATACTTGTTATTACTTGTCTTGTTGATGATCCCCATTCTAACAGTTGTGAGGTGGTATCTCATTGTAGTGTTGATTTGTATTTCTCTGATAGATAACTAAGTTGAGCATCTTTTTATTTTTAAAGATTTTATTTATTTACTTGTAGGGAGAAGGCTAAGGAGGGATAAAGTGAAGGAGAAAACTTCGATGTGAGAAACACTTATCAGTTGCTTCTCATATGTGCCACCATGACTGGAGACCCAACCTGCAGCCCAGGCATGTGCCCTGATGGGCCTTGAACCAGCGATCTTTTGCTTTCTTGGATGATGCCCAACAAACAGCCACATTAGTCTGGGAAAGTTAAACATTTTTTTAATATATTTGTTGGCCATTTATGTTTTCTTGAGAGACATTTCTGTTCAGGTTCTTTGCCTATTTTTCATTTGGATTCTTTGTTTTCTGTTATTGAGTTGTATAACTTCTTTATATATTTAGATATTAACCCCTTATTGGAGGTGTTGTTTGTAAATGCCTTTTATTCTGTTGGTTTTCTTCTTGTTTGTTGATGGTTTCTTTTGCTGTGCAGAAGCTTTTTCATTTGTTACAGCCCCATGATAAGGACCTCTTGCCTTTTAGGTCAAACTCATAAAATCTTTTCTAAGATCAAGGTCCATAAGTTTAGTGCTTATGTTTTTTTATGTATTTTATTGTCTCAGGTTTTTACCATATATTTAATTCTTTGATCCATTTTAATTAATTTTTGTATGTGGTGACAATTAGCAATTTATTTTATTCTTTTGTATATGGCTTTCCATTTTTTCTCAGCATTATTATTGAAGAGGAATTCTTTACTCCATTGTATGTTTTTGGCTCCTTTCTCACAAATTATTTGCCCACATATATGTGGATTTATTCCTAGGCTCTCAATTCTGTTCCTTTGGTCCGTGTGTCTGTTTTTCTACTAAGACTATGTCTGTAAATATTGGTTTTGTCCATTTAGTCTAATGTGTCATTTAAGGCCAATATTTCTTTATTAGTTTTTTGTTTAGATGATCTATACATAGCTGTCAATGAGGTATTTATGTTCTCTGCCATAACTGTGTTTTTGTCAGTTTCTCTCTTTAGTTCTGTTAGTCTGGGTCCATATGTACTGAGGAATATTATGGCATCTTTATTTATTTTTCTCTTTATTATGATAAAATAACCATCTCTGTTTCTTGTTATCTTTTCTATCTTGAAAAGATATTTTGTCAGATATAAGTATGGCTCTACGCACTTTTCTCTGGATGTCATTTGTTTGGAGTGTCATTTTCCTCTCGTTCACTTTGAGTCTATATTTGTCCTTGTGGCTCATATATGTCACCTGAAGACAGCATGTGCTTGGGTTTTGTTTTTAGATTTATTCTGCTACTCTTTTTTATTGGTGAGTCAGTACATTTACATTTAGGGTGATTATTGATGAATACATATTTCTTATAGCCATTTATCTTTTGTTTTCTGGTGTCTCTGTATCTCCATTGCTTCTTTCCCCTTCTGTTTCTGTCTGTTATTGTTGTTTGGTGGTATTCTATGATTTTTTTTCTTCTCTTTTCTCTTTTTTAGTTAGTTGTCTCAGTTTTTTAAATTTTTTTTGTGGGTGGTTTTTATTAAATCTATGCAAAAGAATGTTTCATATACAGTAGTCTTTTCTGCTGAATGAATTTTATCTCAATTTCTCTTTACAAATTCTGACCTTTACCACCTCCGTTTTTATGTTTTCGTTATCACAAAGTATCTCTATTTATGCTGTGAGTTTATTTCTAAATTATGATAGCTTTTGTTTTCTTCTTCTCTTCTCTATTTTTAGTGTTCTTTAACCTCACTCAACCTTTATGCTGTATTTAAGTGTGTAATATCCTATACTGAAAATGGATTGCATATTCTGTTTCTGTCTGTTAGTAATCCTACTCATAGTTTGATAAATTCCCTCAGCTTCCGTTCTTCTTGGCAGGTAAATTTTCTCTCTGTTTCTTTTTTTAATTTTAATTTTTAATTATAGTTTAAGTATCATTTTGTATTATTTTCACATGTACAACATAGTGGTTAGAAATTATATATTTTACCATGTGTTTTTACCAATATTTTCAGTACCCAACTGGCACTATACATAGTTATCACATTACTGACTATATTACCTATGCCATACTTTACATCCCAATGAATATTTTGTAACTACCAATTTGTACTTCTCTCTTTCATTATTTTGAATATTTGATTCCACTGTTTCCTAGCTTGTAGAGTTTCTGCCGAGAAATCCAATGATAATTGAATAGGCTTTGTTTTATAGGTTACCATCTTCTTTTATCTGGCTGCCTTGAGGACTCTTTCTTTGTCATTAAGTTTTAGCAGTTTTAATATAATCTGCCTTAGAGAAGGCTTTTTTTGGATTAACACAAGTATGTATTCTGTTTGTTTCTTGGAATTGAGGATCTAGCTATTTCCACAGGTATGGAGACTTTCTGTCGATTATTTGTTTCAATAGGCTCTGTGTTCCCTTGTCCCGCTCTCTCTTTCTGATATTCCCATTAGTCTTATATTGGTCTTGCTGATGAAGTCAGATAGTTCTCAGTGTTTTCTTTTCCTTCCTTCCTTCCTTCCTTCCTTCCTTCCTTCCTTCCTTCCTTCCTTCCTTCCTTCCATTTCTTTCCTCTCAAGACTCTCTTTCCTTCCATCTGCATCATTTCTGGATTTCTCACTTCAATGTCACTAATTCCTTTTTCCATTTGGTCAGCTGTATTTCCTATGGTTCCTAGTTCATTTTATCTCTGTTTTATTGAGTTATTCATCTCCAGAATTTGTTTTTCTTTTTTAAAATTTTCATCTCTTTGGTAAAGTAATCCTTTTGTTTGTTGATTTTATTCCTGAGTGTATTAAGCTGCTTATCAGTTTCTTTTGTATCTCATTGAATTTTTTTTCAGAACAGCAATCTTGAATTCTGTCACTTAAATCACTTATGTCTGTCTTTAAATTTATTTTCTGGGGATTTTTTTAGTTCTTTCTGAGATGAGCTGCCTTGTTACCTTGTTTTTTTCATGGTATTTGATGGATTCTTTAGCTGTTTTGGCCTCTGTGAGAATATCTGTTTTGTTTGTGTGTTTGTTTTTGGTAGATTGATAAAGAGAAGTCTTTCTTTTGTTTTCCAACAGGTGGTGCTGATGCACATGTTTGTGTGTGTGTGTGTGTGTGTGTGTGTGTGTGTGTGTGTGTGAGTGTCTGTGTCTATTGCACTGTTGTGGCTTCTCAGATCCCTGCTTGGTGGTAAAAAACACCCTATACTCCACAGAAGATGGATATTTCCTTTGTGACCATGTTGCCTCAGTCATAGGGCACCAGTCCCATAAGCGGAATGGGGTTACAAGTCTGTGAAATCCAAGGCTTCCCCTGCAACCAGATGCTGCCAACAGAACAGCCTCTATGGGTGGTTGTGGGGTGATCTGGGAGAACCTGGTTGGTGTGTTTGTGGCTTTGTTCTCCCAGTAATGGTGACTGCCACACCTCAGCTGCTTCACCTCTGTATCTCTCCGTGTCACTGGATTAGCCTGCTGCTCAGGGGAAAGAATGCTTTTGCCTCTCCAGTTCTCAGAGCTGTAGATGGTGTGCCCTGTAAACAGACACTGCCATAACTTTTCTGGGTCTTGCTACTAGCTCTGGGAGTATAAGGGGTAGGGCAAGCTCTAAGAGGATGAGCAAAGGTAAGGCAGAGAGGAGACCAGACCCATGGCTTTGCTTTTCTGCCTGGCAATCATGACCATTAGAAAGGTCACTGCATTCAGCCACAGAGTATACCAACTACCCCACTGAGGAACACCTGCTCACTGAATTTCTGCTCCTCCTTATTTGCAGAGAGTACAGGTAGCAATTTGATTCCTCCTCTCTTATGAGACCTGTAGTGAGCTCTGGGCTACATCCTTAGCATCTGTCTATGCTATTATCCCCTCTCTCCTCCCTCATTCTCTCCAACAAATCCAACTCTGGATATCTCAATGTGTGGATCTCTCAGACACAGTGTGTGTTGAATGGGGAATCCTTTGATAAATTATAGCTGTTCAAATTGTAACTTCAAGGGGAAAAAACAATGGAACCTCTCTTGCCACAATTCTTCTGACATCAGTCTCTTATTATTTTCTCCATTTTTGCTTCTACTTCTTTCTCATCTGTTTCCTCATTTTCCATCATTCCTTTTATTCCTTCTTTTTTCTCCTTATTTTCCTACTCTTTCTCATCCTTTTTTTAGTTTATCTGCTATTTTTAAAACATAGAATTATGCAACACAGAGACTTCATGACCAATGAAAATGTATATGTACAAAATAAAATCCTTCTATGTCTTCTGATGTTCTCCAAAGTTGTGGTAATAGCATAGTTTCATATCTCAAAGTTTCAAATATTTTAATAACCAATGTTTGTATAAAGAGTATTCCCATTGCATTTAAATAACCATGATGTTTAAAATCTAAGTGTCTGGAACAATTCTTTGAAATATTCACTTATTGTGTTTCTTCATCCCTTAATTCAACACTCATTTGTAAATATTTTGGGGCAACTATTGACCACAGTACCCTTCATAGGCAGTTCGCTAGTACAGACTGAGGAGAAGACACCAGCTCCAAGCCGAGTGAGTTTACATTCACTGGGTGACAGGCTGCATTGGTTTTTCTTACAGAGCAACTGATACTGCTTAGGTGGCAAAACTGTCACACTACAAAGAGTCTATGTTGGTTTCAGTTGACCAGTAAAATATATACAGGAGGGTGAGAGTGCCAATGACTTTGTGGATAAATGGATAAATGTGTATTGTTTTTATTAGAGAAAAATTACAATTAAGACATCAGTAATATTATAGCTCTTCAATATGAGGTTATCTTCCAATAAAGAATATGAAGAGTGCAAAGAACTTAGAAGATCTACTCAGTGTAGTCCTGTGACAGAATGATCCTGAACTCTGTTTTTACCTGAGGGACTCTGAGAATTTATTCAGCAAATGGGTCTCTCATTTGGAGGAAATTCACTAAGAAACCTATGTGCATGAACAAGAAGACCATGGAGCATTTTCACAAAATCAGAGGAAAGGACATAGGGCTAGATTATTTGTGTGCTCCACTGTAGAACACCAAGATATTGTGTAGGATAATTGCTATACATATGACATAGGGTTGGACTAGTCTCTTTTCTACTGCAGGTCCTTAAAGTACTGATCTCAACATAGAAGTTGAAACTTTGACAGGTCAAGATCAATACTTCCAGTTTCAGAATATCTCTACACTAAGCTGCAAAGCCCTTCTTACTTCAGTCAGAGATGTGAACCTCAACAAGAATGTGTCAGAAATCCACACTCTGAGCAGATGGTAGTCTTGGTGATTGATGGAAGAGAGCTGAGGTCATATGACACTAGAAAGACTTATAGGATTGATACATAAGGCTGCCTCAGTTCCCTGGAACTCCTTATGATGAATATAAATGTTAAGTTCATGAAGCTCTGCATAGTTCTGTGAATCTGTCCTTAACAAGAGAATTGCATCCAGCCTCCTGAAAATGACACAATGGGTCAGGGCAGCATAAAGCATAACAAATATATTTGAGACAAGAAGATTGTAACTAAAACATTTCCAATAATGAGTTTGGCTTTCAGATTATATTTAGAAAGGTAAGTAAACTAAGTTTTTAAAACTTTAGAATTTCCAACATCCAGTTATATTATACTTTGAATATTTTTAAAAAGAATTTCTTTGCAGAATAAAATTTAGATGGAGGTATCCCTCAATGTCTGAAAAATGAAAAAAAATGGATCTCATCACTATATTAGATATAGCTTTCTGTCTCTAATCATGCTCTCATCAAAGTTTTGAAGGATGTTTTGGGAGAACTTAGTAGTAGATTAATAAAATAATTTAGAACATTAGAAAAATCTACTTTTAACATCAAAATTATAACTACAAAACAGCCATCATTCAGAAACACCTGACAACTTGCTAAACAGAAGTTCTATAACTAAGGGTCTGAAGAAGCCATGTCAACTGTTAAAAAGGTTGGAGATGTGGAATGGGCAGAACCCACATCCGTGGTATAGCAGTTAAGGCATACAAAGGATATCTCAGCTTTAGAGTTTCCTCTTCACTCCTGCAGAATGAGAGAAGGCCCAACTCCATACCAGACTCTCAGACCAAGGGTCCAGTGACAGTAAGAGAAGTTCTCATAACCTCTGACTGTGATAACCAGTGGATATTATGGCTAAGATAAGGGCTTTTGGTGTTCTAGGTGTTCTTCTTAAAAGGGCCATGCATGGACTTACTTGAAGACAGACTCATCCACTTTGAGTTCCATTGCTGAGGCAACAGATTGAAAAGCACCAGAAACATATGGGGAGGAATTGAACTCTCTGCAGACTGGGATCAGCAAATGAATTGAACTAGTGGCAGATGACCTCTGTTTGCAGCTTAGCCTTTCCCATATACATGCAAGTCAAGCACAAGTGGCAGCTGTCTGAAGATCACTTTGTGGCTTATACCAGGTGACTCTGGGATGGAAAGAAGCAATGGCTGACTTTGTCCTGCACTAGAGCACCTCACAAGAAGCTCAAGAATGAACACACCAAGTGACCATCTTCAGACCATACTAGAGAACCACCCAATCATCTCCACAAATCATGTGTCAAAACAGTGAACTTGGCAGGCACCAGAACCCTACTAATGTAAATCATGTTCTACAGAGTCAGTCCCTGCACAACAGCTCCTCCTGTGTAGTCACTGCTATTACTTACAGCCAACAAGCCTGAGGGTCAGTCCTTCCCTTTGACATCAATTAAGGCTCAACTACAATAGGAGTGCACACATAACCAACACAGGGTACACACCTGGGGCACCCTGCTCAAATGTCCAGGGAGAATGTGCCAATGGTTCCCACAGGACACTTAACAACATAAGACCACTCTACCAAGACTAGAAAATGTATTAGATCCACCTAATTCATGAAAGCAAACACAGGGGGTCAGCCAAAATGAGAATACAAAGAAACATGACCCACACAAAAGAACAGAAAACAACTACAGAAAAAGAACTAAACATAATGGAGACAAGCAATTTATCAGATGCAGAATTAAAAACACTGGTTATAAGGATGCCCAATAAACTTAGGGGTAGTACAGATGAATTCAGAGAGCTTTAACAAAGAGATAGAAACATAAAAATGGTGATAGAACACATAAAAAAGAACCAGTCATAAATGAAGAATACAATATCTGAAATAAAAAATAAATTAGAGGGAATCAACACTAGATTAAATTAAGCAAAGAATCAAAAGAGAAATTTGGAAGACAAGATAGAAAAAAGCACCAAAGAAGAAGAGCAAAAAGAAAAAAAACACACAATTTAAAAAATGAGGATAATTTGAGAAGCCTCAGGGACAACATAAAGCACACCAACATTTACATTATAGGGGCATCAAAAGAAGAAGAAAATGATCTAGAGATTCAAACTTATTTGAAGAAATAGTGACTGAAAACTTGTATAACCTGGCAAAGGAAATAGACAACAGTAGTCCAGGAAGCACAGAGTCCCAAACAAGTTAAACCCAAAGAGATCCACACCAAGTGACATCATAATTAAAACACCAAAGTTTAAAGACAAAGAGAGAATCTTAAAAGCAGCAAGATAAAAGCAATTCATTACCTACAATATAGTTTTTGTAAGACAGTCAGCTGATTTCTCAACAGAAACTTTGTAGGCCGTGAAGAATTGGTACAAAAAAAAAATAATGAGCAATAAGGACTAACCTCCAAGATTACTCTGCCTGGCATGGCTTTCATTTAGAATCCAAGGAGAGAAAAAGAGCTTCCTGGACAAGAAAAAGCTAAAGGAGTTTATTGCCACTGAACCAGTATTACAAGAAGTGTTATAAGGACCTCTTTAAAAAAAAAGATGGAAAACAGAGGGAATATGAATACGAATAATGAAATGGCAATAACATAATTCTCAATAATTACTTTAAATTTTGATGGATTAAATTCTCAAATCAAAAGACAAAGGGTGATTGAATGAATAAGAAAATAAGACCCATACATATGTTGCCTACATGAGACCCACTTAGATTGAAAGACAAACATGCACTGAAAGTAAAGGGATGGAAAAAATTATTTCATGAAAATAAATTTTTAATTTTTTTAAGATTTTATTTTATTTATTCACTTTTAGAGAGAGGGGAAGGGAAGGAGAAAGAGAGGGAGAAAAACATCAATGTGTGGTTGCCTCACACACCCCCAGCTAGGGACCTGGCCCGCAACCCAGGCATGTGCCTTGACTGGGGTTCGAACCGGGAACACTTTGGTTTGAAAGTCAGTGCTCAATCCACTGAGTCACAGCACCCAGGGCTGAAAATAAATTTTTAAAAGCTGGAGTTGCAATTCTTAGACAAAATAGACCTTAAATCAAAGGTTTTAACAAGAGACAAAAAAAAACCCAGAAATTTAACTTTTTTGTACTTATCAGAAAAAACCCAAAACACTAATTCAAAATACATTTGCATCTCATGTTCATTACAGCATTGTTTACAATAACCAAGATAAGGAAGGAACCTAACTGTGGTTGATAAACAAATGGTTAGAGAAGAGGTGGTACATATACACAAGGTAATACTTCTCACCCATAAAAAATAATGAAATCATATCATTTCAGACAACATGGATGAAACTAAAGCAGCATTCTCAACTTTTTTCATCTATGGTACAAATAAACTAATTACTAAAATCTTGTGGCACACCAAAATATATGTTCTATTTTTTGCCAGTCTGACAAAAAATGATAGGTATAATTTTTGAGTCATTCACACTCAATGACTATTGTTGTGCTGGCTTTGTCATTTTATTATTCGACAGTCTAAGAGAAAAGAAGTCAGTACCCTGACTAAATAATTAGGTATTGCATGTTTTAAAAATTCTTGAGGTACACCAGTTGAAAATCACTGACCTAGAGGGTACTATGCTAAGTGAAATAAGTCAAAGACAAATACACTATAATTTCATTCAAATGTAGAATCTAAAAACCAAAATAAATGAACAAATAAAACAGAAACAAACACAGATACAGGGAACATTTTGAAAGTGCCCAGATGTAGGGGTTTGGTGATGGTGGATGACAAATAGGAAGGAATGGAGATGTGCAAATATCCATGCAGCTGTAAATTATAGCATAAAAATATAGTTAATAATATTATAATAACAATATATCAGAAGGGTACTAAACTTATTGAGATGATCATTTCATAGGTTATATGAATATTAAGTCATTATGCTATGCACCTGAAACTAATAAAATATTGTATGTCAAGTATAATTTAAAAATAAATATACATATTTATAAAATTAATCTCTTTTTAATGGCAACAACATAGATTAATGTAATCATAACAACAAAATCAAAACATCTTAAAAGGAGGTTGTAAAAGTGCTAAGAGTTTTAATTTTAATATACATGTTATTTGAAATCCATTAGTACTTGTGAAGTTTAAAGGAAATTTTGTTTTAATGCATTAAATATTTACTATTTTACCTGTGTATATTCTACTTAGAGGAAATTTTTCAAAAGAAAATCTCAATGCTTTTTTTAACATTTTAACAAATATATTTAAAGAATTAAGTGGAAACCCTATAAATCCTGAATTGAGAATGTAGAATGCCACAAGAATAATTGTTATTTTATACCTAAAGCATTACATCAATTTTGGAGACAAATATAAGCACATGTATGTAGTTTATTTCTGTTTTTAATGCTATGCATAAGTAATGGCACAGAATGAAAAAGATTGAACTTGAACATTTAATTTGCTACAGGATTTCATGTTAATTTTAAATATCTTTAGAATAGTAATCATTTTAGATCATAAGTAATATAGAAATATTTGTAAGTATAAATTTTATGTTTAATAATTATAACAGAGTAACATAATGATGTTGTAACATTAACATTTTTATGTCTTACTTGATTCTTTTATTCTTACTCTCATCCAACTTTGCTTAAAATAATATCAAAAGGAAAATAACTTTCATTCTGATTAATGATGAAAGAAACCAGATGTTGGGAAGAGTAATTCTTTATGGAGTTTCTGCATATTTTGACATTTTGTGTCCTGCATTATCTTTTCAAGAATGTTTGTGTAATAAACAGCCTTGGAAGATGAAGGTAGTTAGTGCTTTTCCCTGGTGTAAAGGAAAGTTTCTGTTTATTTGGTTTTTGACCAGGATAATAATGACAGTGCATTTCTGTGTGGCAAAAGTAGAGCATGTTTGCTTGCAGCTCCTTCATAAGATTAGAGATTTTCTAAGCTCAGTGTTACATGACTGTGACAGAAACCCACTGCAGGTACAGTCTGCACCTTTGTATCATTCGTGTGGGATTTTAGGGAACAGATTAATTGATGTGAAACAAAGCTGTCCTGCCTTCTGTTTCATAAATAAAGCCTGCTATCTCTGACTCTTGAGTCTTGGGTCTTTTCCCAGCAAACATTAAACTATGGAAGGTATAGAGGGCTAATAAAATACCTTTTCTTCCACTGCTTAATTTCCTATAGCTGGATTAATGATCAAATTAATAAAAACAGATTAACAGGAAAAAATCATGTTTTAATAGGTATGCATGGGGCTTGCACAGAAGCAAGAAAATTTCAAAGGCAATGAGGTAAAATTAGGTATATATGTCATATTGGTTAAAGGAAAAATTTGAAGTCATAGATGGCATTTCAAAAAAGAGTAGGCATTTTTCACGTAATTAAGGAAGAGCAGGCCACACAGGGAAATTCTTGCTTCAGTGAGACACAGAGGGTGATCTAGCTATAAGACTTTGCCTGGAATCTTTCTGTGTACCATACTTAATTCAAGCCAGGCAAACATCCTAAGATTTTCTTCATGGAGCAGGTTTTTCTATATGAATCTCTTGGGTAGGAAAGGGGAAGTGTTAAAAGTTCTTTCTGAATCTTTTGTTTCTTAATAACCAACTAAAATTTTATATTCAAATGCCAAATTTTGGGTGACAATACTTAGGTCCCCTTCACAAGCTAACTCGTTAACTAAAAGTAGGGTAAAAAACCTCAGACCCTTTATAGTTATTAACTACACAGAATGCCATAGTTTACTAGGAAAAATAGAATTTTCTCGGATAATGATGCTAACTTTGTCAAGACTGTGAATCTAGATCTTTAGCTATTATTTTATTTTAATCAAGTGAAGGAAGAAACTTTTTTAAAAATCTAAAATGCTCCATAACCTATAATAAAGAAATGAATTTAGAGACTTCAGGTTAAACCTATCTTACTTCAAAGGAGACATTCATTTCTCTTTTTTTGAAGTTATAAAGAATATTTTTAATTTCATTTTTAAAAGATTTTATTTATTTATTTTTAGAGAGGGGAAGGGAGGGAGAAGGAGAGAGAGAGAAACATCAATGTGTGGTTGCCTCTCATGTGGTCCCCACCAGGGACCTGACCTGTAACCCAGGCATGTGCCCTGACTGGGAATTGAACTTGCGATGCTTTGGTTCACAACCCGCACTCAATACACTGAGCTAGGTCAGCCAGGGCTAATTTCTTTTTTTTTTAATGATGTTCAAGCACAGTTGTCACTACTTCCCCCATGCCCCTCCCCCACCGCACCCATCCCCATAGGTCTCTTAAGTATGATGTTGTAAACCTAGGTAAACTCTGTTTTTTCAAGTAAGTTATGTGAAGTTCTCTACAGAGCTATTAAGAAATGACCTGGGTTACAAGTTTGTACTGAAAATGGCCTGATATATTTGATATTTTTTAAAAGAAGCCTTTTGTCTCCTGTATTGAGCAGCATATTGTTTCAATGAATGAAACACACTGTAGTGAAGAAATGCAAATGCACTGTATTAAATTACTTGATATCAGGAAGCTGTATGCGTTCACGAGAGAAATCCACCTAGAAGGGTCTACAGATCACTCTCAGCCCACTTCTCATTCTCATAAAGCTAAGTGCAGTGTTTGAACATGCTTAAATCTAATTCATACCAGGTGAGATTTGGGAGCACTTATCTGCAGAATCTACTATTTCTAAATACAAACTCTCCTCATTGTATAATGCACAATGTTGCCTTTACAGATGCTAAAACGTGCTTTTGGAAGATATTGCATAGTACCAAAAGTAAATTATGATAAAACAAGGGCAAAAAAACAAAAAGAAATGAATTTAGGAGTTTGTTTTAATTACATTTAGTATTATACTCAAAACAACTAATAAAGTTTAGAAGCAAGTCAACTGGTGATATTGATGTTAACTTGCAGAGTTTTCAACTTTCTTACCTTTGCTAGTATGGCTTCTAGTTAGATAATTAAAGAAAGAGGAGGGAACAAATGGAATAGTCACTCCAGGGGAGTGATCAGCATCAGCATCGTTCCACCAAATGGAATAAAACATCCTGCCTGGTCAACGAGGCAGGAAAGATAGCTTCACAGCCACCCCAGTGGGTACCTGGCATTGATTTGTCTGAATAAAAGGCAAGAAGGAGAAAACCATGAGGTGGAATTCCTTGTACTAAGCTCATGCCCAGTAGAAGTCAAATGACAAAGCAGAACCATATGAGGCCAAAATGGCAACTGTAAAATTGGGAGGGCAAAGTCTGGGAAAGTTGGGGAAAACGATTGTATAGGGAAAGGGCACAAACCCACAGAAAATCCAGGAAAGAATTTGGAAAGGGGGAGGGCACAGGCATAAGTCCAGGAAAAGGCAGGAAAGAGATTGGACAGTTTGAAAGAAAACCTGCTCTTTCCCAACCCAAGAAGCCTGACAAAGAACCCAGTGTGTACTCTCCTTGGAGACTGCTGAGCCTTTCCATCTTTCAGGCAGGCACTTTTCTCTTAAACTTGAAACCAGAGAAACAGTGAGCAGAGGCAGATGACTCTCCTTTTGCCTCTGTTACTTCCTTTGCTATGTCTAAGCCACTGCTCCCTTATAACCTGCCAGCTTTCTGCCTGAGAGCATACAATCACTTTTCAGTCTAATCAGTTTTGCCACTGATGCTAAACTTCCCCTACATGAGTGTCCCTGAATTTGTTTCTTTTGTGATACTGCTGAAAAACCAATTTCCTCTGGTAACAATTTTATCTGCAAAATCATCAAAAGCTTGGCTGAATTATTCATCAGTGAATGTTTCTTAAAAGTAGCAATGTAATCTTAGAACATGAGGCCACTGAAGAGGGAGGAGTAAAGCAGTATGATTTCTATGAATTTACTAGATTAATGCATTTTGGTTTATAATGTTAGTATAATACATATATATGGCTAAAATAAATTTATTTTATATGTGCTAAAATAAAAATAAAAATGTATACCTAGTTGTCTTAGCATTCTGCCTTTTACCTAAAGTATTGACATCGTGTTTAAACACTTCAGAGTAAAAGTTTTGATTATATATTTATTCACTCTCTGACTTTGTCTTTAATTTATTTGAATAATTTTATTTACTTATTAAGTTATTTTTATAAACAGAAAATAACTTTATTTCTATTAAATTAAAAAGTATGAGTACTCTTCAAGGATGATATTCAAAATAATAGACAATACAGTTAACTGAAGTGCATTTACAGATTAGGTTTAGATACTTTGTTACCTGTTGGGGCTTGGGGAGTTTCTGTCAACTGGACCTCCCTTGCCACAGACAGACCAACCAACCTACAGGCAAACCTCCTGTTTATCCACATGCTCCAATTTTAGAGTCTTGGTTCAGAACTTCCTGCATGGCAGAATATCCAGCTGTTTCTATGGTGGGTTAGTGTCTGCCATTTTTGTCAGCTCCCCACCGTCTTTGACCTTATTTAGTCAGGGCAAGAGTTCCCAGTCATGCACAGGCATCTAGGGTGGGCATCCCATCCCTGAAGCTCATGCAGGTGCTGTATGGGCTTCCCTGCTAGCTATGTCATAAGTCACTCAGCTGAGTCATTCTCCTGGCACAAATTCTCACCAAGTATACAATTTGTCCAGCAGCTTTTCCATTCAGGAAGACATGGGAAGGCATGGGCTCTTAATCTGCCTTTGTTATGCAATGTGCCTCAACCGCTGTACTGCTGTATTTTCCACTCTGTGGGCACTCCTCCCACCCCTCACCCCATGCTTTTTTGCAGGATTTGGGGGGATGGTGCGATTCTTTGCTTTCCAGACACCCATACTCTGACCTACCCTGTTACACATGTAATGGTTAATATGAAAATGACCACCATTAATAATGTGTTTTCAACATCAAGCAAAACAAGTGGTTAGAGGCTGATTATTAAGTAATCTGAAGTTGCCTTAACCTACCCTTTGCATAATACTTAGTAATTGCCTTTAATACACAGACTGTTATGCAAATATTAACATTATTTCTAATTTGGTCAGCTTTTATTATAATTAAATAGAAACACATTTTAGTTTATGTTTCTATGCATAATATTGTTAACATTAGAAATGTTCAGACCTGTAAGCATTTTTATGAGTTGATTTAGCCAAATTGACGACAGTTGTCAGGAAGTAAAATCTCAAAAGATTAATAATATGCTCCAAAGAATGGCAGTTTTGCACCTTGTTTTATACATTACAATCAAAGGATGACACATAAAGGGGTTATATGAAATCCATTGGTGGTAGATTAGTGAGGTGGGAGAAAGTAAAGTGGAGGAAATCTCTGGGACTGGATAAAAAGAACAAATAGATACATACTTCTTTTATATAGTGAGTATAGGATAGTTAACAGTCAACAGTTAATGCTCTAGATCAATAGCAATGAGGGGATTTGTGGTCTCTGGTGTAGTATCTGTGCTTTGATGGGCCCAGAAAAAAAATTGCTTTGACATTCCAAAGGTATGTTATCTTAGAAGCAAAGAGACAAGAGGAAGCCTTAGATTAAAGATTGACTTTTGTCAGGGAAGATTCTACCATAGGACATGACCACCTGCCATAAACCACTTTTAATTAATACATTTTAATTTCAGATCAGCCTTTGTGTTACTTTAGGCCTCAGAGTTAATAAGGCTGCCATGCAGGCCTTTCTTGAGCTTGTCAGTCTTGGTACGTGGTTCCTTTTTCATCCACAATATAAAATCTACACATAATCACATATATACAAGGTTATTCTTTAAAGTATTTGGACTTAAGGGGGGCATATGAATGCAATTCATGCATTTTTTTCTGAGTAAAAGTGCTAATAGTTCTTACCAAAATCTCTAGAGTGTGGATGAAAAACAATACTGTAATAAATTACAAATTCTTAACTAAGCAGGTCACAGTGAGTATTCATGCATCAAGCCAATAACTTTTTAAGCTAGCCCTCTGGCTTGTTTCTGTGCATCTAGGTTAACACACCTTTGAAATGGCACCTTTCAGAATCCTCCTTCAAACATGTAACCACCCTCAAGACAGCAAATAGTCTCAGCTATCCTGTAATACAGTACCCATTTTGCTTTCTCCCACCTTTGTGTAATCTTCCTTACATTCCCTCCTTAACCTCAAATGCACGAAAGATACAGTAAACTTTTATTCTCAGGGAGCATGAGATCTTGGTCCCCAGCATATGTCTTCAGTTTTTGTTCAAATGGACTCATACGAATTTTCTACAAATTTGAATTCT
This sequence comes from Trachops cirrhosus, assembly GCA_028533065.1. NCBI lineage: Eukaryota > Metazoa > Chordata > Mammalia > Chiroptera > Phyllostomidae > Trachops > Trachops cirrhosus. The sequence continues at coordinate 78,273,840 of CM052544.1, forward strand.
TTTAATCCTTGCCCAAGGAGATGCTTATTGATTTTAGAGAGAGAGAAATGGAGAGGGAAAGAGAAAAACATCTATGTGAAATAGAAACATCAATCAGTTGCTGACCATATACAACTTGACAGGAAATAGAACCCACAACCTAAATATGTGCCCTAATTAAAAATCAAACCACAACATGTTGGTGTATGGGACATTGTCCCGACCAACTGAGCCACCCGGCCAGGGCTAGATGCTTCTTACATTGTCAAAAGTATCTACAGCCACTAAAGATATATTATGTGAACATATTAGCAGTCCAAAGTCTGTAAGCCCAGTAATTTGAAAAGCCAAAACTGAAAACATCAGAGTTTGGAGGTGAGGTGAAAATGGAGACAATAGTACTTGAACAAAAAATTTATTTATTTATAAATAAATAAATATATACATACATACACACATACATTATATATATATATATATATAATAAATAAATAGATGAAAAAGCTTTATTGACTGAGAAGGTGCTAACAAAGAAGATGAGAGCCCTAGTAATGTTTCAAACACATCTTAAGAAAATACAGAGTTCAGGTTTCTTTCTTGTCAAGAGGAGGAAAAATGGAAGGAGATTTTTGTGGGAGTTAAAAACTCAAGTACCAAGCAAAATTCCTCTAATGACTAGCATGTCTAAAGTAGGAGCTGTTATCCTGAAGGCTATGGGAACAACACAGGCTTAAAAAGGATGGAATCAAAGAGAATGAGCCCTTGACTCTTACAACACAGCATTCCTTTTTTTCATCTCTTGGTGGATAAGGGGTTGCATCATTTTTAGACCAACAACAACTAGCAAAAATTAAAATAAACATTATGCTCTCTCCCACATTCAACTCCTTGCTAAACAGCTTTTGAAAAATAGTTTTTAAAAAAATTCTTTCACATTATTTTTATTGTCTGCATAAACACTTCCTTTTAAAAAAGACATTTCTGAGAGCAATGTTAGAGCACTTCAATGGCTGAGAAGCTTTCGTGTTGTTGTTGTTGTTGCTAAAGCAATTTGAAAGTCTGGTCCTATATTCCATTTATTTTGCTATTTGGTTTTAAATTTGAATATACCTTAAAAAGTTACCTCACAAAGATAAATTGATCTAAATGGCTAAAGTGCATTATTGATTAAATTTATTAACTAGCAATTCCCATTTTCTAAGTGTCTACCAGTTATACAAAATTTTGGTTCAGATTTGTCTGGTAAATGTCTATGTTCTCATAACTGTTTTTTGTAAAGAGGTTTGTATTATGGAGAAAGCAATTATGCTTTTTTATATTTACAGAAAAGTTAGAAATAATTTTATGATTTATTTAAACATTTTTAATGAATGTAATTGATGCAGAGAAATCTGATCAGATGACTCAGGAGGAGTGGGGGAACAATATGAGGAGTTGCCTGAGACGATGTTAAATAGCTTAGGATGGAAATGGCTGAGAAGCTGAATGCTTCCAGGGCACGAAGAATTATGGGCTGGAAGATTTAAACAGAAGGAAGGCAGAGATTGGCTCTCTTTCTTTCTCCTCCTGGATGAGCGTGCTGTCTCCACATGTGTTTCACCAAGCGCAGTATTTTAAATGGAAGAAAGAACTCTTGGCACAGCCTAGGACTGGCCTGGCCTGGCAAAGGATTCAGTGTTATTTTTATGGATGTTTTAGAGGGGCAGAATCTGAAGCCTGTCATTCTTGCAAAATTGTGTGGCTTTTGTATTTTATGTTGTTTCATCTTGTAAACTAATTTTATAGAAAAACATAATTAAAACAAATGGTGAATGATAGGGAAACTGGAGTTAAATATTTTAGCCCTAATTGATAGGCTTAAGTGACTAATACATGTGGATAGCTATTTCCAAAATTGTGTAGCTTTTGAATAAAGACTCCTTTCCTTTTTCACCAAACCTCTGCCTCTGAAATTTTGTCTAGAGGGTGGTGGTGGGCAGCAGGACCCCACTTGCTATTTAGTAACATAAAGAGTTTTTTTTATTTCAATACCCCTTATCTTTATTAATACAAACTGTGTCAGACTATTCTCCAAAAGTAATTACCACAGCTCAGGTAAAGCTTGTCAGAGCAGTATCTTATGATTCCTAACAGCATTCTGTAAAAGAAAACCTAAATCCTGGGGGTTACATAGATACTTGAAAACTGATAACACTCTGAAGTTGTCTGTTTACTTTCTAAATATAATGCCTGCTAGAGAGTATATTATCATAAAGGAGACATATAGCTTTAATTACTTAGGGAGGGAGAAACTACTTCATCCATGTTCAAAGAATTTTAATTATATTTTAGTCAATATGTCTTTTTTCCTAAAAAATACATCATGCAGTAATTTAACTAAAATTTAAATTTAGTTTATTGCTTTTTAGATATATGTTTACTCTTTTTAACATTATGCTCAATACCTTCATTGGATGGATATAGCTAAATTTATTTAATTTTCTCATGTATAAGGATACTTTTTTATGAGAGACGTTATCTGGAAGTGGCTAAATCCCTACATAAGAAACCTTCAAACCTGCAGAGAATTTTTATGAGTTTATTTCAGCCAAACTGACAATTTCTGGAAAGCAAAACATCAATGGATTGAGAAAATGACCCAGAAAATGGCCATTTTGCATATTACTTTATATATTATAACCAAAAGAGATGTAAGTGGGTTACATGAAATCTGTTGATGATAGATTAGTGAGGCGAAAAAAAAAGGAAACCCTTGGGATTGAATAAAATGTAAAGTGATAGATCCATGCTTCTTTTACATAGGTGGGTACAAGATAGTTAACAGTCAACGATTAACACATAACAATAACAATGAGGGAATTTGTGGTCTCCCTCTGGTGTGGTGCCTGTGCTTTCAAGAATTCAGGAAAAATAAATTACTTTGACATTTCTAAGGTATGTTATCATAGATGCAAAAAGACAATCGACAGGCTTAATTTAAGTAAAGATTGACTTTTGTCAGTGAGAATTCCAGCCTAGGACAAAACTGCTTGTCATGACCCACTTTTGGTTAGAAAGTTTTTAGCTTCAGACCATCCTATACAGTTACTTTAGGTCTCCACGTTTGAAAGGCCATCATGCTGGCCTCTGTTGAGCTTGTCAGGCTTAGCATGTAACCCCTTTTTGTCCACATGTGTTTACTATTCTTAGCATTGTGCTCAGTACCTTTATTGGATTCATATAACTGAATTTATTTAGCTTAAGAAGAAGTAATCTACCTTTCTCATGTATAAGAAAGACTTTTTATGAGATAGGTTACCTGGAAGTGGTTAAATTATTTTAAAAAAATCTTCATATGACACATTCTTACTTCATAGTAAATTAATAGTAATAATAGTATTAATTGTGTTAATCTAAAAAAACCCCAGCAAACCTGTAGAGAGTTTTTTTGAGCCAAAATTGGCAGAAATGACCAGAAAACAAGATCTCAAATGCTCCCTAGGACAGCAGTTTGCAGCTTCTTTTATGCATTTTGAAGTAAGGAGGAAATATAAGGAAGATTACATGAAGGTAAAAGAAAGCAAGTTGGGTATTGCATTACAAAATAGTTAACAAGTTTATGTGCTTTATTGAGGGTATTTATGCTCATTTCAAGGGTATGTTAACTCAGAAGTACAAACACAATGGACAAGGTGGTTTAAGGTAAAGATAAGCCTTTTACTGAAAAAGTTATATTCCTGGGATGTAACTACTTACTGCGACCTGCCCAGTTAGAAATTTATGAACAGATCATCCTTTGAGACTAATTTCCATAGAACCCCTTTTCATCCACAATTATAATAGTAATAATAGCTAATGTCTGTTGGTGTTTCCAAAGTCCAGGTACTCTTTTAAGTTTTCTTATCCTTATCTTACTGATGCTGAAGCTGAAATTTAGAGGGTAAACTTCAAACCTGAAGGTCATGTGAAGTGACCTACCCAAAATCAAACAGCCAGCAAATGAATCATTACTCAAACCTAAGCAATTGAACTTTAGGATTCAAGGTCTCAGCATGACAAAGGTAAAGCTGACCATATTTCCTTCTTATAATCCTCATACTCTTAAGCCCTCGATAGAATAACTTTTCACTGAGGGCTTAATACAGTAAATTATTTCAGGAATAATCCCCATTGGCAATTGAAGACTTGCACAATAAAAAACACAAAATATTGCTGAAAGAAATTAAGGAAAATAGGACTTCTGGTCAAGTTGGACACATAAGCAAACATGCTTCACCTCCATGCACAACTACCACAAAAAGTACAAATAGGCTACAAAACAAGTATCACCCAGATTTGTCAGAAAATTGAGTTGTATGGAAATCTGGAAACCAAGGATTTAAAGAACCCACATTCATCCAGGTGAGTAGGAAAAGTGGTGATATGGAGAGGCGTGGAGAGGCAGCAGAACAGGTAGTTCCACATTATGAGTTGTGGTTAAAAATAAGGAGGGATACTTTGGGAGACAGCAATCCCATCCCCAGACTAGACCACCCAGCCCAGGGTTCCAGCACCAGGAAGGTAAGTCCCCATAACTTCTGGCTATGAAAAACCAGTGGGAGTTGGAGTGGTGGAAGAAACTGCAGGATTCTAAAGAGACTCATCTTAAAAGGCCAACAATGGACTTTGGACTCACACAGACCCATCTTCCCTGGGATTCAGCACCAGGGGAATAGCTGGAAGGGCACAAGTGGCTTAACAGGGAGAAGGGGAAAAAGTGAAGTGACCAGCAAAAGGATGAGTGCCAGGATACAGCTTCTTCCTGGGCAATTTTCAGAGGCCAGGCAGTGGTATTGTCCTCTCTCTGAATACTTCTCCACACAAAGTGGTGAAAAGGGTTGCCACACCTTGTCAATTGACTAAGACTTCACCCCATACAATTTACCAGTGCACTTTGTACAATAGGCCACAGGGAATCAAAGCAGCTCCACTTAATACACAGAAACAAACACAGAGAGGCAACCAAATTGAAGAGACAAGGAAATATGGCCCAGATGAAAGAATAGAACAAAACTTCAGGAGAAGAACTAAATGAAATAGAGATAAGTAACCTATGAAATGTAGAGTTCCAAACACTGGTTATCAGGATGCTTAAAGAAATCTTTGGGCACTGCAACAGCATAAAAAGACCCTGGCAGAAATGAAAGTTGCATTAAGTGAAATAAAGAAAAATCTATAGGGAACCAACAGTGGACGAGATGAAGCCAAGAATCAATTCTATGATTTAGAACATAAGGAAGAAAAAAACACTCAATCAGAATTTCAAGAAGACAAAACAAAACAAATATGAAGATAGAATAAGGAGCCTCTGGGACAACTTTAGACGTACCAACATCTGAATCATAGAGGTTCCAGAAGAAGAGGAAGAGCAAGAAATTGAAAATTTATTTGAAAAAATAATGAAAAAAACTTCCTTAATTTGGTGAAGGAAATAGACCTACAAGTCCAGAAAGCAGATTGAGTCCCAAACAAGCTGGACCCAAGAGGACAACACCAAGACACAGCATAATTAAAATACCAAAGATAAAGAGAGAATCTTAAAAGCAACAAAAGAAAGCAGTAAGTTATCTACAAAAGAGTTCCCATAAGACTGTCAGTTCATTTCTCAAAAGATACTTTGCAGGCAAGAAGGGACTGGCAAGAAATATTGGAAGTCATGAAAAGAAAGACCTACAAGCTAGATTACTCTATCCAGCCAAGGTATCATTTAGAATTGAAGGGCAGATCTTTATCTTCTTCCCAGACAAAGTAATGCTGAAGAAGAGGGGAAAGGGGAAAAATTGGGACAACTATAATAGTGTAGTCAATAAAATACTAAAAAAGAAATCAAGGAAAATATAAATACATAGACACCCATCTGGTGATCATGCATTGGAACACTTAATATTATTAAGATATCAACTCTTTTTGAGGTATCTCTGTATGCTTTTACAATGGTTGCACCAGTCTGGATTCCCACAAACAGTACAAAAGTGTTCCCTTTTCTCAAGATCCTCGCCAACACTTGTTTGTTGATTTATTGATGATAGCCATTTTAATAGGTGTGAGGTGATATCTCATTGCAGATTTAATTTTCATTCTCTGATGATTAGTAACATTGAGCATCTTTTCATATGTCTATTGGCCATCTGTATGTCCTCTTTAGAAAAGTGATTATTCAGGTCCTTTGCCCATTTCTTAATTGGATTATTTTTGGTGTTGAGTTTTGTAAGTTTTTAAATTTTGGATATTAATCCCTTATCAGATGTTTTGATGAATATGTTCTCCCATTCCGTGAGTTGTCTTTTTATTTTTTTGATAGTTCCCTTTGCTATGCAAGAACTTTTTAGTTAGATGTAGTTCCATTTGTTTATTTTTCCTTTTGATTACCTTGCCGGAACAGATACATCAGTTAAGATATTGCTATGAGCAATGTCTGATATTTTACTGCCTTTGTTTCCCTCTAGGATCTTTATTGTTTCATGTCTAATATTTAAGTCTTTAATTCATTTTGAATATATTATTTTGTGTGATATAAAAAGGAAGTCTAGTTTCATTTTTGTGCATGTATCTGTCCAATTTTTCCAACACCAGTTATCAAATAAACTGTCTTTAGCCCAGTGTATATGCTTGCTCCCAGTCAAATATTAATTGAATATAGAGTGTGGGTTTATTTCTTGGCTCTCTATTCTGTTCCATTGATCCATGTTTGTTTTTATTCCAGTACCATGCTGTTTTGATTACTATTGCCTTATAATATAGTTTGATATTAGGTAGAGTGATTTCTCTAAACTTGTTCTTTCTCGGGACTGCTGTTTCTATGTGGGGCCTTTTGTGGTTCCATATAAATTTTTGAGATATGTGTTCTAGTTCTGTGAAATACATCATTGGTATCTTGATAGGATTTCTACTGAATCTATAGATTGCTTTGGGTAGTATGGGCATTTTAATGATGTTAATTCTTCCTATCTGTGTACATGGTATGTGTTTTCACTTATTGGTATCTTCTTCAATTTTATTCTTCAGTGCCTTATAATTTTTGGAGTATAGGTCTTTTACATTCTTGGTTAGATTTAAAATGGGTATGCCTTTTGACCCAGCCATCCCACTTCTGAGAATATATCTGAAGGAATCCAAAACACTAATTCTAAAGAACATAAGCACTCCTATGTTCATTGCAGCACTATTTACAATTGCCAAGATATGGAAGTAGCCAAGTGTCTATCAGTAAATGAATGGATAAAACAACTATGGGGCATATACACAATGGAATTCTACTCAGCTGTGAAAAATAAGAAATTTTGCTTTTTGCAACAGCATGGATGTACCTGGAGAACATTATGCCAAATGAAATATGCCAGTTCGAGAAAAACAAATGCTATGTGATTTCACTCATATGTGGAATCTAATGAACGAGCTGAATTAGCAAGCAACATAGAAAAAGATTCATAGATAGACAACAGGCTGACAGCTGTTGGGAAGGGGAGTTTAAGGATATAGGTTTTGCTCAAAGGGGAAAAGAACATGGACAACAGTATGGTGATTTCAAAGGGCAGGAGGTATACGGGGGTTAAATAGTAGTGGGAAGAAACACAATAAATTTTTTTAAAAGATATCAAAACTACTGTAGGCAAACTACAGATTCAATGCAATGCATACCTGGCCTGTAAGAAATTCAAAAGGGAATACTTCAGATGAAATTTCATTCCTCAGGAAACTAGACAATAGCTCAAATCCAACAAAGAAATAAATAATACCCATAAAGCTAATTGCACAGGTAGATGTAAAATAATTACAACTATATTTTCTAGTTTTGACTTATTTTAAGTTGATATAATTTAAAACATTAATGTACAAAAAATAATTATAATTGAAATTAAGAACAATCTAACAACAGCCAGAGAGGAAGGGGGAGGGGAGAGTGGGGAGAAGGATTTTCAGGAACTACTATAAAGGACACATGGACAAAAACAAGAGGGAGGGTGGAAACAAGGGAGAGAGGTGGGTTTGGCTGGGTTGGGGGGGAGTGGGGGGAGAAAATGCAGACAACTGTAATTGAACAAAAATAAAGTTCAATTTAAAAATAATTTAAAAATAATAATTATAAATTAGTTTTGATGGACATCCATGTATAAAGACACAATTTATACAAAAATAGTAGCATACAAGAGAGGGGAGGAAAAGTAATAAAGAAGCAATATTCTGTGTATTACTAATCATAATTTGGAATTAATATAAAATAAATAAAATAACAAGGTATTAATTGTAATCTTCAAAGAAATAAATAGTAACAAAGTATATAGTTAAAACTAATGTTCATTAACATGCATAGTAGAAAAACTTTCTCCCTTTTGTTTTCTTTTTGGTTTCATTCCTGCATTCTTTTAAAATTGAGATTTTTTCACATATTACAATATTCACCATTTTAATGTATTCAATTCAGTGGTTTTTATTATATTCACAAAGTTGTGCAAACAATACAACTATCTAGTTTTAGATCATTTTTATTATTTCAAAAGAAACCCCATATTCATTAGGAGTCACACCCCATTTGTTCTCACCCACTAGACCTTAGCAACCACTAATTTTTGAGTCTGGTTCTGATTTTTGCCCCATCTAATCAAACTGTGTTTTTTTGTTTATTTGTCTTTTGCATCTTTTATTATGCTTTGCAAATTTTTAAAGGCAAATATAGAGTATTACATAAGTCGACTCTTAGTGTGAGGTTTTCTTGATTTGGTTTGGAGTCAGGCTTGTTTTTTACTATTTGTTGTAACTGTAGGATAAAATTTTCTCTGGTTTTCATTGTTCTGTGTCTTTTGTCTCCCATGTAGTTTTAAGAGTCCCCCTGATACCTCTTAAATAACATTTGAGATGTGAAATTTTCTGTCTAATCACCTGTTATCATGTAGAAACTCAAACGATGTGTCAGGAGGGTGACTTTCACAAGTGCCTCTCAGTTTTATGAGATCTGTCCAGAAAAAGTCCAGCCATTGTTATTATAACAAGAATGGGTTGTGTGGCATTTATGTAACCTGGCATCCCAGGAGAGTGGACTGCAATGCACATGTGTGAACAGTGATTACTTCAGTTAATTAGTCAGTGGGGGCAGTAGATGCCGTTGAGTGAGCGTGTGTACTGTGTGGCTGTCATGTTTAAAATGACTGAGCAAGTAAAGCAATAAATTTGCATCAAATTATGTGTTAAGCTCTGTGGAAACTATTTGGATGATTCAGAAGGCTTCAGGTGGTGACTGGAAACTTCATTACAACAATGTACAAGGTAACTTTTGCACATCTGCATGCTTTTGCTCCTGGACTGCCCTTTGTGGTGTGTGCTACAGGATCACAGGGAACTGGCACCTCTGGTTTATTTTCCTTTTCTCTGTCTAAAACTAAAAGTTGTTCCTTGTACTTTTACAAGTCAAATGAGTCAGTTCCCCCAGCCTTGCCCCTGAACGCTGCAAAAAAATCTCAGAGAGAATGACTTATTTAAGTGTACTCTCAAAAGACGTGACTAAGCCTAGTATAGTTTCTAGTAGCATAAGTCCATGTTCCTGAGATGACCCTGACCCTTTTAAGTTCCTGCCTGGCAAAACTAAAGGCTGCCAAATAATTTACTCATTATTTGAACCAAAAGCTGACATAGGCCCATAACTTTGCTTTCTTCAGAGCAAACTCAGACTTGTAAATCCTTTCTCTGTACTTTTGGGATGTACAAGTATCTTCTACAAACTAGGAATGTCTTTGTCAAGGACCTTGCTGTCATTCCTTTGAACTGTAATCATGAAGGCAAATCCCCAAACCCTCTGCCTTCTGTCTCCTGTCTGTGTGGGACAGTAGGAGACTAATTTCAATAAGTGCCAGTTAGCAGACACAGATGGTCTAGTGACAGCCCTTGTCATTTTTCAATACTTTTCCCTTACATTCCCCAGTCTTCAAAAGGTCTCCAATACACCAGAATAAACTCAAAATGGAAAAAAAAGACTGAAACAGAAGTCATGACACTATAGAAGTCCTAGAGGAAACATAAGCAGTAAAATTTCATATATCCCAAGTAACAATATTTTTGCCCTTATATCTCCTAAGGCAAGGGAAATAAAGGAAAAATAAACAAATGGGACTATATCAAATTAAAAAGGTTCTGCACAGCTAAAGAAACCATCATCAAATTGAAAATGGAACTGACCATATGGGAAACATATTTCCCAATAATACATTGTACAAGGGTTCAATCTCCAAAATATACAAAGAACTCACATGTCTCAACACCAGGAAGACAAACAATCCAATTAAAAAATGGGCAAAGGACCTGAACAGATAATTCTCCAAAGAGGACATGCAGAGGGCCCAGAGACATATGAAAAGATGCTCAACATCACTATCTATCAGAGAGATTCAAATTAGTACCACAATAAGATATCAGCTCACACCTGCCAGAATAGCCATCATTAATAAATCTACAAACAACAAGTACTGGCAATGATGTGGAGAAAATTGAACTGTATGCACTGTTTGGAGGAATGCAGATAGGTGTAGCCATTGTAGAAAACAGTATGGAATTTCCTCAGAAAACTAAAAATGAAACTGCCTTTTGACCCAGAGATTTCACTGCTGGGAATATACCCTAAGGATCCCGAATCACCAATGCAAAAGAACTTATGCACCCCAATGTTCACAGAAGCATTATCTATAAAGCCAAATGCTAGAAACAGCCTAACTGTCCATCAGTAAATGAGTGGATCAATAACTGTGGTACATTTACATAATACAATACTATGCAGCAGAAAGAAAGAACTACCTTTTGTGACAGCATGGATGGAACTAGAGAATTTTGTGCCAAGTAAAGTAAAGCAGTCAGCAAAAGACAAATACCATATGATCTCACCTATAAGAGGACTCTAATGAGCAAAATAAACTAACAAAATAGAACCACAGGTATGAAAACACGGAACAGACTGACAATGACCAGAGGGGAAGGATGAGGGAGATAATTGTGGAAAGAAGGTGACAGGACTAGTCAAAGAGCATGTATGAATGACCAACAGACAGGGACAACAGTGTGAGAATGGACTGTGGAGTGGGGGGTGGGATGGGTGGAGGAGGGCAATGGGGGAAAATTGGGACAACTGTACTAGAATAACAATAAAACAAGGCCTCCTGCCTTTCCTTTCCACTGAGATATAGGTCAGTTTACACTGGATTACTCCTCTACTTTAGAAGCACTGAGGAAAGTTGTCTCACATTCCTTAAATGGTGCAGGTTTTTTGTTCCTCTTTGACCCTTATATTCTCTTGTGTATGTGAGCTCCATACAGCATGTTCTAAAAACCATGCAAATTCCTACTTGCCTGGACTGGCTCTATGGGTTCAGAAAAATGAATCACAGGAGCCTCTAACTGATAAAAAGATTGATGTTTGAGTTAGCATTTTATACATGCAGTTAATATTCTGTGAAGCAGCAGAGGGCTACTTGTGCTCTGGAGCTATCAAACCTCATCTGAAAGGCACATTTCATAGTCTACTTGAGCCCTCTGCTGTATGATTTGGACTGCTGAGGTCACTCTCTCCTTCCTTCCCACTAAACAGACCACTACCATGATACTCCAGGGCTGGGAGGTGAAGGATGTGTGTGTGTGTAGGGGGCGCTGTTTGGCTGTAGTTATTGCAGCCATAAGTTTGTTTTGGGTAATGGGAAGTGGCAAGATCTTTAGGTTCATCCTCAAGGGTATGTACTGGCTTTGATGCCTGCTTTATCTAACTCAATTGTCTGACTCCATTTTCTGTTATTTCTAGGGTTTTAAAGCTTTTTTTGCCTATCTTTAGACATAATTTTAACCCTTCACAGATCCCAGAGAGCTGAGCAAAGTAAGGATGAGGAAATTTAGCTTAGGAGCATCTTACTGTTTTCTGGGAGGTAAACTTGCAGATCTGATGCAATCTGGAATTCTAATAGTCTTTTACAACTTCACTAGTTCATTCTGCATCTAATTTTAATTTCTAAAATATATAACAGTTGATGATGACTTCGAAAGAAACAATAAAATAATTATGTGAAGGATCTCTACTATAGGTCATAATTTCCAGAAAAGTTAAAAATGTATTTTTACTATATTTAAATCTAAGTGTTGTATCACAACAACATTCCATCTGCATTTTAATAACTATATCATTTTCATGTAAATCAAAACTTTCATAGTCAACACAGTTCATTGTTGTGTTCACCTCCTACAAGATTTGTATTTTTAAAAGGGAAGCTTCAATTATGCTGCAAGTGTTATTCCTATTATGCTCTAAAGTGGAAAATTCATATCCTGAAAAACAACTATTTTGTCAACATTCCTCCACCACATCTGTCAATGTGAGGCTGCAGAATAGCCACCTGACCTCATATGATGTTCTTTTTAAGCAGGAGGTAGAAATTACAAGTAAACACTTCACAAAGTGGGAAAAATTAATCATATAAAAATCTGTTTCAAAAAGTATATATACATTTTCTCATTCATCTAGCTAGTGAGGACATGGGAAATTTGGAGTAGCTACTTCCAAGAGATATTCATTCATGTTCAAGCTCACAGAGATATAAGGCCCAGAGAGGGGGCTGATAAGGTATATATTAATAATTTTCAGGAAGCTGCAAACTAAGAGATCAGGAGGCTGAAAAGGGCAGTATGTTTTCTGTTGCATTTATACTAAAAATATTTTTATTTTGTTTAGATTAAAATTTAAGGCAAAAATAAATTTGGCAGTAGATAACTTTAAAAAGCCATGGAAAGCAGGTATGCCAGCATTAAAAATGTCAAAAATATACAAGCATTGGTTTTGTGGAATATTCTTTCCCTCTCAAAGAATTTGTATGGGGAAACATATCAGCAGGGCATATAGCAGGCCAATGGAAGTGCCACAGGTTGTTTTAGCCATCTCATTCTTGGGATTATTACTAAAATTTTATATCCAATATACATAAAGTAAAGATTTATCTTAAAATAATGTTTATATGAATTGCATATTGTGCTATGTATTTATTAGTTGATTATGTTTAAAATACTATGCATATTTTTATATGTATATACTCACAAAAAACAAAGACTATAAAGAAGCCCACTTCTTATAAAGATGGTAAGGGTTGAGAAGAAAACCAAGCCAGGTATCTAGCAATAAAAAGCCCTGTGATGACCGTATGACATGCCATTCATAGAATTTTTGGTCATAAATTGTAAAATCATAACTGCCAAATGTTTATTTTTTGATCTATATACATTCAGCTATACAGACACTATGGAAATTAAATTAAAGAGAACTATACTAAGGTTTTAGAGGGAGCACATTGTTTTTTCTAAGAGACCCAGTGGCCCAAGACTGGTTTTGTGTTAATGCTCAGAATCTGAAGCTGCACAATGATTACCAAGTTGAGAGCCATGTAGGAACATGGCACTGGCAAATCCCTGACTCAGAGTTTGTTGGGTCTGAAGAAATACAATGGTCATCTCTGAGCTCAGAGAGTGCTATTTGGTGCCACTGTTAGTTTCTGTTCTTAGAAATGTCCATACAGTAACACCCTCTATAATAATAATGTAGGGCTGACCAACATACTGGGAGTGTTGAAATATTCAAATGATAACCTTAGTTTTTTTTGGAAATTATAAGAGTTTTTAAATCATCTGGAATATATTAATTCAAAATACATTATAAAGATATCAGATAATAATAATAATAATTAATGTTTGGATAGAAACTTAGAATTTATCAAGCTCTTTCCTGAATAGAAAAAAATGAAGTTAATTGCTTATTTTTTCCTTTTTTATTTTTTCTTTATTTTTTTCATTTTTTCCATTTTTTATTCTTGTTTATTCTATTACAGTTGTTGATAGCCTATTTTTAGCCAGTAATTAAGTTTATTTCATCAATATAAAGACATAAAGCATGTATTTTTGGAAAATCTCAGTTACATTTAATGTAAACAATATTGAATGAACTGGCATGGTGATTCCTAAATCTTCCTGTCCATGTAGATAAAGCTTGTATTACCATATTGTCTTTCTCTTTTCCTCTCATTATTTTAGATTCTTCCCTTTCATCTTCAATTCTCTTCTCCTTCTTTATTCTGCTCTTCTGTCTACTTTTCTATTCAAATAGTTTTTTGAATATCAACATTGTACATGACAACTCTGAGACTTTTGTGTGACATTTAAGGTATATTGAATTATATCTCTGAACATAAGGAACATTGGAGTAAAACTGGCAATTTTCATTAACTTGATAATGAGACATTTGTATTTATCAAAGAATCTTCAAATTTATTTTCTAATATTTCAGGAGTTTGTTTCTAAATAATAATTAAACTATGTCTAAGAATGTGGCAATGTGCACAGAATGGGTTTTTAGTTAAGAAGCTAACTATGCCCTGATGGGTTTGATTCAGTTGGTAGGAAGTCATCCCACAAAGCAAAAGGTCACTTGTTCAATTTCTGGTCAGGACACATGCCTGGGACTGATTCCCAGTAGGTGCTCCAACAAGAGGCAACTAATCAATGTTCCTCTCTCACATTGATGTTTCTCTCCTTCTCTTTCTCCCTCCCTTTCCTTCTGTCTAAAAATAAATAAATATATCTTTAAAAAATGAAGCTAACTAAGCTTTGTGTGATATTTAGACATTTCAAAATGACATTAATATACATGAACAAAAATGCAAAAATATTGAGTTTAATGAGTAATTATATAGGAAATACTCATTGTACCCACTGGTCAGATGAAGAAATAGATGCTACCAGGGCTTCATAGCATCTCCTCTGTTCTTTTCAAAAAAAATTTTTCTTCCACCCAGCTAGATATAACAGCCTGACTTTTGTTATAATTAACTTATTGTTTTTCTTCATAGTTTTATCTCCAGTGTATACATTTATAAATTCAATTAGTTCTCCCCTTTTAGGAACTTTTAAATTACAATCAAATTATAACCATTCATTTTTGTCTTTTTCTTTCACTCCACATTGTATCTATAAGAATTATTTTTATATTGCTGCTATAGTTCATTTATTCTCACTGCTGGATAATATTTTGACTTGTGAATATTCTTAACATTGATGGACATTTGGATTCTTTCTAGTTTGGGCACATATAAACTGTGGTTAAGGAAGATTTATGTATGTGTTGCCAGGGTCTCATTTGCATAGTTTCCAATGATTCCTAACTCTTGGTGTTCACAGGTAGTCCTTAACCCCTCTCACTTTCTATCAGGTTTGGTCTGTGATGTTAACATGGTATAAGTGATGGAATGGCACTTCAAAGGTATATTATAAAAGTCTGCAGCTCCACCCTTGCTGTTCACTGGCTTACCTGAACAATCTGGCTCCTTCTGTCTCTTTCTGTCTCTGTCTCTGTGGCCCCAGGTCCTGCCTCTCTGTCTGTACTCTGCCTTGACCTTCCTTTTTGACCCCAGAGACATTTCAGGTGCTTCTACCAGGACCTGTGAGTAATAAACTCTCAATTTCAATATCTTTTGTGATCTGTTGTGGAATAGTAATTCACCCTGGTACCCTGTGCTCCACTTAGTAAGTGTTAATTGACAAATTCATGACAGTCATGTCCTCAGTTCAGGATCAGGGAAGTTTCCCTGTACACAAGATACAGTCAGCATTCTGTCTCCTTTATAAGTAGAGTACCTTTAGTTTCCTTAATTTCCTCCTTGCCTACATCCAACTCTCTAGCCTGGCTTTTTGCAGCTTCCTTCCCACTTAGTATTTGACACCTCAATTTAATTTCCTATGCCTGGAGTTGATTTTAAACTGTTGTTGTTGTTGTTGTTGTTAAAATATGAGCAAATAGTGTCATTGGGTTGAAAGTCTTCAAAATCTCTCCTTTAGTCCTTTTCTTCACCACCAGGAAACTGCTATTTGGAGAACTTACATTATCTTCCAATACAGATTTACTAGTTACACAATTGTAATATTATTTTAAAAGGCAGAAAAGAAACAAAAGTAAAATTCCATGCTTTCAACAATTTGGCACACTGGCATTTGTGCTGCATGTTTTTGCCTTAAGGAGGGATAATTTCAGGGCCTATATATTTAGTGGACCACCATGATTCTTTTCTCTATTTTTACTTTAAGATTTTTCTGAGTGTTGGCGTCCGCCCTGCCTAGTTTCAGGAGCTGTAACACCCCATGGCTAAGGCTGAGTGAGAAACCTCCGAGAACCAGGATTCCTAAGGAGACAAAACTTATTTCCCTGAACATGGGCACTGCCTGCTCTATGTTTGGGTCCCTTTGCTGGGTCTGATAGTCAATGACAGGTAACAATTCTCTGAAGAGAATGAACCTAAGACAGACAGGATCACGTGGGAATAAGCCATGAGGGAAGAGACTCAGGGGACTGTGGAAGTGAAGGGGTGATCGACATTACCCCTGCCCCCTTGGCTTTGACAAAAGCCTGAGTACTTGTTCTGGATGTGAGAAATCCAAGTCTCCTGTCTGCCTTTGTCTCCTCTGCTGACTCGGGCTTGCAGAAATAGCAGGGGCAGTGCAGTCTAGACCAGAGTCGGCAGACCCCTGAGGTAAATTAGACCTGGGGCATAAAATATGTGAAATGCTGTGAGTCCTGCTTGCTAGGATGCTCTTGGACATGTAGGCATGGGCAGGAAACGAAAACTAAGCCTGTATCTGTTAGATGAGAACAGCCCCAAAACTCAGTGTGAGCTCTTTGAACTCTTTGTAAAATGTCTACCTGTTTTTGATCTTCCCTGCTAGATGATAAATCCACATTCTGTATCCGTTCACCTACCCAATACTACCTAATAAAAAGTCTGCTGGAGCGGGAAGGCAGGGCACTCTCCCTTAGAGAGAGTGGCTGTGCCATTCCTATTCCTCCACAGGACTCGGTAGTCCGTGTATATTTTTCTCGTGTCTCGGTGAGCATCTACGACATTTGTGATCACCACTGGCTGGTGGCTGCAACATCTGAGGATTCTCGTCATCTTCCTCCTTGTCCACTGGGTGTAAAGCAATATAACTAAAGTTCTCTCTTGACTTTTATATGGGAAGGCCAGGGAGGCCATTCCTTTCCCTCCTCTCATCTTTCTGTTACATTATCTGCCTAATCATTTTTTAAATATTCAGTTTACTGTGGAAATGTGCTATAGATGTGCACACCTGTGGGAAACCAAGTGACAGTTGGTGTTGCATATTGTCTGGGACATCTCCTGTTATGAGTTACTCTGAACAGTTTACCATCTCCAGGTAAAAACTTTCACTTTGTTTTTTTGAAGTAAAACCTTACATTGAAAATGAAAGTCATCTTCTAAATGCTCTAATTCTGCCTTATTTTGATTGAGCTGTTGCTTTTTGGTTTAGCTACAAATTTTGTATTTAACAAGAAATAACCTTCTAACAATCCTTTAGACTCTTCCAGTCATCTTTCAAATTCTTCATGTGCCTCACTAACCTTAGAAGACCATCTGTTACAAGTATCGATAATATAATTTCTGTTGCCAAACAACTTCTTCACACTTCCCTGTAGGTAGCTCCTTCTCCAGCTATGAGAGTGCTATTTTAGAATATTCCTTGGGGATTAAATACTATTTACTCCTAGCAATATGTCTCCCTCCACCACCAATTTCTTAATCAAGCCCTAAAATTGTGTTTAGCTAGCATATACAGCATTCAATGAAAATATTTTGAAGAGCCACCATAGGAAAATGAGGCCTGAAAGTTACCTTATGTCATGCTGCAGGTCATCTTCAGAGACAGCATTTCCCTCCATATCAACTCAGCAAACAAGGTGCCTTCCAGGTTCCATGTTGTTGCCAAGACTTCCTTCATAATAATAATAGTCGCTACACTACAGAGACCTCTTATTTGATTTGGGTGTCGGAAACCTTTCCAGCTTTTGAAATTAAACAAAGGAACCAAGAAGTCTCACAGCTTTGGAAAAATCTAATGTTCTTTTAACTCCTACATGGTAAAGACCTTTCCTGGTAGTGCACAGACTTGTTAGCTCTCTGAACACGTTTTCAGAAAGCAAATTACATACTTCAATGAATTCACCTGCATGATCAAATCTTTTTCAGTTTCTCCTGCCAGGTGTGTGGAGTCTGGTCTGGACAGTAAATAGTTTTTATTCTTGCTTCCTGTTGCTGAAATCACCTTACCTCTCAGATCTTACATACTATACCCTTTAACAAGAGGAAAGTTTAAAGTATGGACTATAAAGACCTGAGGCATTAGGTTTGAAAATAAATGTTCCCCCTCACATTCTATCTGTCTAGCCTCCCAAAAGCACTTGAAATTGTTTTCTCATCTCCTCGACTTCTCAAGAAATATTTCCTCTTTTTATGGAGCAAGATTTATTTATTCATATGTATCTTCTAAGTTATACAGGTTACAGTAAAGCTTGTCCACAGTAGCTGCAAAATAAAATTGACTGCTTCTATAGAGAATAAACAATGATCATTTTTCTGCTTTGTGAAAGTTCCTATAGTATTTATAATAATATCAAAGCAGGTAGGTTGACAATTAACAAGATATGAGGTCTGTACAGAAAAAGTCCAGTCATTGTTAATATAATGAAGTTGTGTGACATCAATGTAACCTAGCAGCCAAGGAGAGTGGACAGTAATGAGCATGCATGAACAACCACAACTTCACTGTACTACTCAGTACAGTAGTAGACACCATTGACTGAGGATGTGTACTGTGTGGCTGTCACATTCAAAATGAGTGAGTAGAGCAACAAATCTGCCTCAAATTTTGTGTTGAACTTGAACATTCTTCTGTAGAAACTATTTGGATGATTCAGAAGGCTGCAGCTATGGGCAACTGGTGATTGGTAACTTCATCACAACAATGTGCCTACGCATGTATCACATCTCATGCTGAGTTTTTGGCAGAACATCAAATCACCCAAGTAACTCAGCCCCCTACAACCCAGATTTGGTGCCCTGTGACTTCTGGCTTTTCCCCAAACTGAAATCACCTTTGAAAGGGAAGATTTCAGACTGTTGTAGAGATTAAGAAAATTATGAAGGGGTAGCAGATGGCTATTAGAACTGTGTGAGGTCCCAAGATGCATACTTTGAAGGGGACTGAGGTATCATTGTCCTATGTATAATGTTTCTTATACCTGTACAATAAATTTCCCTTTTCCATATTTCATGGCTGTATACTTTCTGGACAGACCTCATGTAATACCATATTTATATTTTAATATAATATATTACCATGTTTAATATATTATAAATATATTTAAAAGTTACTGATACTAACTGCATACTTGTTTAAACCTTTTAAATAGTGTCATACAATTAAACTATGAAAAGTTCAAAAATGTACACATTTATTTTTAAATATTATTTTTATTTTGATATAGGAAGTATGCGGCCAGTGCTCAAAGGAATACTTATCTTTCTAAACAGACTTACAGAATGAAAGGATGAAAGTAAGATTTTTGTGTGAAATAGTTCCTTGAGTTATTTTACCTTGTGTTTGAACTATATCTGGAGCCCTGCAGTTCTTACCATGTTACCGTTGAAGACACCATGAGAAGGCAATGGTAGCATTTAAACCCCTGCAAAACTACTCTAGAGGCAAAATATCAGGGAACTGAACTGAAAAATAACCAAGTCATCCAACTGAGGAGTAACTAAGCCAAGACTACCTGAGTATTTTTCTCAAATGCTTGCAAAACTAATGACACCACAGCAAGCCAAGGCATGACTAGAAATAAGAAAAGTTTGTGCTTTGTGTCATAAAATTAAGTCTTAGCTGCATTCATAGGTAATTCATGGTTTTCAGAATTTCATAGGTAATCATGGTTTTGAAGGATTTTGAATAAGCAACTGGCAAATCATAATACTTTAGAAGCACAAGAGGAAAAATGCTTTGAAATAAAATATATTTGTTTATTTTTTAACTCATTAGTTTGAGTCTCTTCTTTGTTTTTGCTTACCTTTAAAATAACTCCATAAGTTATGTAAAAATCTTTTTGGATAAAGGCTTAAAATTCATGTTATATACCAAGATTTAAAATAAAACAAGAAATTAACTTAAAGGAAAAAGATAAAAAAAAAATAGGACCTGGGGATAAAAATAAAGCACAAGACAGGACATGTATTTCTGAAAATACTAGAGGTGACTAACACTTTTATCTTGAACTTTATAGCTCTCATTGCAAAGATGGAAATGCAAAGAGTGATATGATTCACAACTTTCATGAGGAAAAAAGAAACTAACTGCAAATAATATTAAAATATTAAAATCTGATAGTTCTATAGCTCATGTTCATTGGACTTGATTTCATTGTTATAACCCTGTGTCTTAAAGAAATAAATAATATTTAGGACATTATGAAATTTATGCCCTAAATAATCATTTCTATAGCCATATATTTCAGATAGAGTGGTGAAGTGAAGACTGTTAGTATCACTATGAAATGGCATATTGATTCATACAAAACATTCCACTCCATTTACCAGTCATGGCTGACTCAAGGTTTATTACTTACAAATGTTAAGAGGTAACAGACTCATAATTTCATTTTATTTTGATATGACCTGGTTTGTCATTCATAATCTTGACAATTAAATGTACATAAATACATATTATGGATATTTTTAAATGATATAGTTAGTGACACAATATATAAATAATTAGGAAGAAGTAATACCTTAAGAGTAAGATTGAAGTTATAGTGTGGAAAAGTTTGTAATGCTAATTAGCTCTAGTGTGTGTTTTCTATCATAATGCGATATTTATGTGACAAAATTAACTGTTACTAAAACTCACTTGTGGTGATTATGTTATAGTAGGGAATTAGTCATTAACAAAAAGGAAGGGAGCAAACATTTGATTAAGCCAAATGAACTAGGAAGGGACAGTTTCACAGTCACTCCAGGGAAGAGCCAGCATTACTCTGCCAGTGGCTTAACATCCAAATGGGCAGGAAAGACCTGCTCTCCAATCACTCCAGGGAACAACCAACACCATCGCCAGGATTAACAAGAGGAGGGGAAAATGACAGGGTATGCTATTTACTATGAGTATGCACAGTAGAAATAAAAAAAATTTTCCTCATAAAAGTGAGGAGACTCCCCTGGGAAAACCTGGCAAAAGACCAGATAGGATAAGGACATAAAACCCCAGAAGATCCAGGAAAGGAATAGTATAGGGGGAGGAAGCTAACATGGCCCTGGGAAAAGCTAGGAAAGAGATTGTGTAGTTTGAAAGAAAACATTCTCATTCCCAAACCCAAGGAAATATGATTAACACTTAACAATGGTCTTTCTGGGGGTTGGGAGTACAACCATACTGCACAGGGCACCAAGCCTTGGCGGTGGATGTACAGATGGGGAAATGAGGCACAGAGAAGTTAAAAAATTTGCCCAGAGTAATGCAGGTAAGAATTTTGATGCCCACCAGGAGCAGAGACTGAGGTGGACTCCTGGAGCCTCAGGTGCTAGGGTGACAACACCACAGCCCTGGGCCCTGGCCCTCCTGGGCCTGGTGGGCACTGCTGCCTAAGTAACTAGATTTCTTCTGCAGAGATGGAGCTGAACTACCTGGTTGTGAATTAAACATTGCATTTCATTTATTTGGGGCAGATTGAAAACTTTGACCAACTTCTGCTACTGGACTTGCCAGGGAAACACCTTGTTTAGTGTGGCAGTCTTTTCACTGGCATCTGTGCCCTGCACACCCTTCTCTCACGCTGTACTTTTTCACCTTAATAAATCTTGGCACTATTGCTCAATTCTTCCTTCACTAGTGTCCCTAAAATACTTTCCCCAAGGCAACACAAGAACCTATTTTCAGGATAGCCCACCTCCAGTAACAATTATTTCTTATATTTTTTGAACAGGGCATGATGTATTTAGAGATGGGTCCTCTTGACATCCTGCCTCCACTCTCTGCTGTTCAGTCTTCCATGGACCTGCACAAGCTTTCCTTCCTTTTTGAAGTGAGATAGGTGGGCCAGTGTTGCATAAATCCTACAAAGGCATGTCCTCTTGTCAAAATTCCAGTGCACTTTTGCCCCAGATGCAACAACTTTAGGAAACTAATGTGTTTTCTTTTTGAAATGTCCATGTTTTCTTCCAGATTTGATGTCAGGTGTCTGTAGGTGCATGCACCATAGCTGAGCGGCATTGCCTGATACACACAGAGACTGAATGTTAGTTTATTAGTGTGGCTATCATCATTCCTGTAGTAGTGAGGGCAGGGTGTTCAGCCCTCATTTAAAAATGTATTAAATATACATTTAATTCTACTAGTAAATTCTACTCCTGCTAGCTGCCTTTAGCTCTGTCTCTATATTATACATGTAATTTAAAAAAAAATGGTCAAAAAAATCTAACTGCAAATGTCAAGGGTTTCAACTTCCTATTCTTGTCTTAAGAATACCTGCAGTTCCAAACTGGCAGCAGTATATCTAATGAAAGGACTTTCAGGCTGAGCAAAATTTCTGCATATGAGCACTGACTAACTAATCCCCTAGTCTTAAAAATGACCATATTTTCCTGGCCCCCACCTCACTCCAAGTAAGTATAGCTGCTCATGGTCCCCATGGAACCTCTTTCAGTACCTGGGCCATCTCAAGACCATACCTATGGATAGGGATCCTAAGCAGGCCTGTGCTGTGGTGGCAATCTGGTATAGTCACAGACTAACCTTTGGACTGCCTTGCAATTCCTCTTTATTTATGATCTCTTTAAAGTTTTAAGAGAATTACAGTGATGAAGGGCAAAACTTTTTTCTCAATCTGTGATTACTATCCTATCTAGAATCTGGGTGACCCACAAATCCAACATTTGTCAGGGGATGGTTGTAACACTGCTTCCTCAAGTTGCCTTGTATTTTAAGAAATCCTTAGGCTTTTTGCAAGTTCTTCCTATTGTGAATGGAAATTGCCATGGTGAATTTATTCATGTAAACAAAAATAAAATGGACCCAGAAAATAACAAAGAAATTTGCCTTATGCTCTTCTCACCTATGAACTTTTGAACCAGCCATGAGACCATGTACTGAACTTCACTTTCTCCTCATCATGGCAACCAGATCATCTTCACTTTTCATCTTGAAAGGTGCCAATTACAGATTTCATCTCAAAAAGGAAGAGTATGTAGACTCTGTTCTCATCTCCCACAACTACATAAAAATTACCATTAAATAATAGAACAACCAACATTGAGAGCCACATGAAAACTAGCTTAACAGAAATCCTATAACGAAGGACATAAAGAAGCCACTGCAATACTTGTAGGAGGGGTGAAGATATAGAACAAGCAGTCCAATATCCACAATGTGGTGAATACAATTCAATAGAGAGGGACATCTTGGCTGCAGAGGTTCCTCCTGAGAAGTGAGGGGCCCCAGCTCCACACCTGGCTCCCCAACCCAGAGAATCACTGCCAAGAAGAGGATTCTCCATAACATCTGGTTGTAAAGACCTGCAAGAATTGCATCTAAGAAAAACATGGGCTGCTGGACACTGAGGCGAACCTTTTATACAACTACTCTTTAATTCAGTAGTTTAAAAATTCACTTTCTCTAAACTCAAGCACAGAGGCAGCATCTCAGAAAGTTCCAGGTGCATATGATGAGGAAATAAATTGACTAAATTCAGGGAGCAAGCTGAACAGGCAAGGCTCTGAGCAATGCTCTCCAGGGATGGGAGTGCTGGCAGGCACTGTTGTTCATTTGTGGATTTCCTCTCCACCCACTCAACCATGCGCAGCCAGGCACTGAATCTGTGATCTCCACTAACCTGGCTAACACTGTACACCCTACCCTCGTGATTCCCTGAAACCACCACCCCACCTAACTTAACTGCCCAACTGGAGCCTCTTCCACTGACTTTTCCATACAAATGGCTGGCCTGGGCTCATGATACAGACTTGTCTAAAATCTCTCAAAGGTCCACAAACTCCAGGGAAGCAGTGGCCAACCTTGATGTGCCCTGTAGCTATTGCAAAGTGGCCCCAAAGCCATAAAAAGTGTCAATAAGTCTCAGCTTGCACTGTAACTTCCAAATGGTGGGTTCAAGCCTGGCAAAAGTGGCAGTCAGTCTGGGCCAGGAAAGTAGCTTCAATTAAGTGGCCAAATGCCTGATATAAATGGTGGCTGGCCCCAGCTCACATCATGGTGCACAAAAAAGGGACCCATGTTGGTGAAAAAGGCACCTGGCTTTGGATTGCAGCATTGCCTATTCCAGACAGCTCTAAGCTCAGCACAGGTGACAACAAACTATAGATCACTTTGTATCTTCTACCAAAAGGAACTTGGCCTGCACCAAAGCATCTCAATGAGGCTTCAGAACCAACATACCCAGTGGCCAGCTCTAGACCATAGTAGAGCACCACAAAAACACCTTAAGAAATGACAAAGGAAAGACTGGGATGGCTCCAGTGACCTGCTAAAGGGACTCTCATTCTATGAGGTGAGACACCGTAAAACAGCTCATTCACTGTAGTCATGTCCAGACCTCATAGACAGTGAACCAGAAGGTCAACCATACTGTAGATAAGCCAATAGGAATTGAAGTTCAACTACAGCAGAGGGCACACACAACCAACAAAAAGAACAGACCTGGAGCACGTAGCTAAAGCAATATGTAGTACTGTGCCACTGGACTCCACAAGACACTTTCTACATAAGGCCACCTTGTTGAGACCAGGATATGTAGTAGCTCCATGTAATAAATAGAAACAAACAAAGGAGTCAGCCAAAATGAAGAGATAAGAAACTTGTCATAAATGGAAGAATAAGATAAAATTACTGAAATAGGACTAAGTGAAAGGGAGACAAACAATATATAAGATTCAGAGTTGAAAATACTGGTTATAAGGATGCTCAATGAATTTAGGGGAGAAATGGATGAAAGTAAGAACTTCAAAAAAGGCATAGAAAGCATAAGAAAGAAGATATAAAATATGAACAAGAAAGCTCTCAAATGAGGAATAAAATAAGTGAAATAAAGAATATATTAGAGGAAACCAACAGTAGATTAGATGAAGTGCAGTTTCAAATCAGCAATCTGGAAGACAGGGTAGCAGGAAAAAACAACTGAAAGAACAAAACAGAGAGAGAGGGAAGGAAAGAAAGCAAAATATGAAGATAGTGTTAAGGGGACCTCTGGGACAACATCAAGCCCACCAATATTCTCCTTGTGGGTACTGGAAGGACAAGAGGAAAAAAAGGGTTTTGAAAACTTATTTGAAGAAATAATATTGAAAACTTCTTCAACCTGCTGAAGAAAACACACACAAGTACAGAAAGAGCAGAGTTCTGAACAATATCAATTCAAAAAGGCCCACACCAACACACATAATTGTAACACAAAATGTTAGACTCACAGAGAAGATCTTAAAGTCACAAGAGAAAATCAGTTAATCAATTACAGAGTAGTTCCCATAATACTGTAAGATTTCAACAGAACCTTTGCAGGCCTTAAGAGATTGTCTCTAAATATTCAAAATGATGAAAAGCAAGAAGAACTACAACCAAGATTGCTCTACCCAGGTAGGCTATCACTTAGAATCAAAAGAGAAATATTTCATATAAGTCATGACTACAATATATTTAGAATGTATTGAGAAATAAATTAGTCAAATTATTCCCAAACTTTTCATCTGGGTAAACAAAGTATAGATTACTATTTATGTGATATATATATTTTTTTTTCCAGAGATGGAAAGGAAGTGAGAGAGAAAGAGAGAAACATTGATGTGAGAGAGAAACATCAATTGGTCGCCACTCCTACATACCTGGACCAGGTACTGAACCCATAGCCCAGGCATGTGCCCTGACCAGGAACCAATCTGCAACCTTTCAACATGCAACCAAATGATCCATATCAGCCATTTCTGTTTTTATGCTTTTCTATCCTATAATTATTTTGACACTGAGCCAGTATTATTTTTTAAAATTAGAACTATGGGAGACAAAGGAGTGGAAGAGGCAATAAACATAGTCTATTTCTAAGAAAAAAAATAAAATAAAAAACAAAGAGAAATAGTTTCCCAGACAAGTAAAAGCTAAAAAAGTTCATTACCATTAAACTAGTATTACAAGAAATGTTAAAGAGACTTCTTTATGAAGAAAAGAAACAATTTAAAAATCAGAATAAGAAAATATAGGAAAGAAAATAATGTTCACCAACAAAATGAAACAGTAAAAGAAGTGGTTAGTACAAGGTAAAAAGGCAGAAGTAAAAGATCATGTGTAATTACAGTAATAAACTAAGCAGGAGTCCTCAACCATTTTGGTACCAGGGACCAGTTTTGTGAAAGACAATTTTTCCATGGATCGGGTTTGGAGGGATGGTTTCAAGATGATTCAAGTGTATTAACATTCAAACACCTCCTGCTGTGCAACTGGTTCCTAACAGATCAGAGGTTGGGAACCCCTAAACTAAGGGATACATATAACTACTTCCTACACACAAAGGAAGTAAAAAGAATGATAAAAATCTAAATGGTGGGGGGAGGGAGTAAAAATTGTAGTTACTTTAGAATGTGTACAAACTAAAGCAACCATTAATTAAAATGGACTGAGGTAAGCATAGCGTGGTATATATGAAACAAATGATAACCCAAACCAAAAACTGCAAAAGCTACACAAGAAATAAGGGGGAAAAACAATTGAAACATCACTCTATAGAAAGTTATCAACGTACAAGAGAAGAAAATAAGAAAATAAGAAAGGAACAAAGAAGAACTACAAAAATAATCAGCAAACAACTTTCTGAATTATGACTTACAAGGCCCTAATCAGGGAAGTCAAAACTGGATGGTAATTTGAAAAATTCCATGTTCTCAGTAAGTTACTAGAAATGTTACAAAACACACATTTTTAAAACAAATCAAACTGATAATATATATTATTTTCTGTTCAATTTGAGTCTAGTATTAATTTCTCTCTGGTGTTCTGCCTTCTCTATATACTTCTAGACAGAGATATAACCTAAATTGCATCAGATACAAGCAAATTTGTGTGATTTAAAATCCTGGTTTATAGAAGAGTCAACATTTTATTTCATTTTTCTAAACATTTGGTTATCTTTCATGTCATTATACCATATTATCATTTACTATGTAATTTAAAACTTTGATTCTGATCAAAATTCAGAATTTTTAGAATCATCCTAGAGGCTGATTGTAGCAGAAAACATTCTGTAACTGATAAAATTGAATGAACTATCATCAAAGGTCACCATTAGAAAAGCAACCATTTACTTAATAACATTCTGAACTGTAAAGTAGATATAGATTTAAGCTTTTGCTTCCACAACAGTATTTAAAAATATAGTCATTGGAATAGACACATTGTGAACCAGAGATAACTTTTATTTATTTATTTATATTTTATTGTATTAATTTATATGTATTTTCTTTATACAAGTTATAAATACATTGTATATTATTTTTTTCTAAACAGAATAGTCTGTTTGTTATTAGATGTATAACTCATATGTATTCCATTGGGTTTCTTACTTATATTAGTAATTCCCCTATATGGTATTTCTACATATGCACATACATATTCTTTTAATTTTGAAAGGGTCTAAACATGCAAATTACAAAAAACAGGAGCTTCATTGAATCATGCATAATTAAAAATGTAAAGCTTAACATAGGTAATCTTTGTCACCAAAATCACAAACTTTCCTAGAACTAGGAAAGGCAGCACATAATCATAGTAATCATGTTTCATGAGGTAAGGTGAAATATAAATAAAACTGTTGTATATCAGGTGGAAAATGCAATGTTAAAACATCTCATAATTTGATTCAACCATGATATTTCTATAAGTGGTTATGATACGTCCATTTACTATACACACACACAATGACAGGATGTGTCTAAGGGACTGAGGAATCAATTGAAAGAGCTCCCAATGGACAAACCACAAAAAAATTGAGGAAACAAACTAAATAGCTTAAATTAAAACTATAAGCATAAAATGAATATCCATGAGTCCCTGTGGATATAATTTATGATTGAACAAACAAATAAAGACAAATTTCAGTGCAGAATAATTCCAAATAATATATGTAGTTATTCTGCCCTCAACTCTTCACTCCTTAAGTATGACTTGCATATATTGATTTCTTTCCAAAAGTACAATATGGAAAGGGGAAAAAAAGAATAACTTTGCAGTGGAGAAACCTCCAAAACGCTGCCTTAGCCAGATGATCAGGGTCAACATCAATACTGACCAGTCCTATTGACAATATATAAAATGTCTTAAAATATCTCTTATCACATCTTAAAATAATGTGATAAAAGTGTCACTTCACCTTTGTGGCTTTACATCCAAAAATGCTGATGCCCAGTCTAATAATAGGAAAAACTGATAAATCTCAATTGGAAAACATTTTATAAAATACTAAACTAGTACTCCTCTAAACTGTCAAAAACAACAAAAGGGTGAGAAAGTCTTTCCACCAAAAGGAACATGAAGAGACATGATCCTGCATGAGATCCTGGAGCAAGAAAAGGACACTGGGTAAAAACTAAGATCTGAATAAAGTATGGGCTTTCCTTAATAATAATGTATCAGTTATTGATACATTAATTGTGACAAATGTACCTTGTGAATACAAGATTTGAATAATAAGGGGAATTGGATGTGGGATATATAAAAACTGTAGTATCTTCTCAGTTTTTTTGTAAGTCAGAAATATTATAAAATTTAAAGTTAATTAAAGATACTTAACTAACTTAATTACTTATAGGGATAAAAACAGACATCTTTTAACATACAGACACATGTATCCTATTCAACATAGCATATGGAAGAATTTTAATTAAATTTGGGTTTATTCGCTTACTGATTATTATGGAGACATTATAATTATTTCAAATATTTACATAAAATGGAAAAAGTAAATAAATTTTATGAAGTATAACCATGTCTATGTCATGTGTCCACTGTGAGCTTAGTTCCTTCCTAAATAGAGAGAAAGAGAAGCTACACACAGAAAAATACCTCATGGGTTATATAAAATATTCAATTGAATATTTGTAAGCTATGAGTTTAGTTTTAAAGTGAGACAGGCCTAAGTTTACATACTGTTTCCAAACTTCTTACTTATATGAACTCTGAAAAATTATTCCATTTCTAATTCCTTTTTTCATTGGAAAAATGGAGAATAAACATTTCCATAAAAACATTTATCCCCATGTTTGAATTATGATGATGATGCTAAATAAATGCTTAGATATTTTGTTAGAAGAAAATTTAAAATATTTTAGTTTGAATTCTACAGAAGAAAGATGAGGAGATGAAGAGAATCTAAAATAAATGGAGAACATTAACTTATAATAATTTCCCATGAATTCAAGTCACTGAAGAAAGATCATTGGTAGACAGGAACATTATTCATAATAATGGGGAAAAGGTTGACAATAGAGTCTTCAGATGAAAGAACACATTCCAAGGAAACTCTGAAAGGAATCAATACAAACCATAGTCTAACTCAGCTAAAGCAGATAATTTTTCACAAACAAATAAGACTAGAGAATGTTTTGTTGTAAAATAAATGACTGGTGTGATTTTAGAAAAAGCAAAGTCTAATATAGAAGTGAAAGTATTGGCAAAAATATTTTACCTGTTTTATACTGGTCAATGGAGGTTTATACCAATCAAATGCCTTTAAAAATATACAATGTGAATATTTGGGACTATTAATTGAATTGTTTGGGAAAACAAATTTTGAAAACAAAAATTATACTATAAAAATATAAAAGTTCAGATCTATGTAAGATTCTCTTGAAGATTTGTTTATTACATTGATCTTTGGAGGCTGGCCATCACTATAGCTCAAGAGGAGACCCCAATAAACAGAGCATAGCCAATTTATGGTAAGATGGTCTCAGGATACTTATGGAGAAAGTAAAGGCAAGCCAAACTATGAACAATCTGTAAGTCTGAGATGCAAGGCTAGGCACTATTTACCTGATGAGAAATATTAGTTTGCCAGGGCTACAATAACAAATACCAGAGCCTGGGTGGCTTAAACAACAGAAATGTATTGTCTCAGAGTTCTGAAGGTCATGAGTTTAAGATCATGGCTGTGTCTGTGGGGTTTGTTTCTTTGATGTCTTTGTTCCTTGGCGTGCATTTAGCTATCTTCTGCTTGTGTTTTCACAGGGTCTTCCCTCTGTATATATCTCTGTCCTAATTTTCTCTTTACAAGAGAAAACCACTTATATCAGATTAAGGTTCATCCTAATCATTTCAATTTAACTACATTTACCTCTTTAAAGAGTCCATCTACAAATATAGTCACATTCTGAGGTACTGAGTTTTAGTATTTCGTCATATATGATTTTGGGGGGAGCATAATTTAGTCCATGACAGGTGCTATTTAATTTAGTTTGGAATAAAGATAGGGACAATAACCAGACATATAGCATCAAGACAATTCCATATGTAAAAGTGGCTGTCTCCACTGCCAACTATAATTTATATCCCACATAGGTAGCATATCAACAATTATAACATGTGGTCAAAAGATGTTGCTGCCAGAGTAGAATAAAGTATGGTGGAAAATTGAGACTTTAAGTGAGAGAGAGAGAGAGAGATGTTGTCGACCTGGGTACATAAGCTTCCACATTATTTGGTTTTTTTTACCACTACAGTAGTATACACATAGAATTTTTATTAAAAATGTATGTTTCTGAAGCATTTTTATAAAGACTTGGGTAATAGATATCTATTATGCTAAGAAAAGGCAATTCCAAAAATTACTGCAATTGTCAAGATAAAATAAGACCCAAGGGGTTGCAAAATTCCAGTCTGGCACACAAAGAAGGACCCGATGAAAGGCAAAGTGTCATGTTTATGAGGTGCCTAAGGGTAACTTGTGGTAACAAGTTGGAATTACAAGAGGCATCAGGATGGAGATCACACCATAATGGGAAATGTTGAATTCAAGGCCAACATGTTAAGAGAATGTGTATGAAGAATCTCACTAGAAGAAGAGGAATGAGGCTCCTGGAGGTTTTATTGGAGAGACTTCATAACAAAGGCTATATGCAATTTAATTATTTTGTTTTATTCACATTCATTTGAAAATAGAAATCTTTAGAGTTTAACAGCTCCAAATGTACTGATTGGAAAACTTCAAGTTACAATTCAAGTAAAAGTCATCGAGATATATTCATGGGGGCACTTTAAAACAGAATTTATGCAGAAGAAATTAATGTTTAAAACTAAAGTGAAATAAGTCAATTAGAGAAAGACAAATACCATGTGATCTTACTTATATGTGGAATCTAATGAAGAAAATAAACAGATAAGCAAAATAGAAACAGAGGCATGGATACGTGAAACAGATTGACACCTGTGAGAGGGGATGGGGCAGGGTGGGGGTGGTAACTGAATGAAAGAATAGGAAGGCATTAGCTAAAGAACATATATTCAAAACTCATAGAAACAGATAGCAGTCTGGTCACTACCAGAGGGAAGGGAGGGCAGGGGCTGGGTGGAGATAGGCAGATGGGAGAGAAATGAAGCATCTGTAAGAGTGTCAATAATGAAAATTAAAAACAAATAAGAACAAACCAAAGTTAATTGAGATAAAAATATATTTTGGAGGTACTTAAATTCCTGGGGCATATTTAGTATCATAAAAGTAAATGAAGGTTGATGCAATTTAATAAATCTCAGTAACTTACTGGTCAAGCAAATATTTATAACAATCTAATGATGAACTTGTCTCTTTACTCAGTGTTTTAAAGATATTTAGTATACATATTCTTACTTTCATCTATATTTGCTTTCAGCTAAAATTGTCATCTTAAATATTTGCCTATGAGCAATTTGAAAGAGTGATTGACCTCAATTATGGACATCAGGCTATGGAGAAAATAAATCATTCTTTCTTACTCTCCTTGTACACACACACACACACACACACACAGTAGTATTGAGTTTTAAATAAATATAGATTCATTTAGACAAATATCAATCATATAAAGCAACAGAGTAACAACTGATCATTGTTTTCCACCCCATAAAAACAAGACAAAATAAAAATAAGGCTGTGCATCAGTTATGGCAGCAGTTGAAGTACGATTTCTTCATAGCAATTTTCAGAGTAAGCCAAAGTATAAAAGAGGTGAAATCACCAAAACAAGGATACCAAAGGAGTAAAATGAACAGAGTAGAATAGTGTGTGAGAGAATCAGAAAAGCTAGTCAGACAGTGAGACAGGAGTTTGACAAAGGGAAAATGAGAAAAACAGATGTGCTGCCTGCTATTTCACTCCAGAAACACAAATATTATCCAGACACCTAGGTACACACTGACAGAGCTTTAAGGGGATACTTGGGCTCTTAAGTTTATAAATAAAGATATCGTTCAGCATCTCATTTGGACAGGTGAGATTCTGAGACTGTTCTCCTATAGTATCTCATAATAATCTATTTTCACTTAGCTTACCAAACCCTACTAAATATGAAACAGAACAGCCAACACAGATAAAGGAAGAGGAAATATTTGTGACTGACACACATAGAAAAACAAGAGGCTTTTTGGCTCAGTGCTTGTGCAATAAGCATCAATATACTGTTTCACACTTATTCAGTGCATGTTACATCCCATTGTGTTAGCACAGCAGATAGAGTAGTGAAAAAAGCAAGCAAGGTCCCTGCTCTCCAGAGGAGTGATCTGTAGTTTGGTGTGAGGCACAGAACAAGATAGTCTCAGTGAGTGATCCCTGCTTTGAAGACATAAAACAGTAATGCATACAAAATGATTTGGATGATGTCAGTGATGTGTGAGGGGTCATTTAAGTAGGGTAGTTGAAGAAATTCTCAGAGAAGGTAAAAATTTGAACTGAGGTCTGAAGGTGACAATGAAAACAACCTTATGAAAATCTAGGGACGAAGCATAACAAACTCACTACCTGGAAGCAGGGGAAGAATGAGAGATGAGGGAGTTGAAGTTAATTTCACCATCAATTAGAAGTTGTTAGAGATTTTTTTTAATATAGGGAGAGGCTGAAAATTATTTATATTTAAAAGTGATATATCTGATTTTAGAAGGAGTACTGGTAGAATTTGCACATGAATTTGATATGAGGTACCAAAACTGAGTTTGTCAACACTGCTATCCCCCAGCCCCATTCCTGATAGCCTCTAATCTCATGGAAAGCTCTTTGACTTTCAGATTCCTTCCTGTGTAATTGAAAAGCACTGGGGGGAGTGACACCAAAAGTCTGTTTCCTTCTCTTAGATCCTGACTCAGCAATAGTTTGTTTCTTTGTAGTTCTCTTGAGTTTTCTAATTCATGTTATTTTATTTTTTCCAGTTTTTCTAGTTTTACTCAGCAGAAACATTGGTCCCAATGACCTATTTGACTATTCACTATATTCAGAATCATACAGAAATGCAATCAAATAAACATATATTAAACTAACTATGACTATAGTTCAGTAACATAATAAATGATTATGTTATCCAGCTTGATCGGGATTCTCTTTATAAACTCAGGTGAGGTAATGGATTATCAAACATTATAAATAATACAGGAAATATTTGCTAAATTCACCTGCATTAAGAAATAGAAATAGTTCTTAGAAATAGACAAGGAAGAATTGAAAATATAAGCCATGTACTTAGAGAGATATTTAGAAATTATATAACTGACAAAAATTAGTATTCATTATAATCTGAGACCATTTAAATCATCATCATCATCATTGTCATCACCATCCATTAAAAAATAAGCAAAGAAACACATTTTAGCAGAGCAAACACGAATGGTGCTAAATTATATGAAGATACGCACATTGTTAGTAATCACAAAAATGTAAATTAAGATCAAAATGAGATACTATTACATATCCACCTCATTTCCAATTAGGAAAAAAGTTGTCAAATATCTTTAAAAAATTTAAGTCATTCATTATATGTGAAGCAACAGCAACACAACCAGAGCTGATAAAAATATATATCACAAAAATCACTTTGGAAAACAATCTACATACTTATTAAAATGAGAATATATAAACTTTACGGCCTAGTTATATATATAACTTAGAGAAATTTTTGCATAGGTGGCATTAAAAGGAAAATTATACAACTGCTTATAGAACCATTAAAGAATAAACAAATACAAATATCTATTAAGAGTAAAATGTATACATGTATTTTAGTGCATTTATATTAATGAATACTATACACACTCACAAATGAATAAACTACAACTACATACAACAATATAGAGAAATTTCAAAGACTTTACATTAAGAGAAAGTGGTAAGTTAAAGAGGAAAGCAGTATCAAATTAAAAATAAAATTATATATTTGATAATGATGTACAATAAATGATATATAGGTATACATATATTGGAAGTACAATAATTTTTAAAAGAGGGTTGCATAACATCAAATTAAGGATATTGATAGTTGGACAAGCAGGGGAAGGTGTTATTTGTTGGTAATCACAAAGCTTCTAAGGAACCCATTTTGTTTCTTTTTTTCCTCTTTTTTATTGTTGTTCAAGTATAGTCGTCTCCATTTTCCGACTCACCACTCCCTCCTGCCCCACCCATCCCCACTTATCCCCACCTCCCACTCTTGATCCTACCCTCCTTTAGCTTTGTCCATGTGTCCTATATACATGTTCCTTGACCACCCTGCCCCTATTTTCCTCCATTCCCCCACCCCTCAGCTTCTCCCCTCTGGTTACAGTCTGTTTGTTCTGTATTTCAATGTCTCTGGTTATATTTTGGTTGCTTGTCTGTTTTGTTGATTAGGTTTCTTAATTTTGGTGATGGGTACACTGGGGTTAATATTATTTGTTAAATGATAAGTACTCATTTTATGGATTTTTGTATATATGATATATTTTATAGGAAACAATCCAAAAAAACTAAATTACTTATCAAAATTAGACATTATTTATACTAGCATAATGAATAAATACTGCATACTTATTTTGAAATTTTTAAATTTCAAATTTTGTCAGATAAATTAATTTTCTCCACATTTAGCAACAATTGAATTTATTTTTCAGAAATTCACTTTACAGTTCTCATACAACTCAACATCATAAACCCCACAAACCATCCAACTTAAAATTGAACAGAGGACTTGAGTATACATTTTTCCAAAGAAGACATACAGATGTCCAATAGACAGATGAAAAGATGTTCAACATCACTAATCATCAGAAAAATGCAAATCAAAACCACAATTAGATATTTTTAAATACCTGTCAGAATGACTAGTATTAAAAAAAAGCACAAAGAATAAGCGTTGTTGAGAATATGGACAAAAGGTAACCCTCCTGCACTGTTTGTGGGAGTGTAATATGGTACAGTCACTATGGAAACCAGTATGAAGATTCCCAAAAACTTAAAATTAATAGAGCTATCATATAATCCAGCAATTTTAATTTTGGATATTTATCTAAATGAAACAAAAACATTAATTTGAAAAGATATGTGTAACACTATGTTTACTGCAGCGTTATTTGAGCCAAGATATGGAAGACATGGAAACAACCTAGGTGTTTATCAATCCATGAAGGAACAAAAAAGTTGTGATGTATATATACAATGTAATACTACTCAGTCATAAATAGGAATAAAATCATGCCACTTGTGACAACATGGATGAACTCAGAAGGCATTAGGCTAAGTAAAATAATTCATGTGGAGAAAGACAAATTTCATATGATTTTACTCATATGTGGATTCAAAAAAAAACAAAAGAAAATGCTATACAAATTTTTAACCAAATTAATGCTTGCATATAGTTGAAAGTCAAATAATGAAGAGAATATTGTAATGTATGTAATAGTTTTTCACCTTTCTGTGTCCTGCCTTGTTTTTCAGAAGTTATAATAATAGAATCTTCAAAATATGATTCTTAGTCACATAAAGGAAAAAAGAGTACATCAGAATTAATGAATGAGCTGTCCAAGGAGAAATTAAATTTTGTGACCAAACAGTAGTGAATAATATGTTTGAAAACAAAATTTTACTTTTACCAACTGAATTGGCAATTTTATTTTCATAAAAAATATTCTGGGATTGTCATTGCTTTGGTGATTTCAAAAAGTCTTGCCACTATGGTTTTGTACAGTCCCCTACAATCTAGGATACTTTTACTTAAATATAAAGCATCATTTCATAACAAAGCAGGGCTGTTCATATTCATATGTCAAATATAGCTTCTGACCACATTTTGATTCATTCCACACATTCCACTGCACTCTATTATTGACATAAATAACATCCTCACACTATATTGATTTAAATGTAAGAAAGCCTTGGGTTTGATAAATTTGGACTTAAAAAAGATGAGAGAGTATATGGAGCAGATTGTTTTATTTTTCTAACCAACAAAGTTCACTTGTAGAAGACATAAAAAACAGATTATACAGTATAAAATAATTTTGTATTCTATTGCTTTTGAAAGCTGTGCTTTTTTAGATATCAAGGGAACTAAGAAAACACAATATGTCAAAACACTGGAAACAAAGAAATAAGGAAGGTAAAACCAGAATCCTAAAAAGTTGCCTTTGCTGCTAAATACTTTTAATATGAAAGGAAAGGGGACATACTAGAATAATAGCATGGTTAATACACTTTTAAAATACTCTGTTGCTTTTGTAAAATCCAGTTTAGTAGACTAAAAATATAGTTCATTTTAACTATCCTAATTAGATTTTAGAAATGAAACAGATGGGAATAATGTCCAGATATTTTTATAAGTACTCAAAATGCTCTTTTAAAATATTCAAAGGCAATTGAAACACTTATGCATTTATAATATATATTATATCAGGATAGATTTAGATTATATCTCAATACATACCTATAATTTTCCATGGTTACACATATATTATTTTATTTTTAAGAAAGATTTTATTTATCATTTTTAGAGAGAGGATAAAGGAGGGAGAAAGACAGGAAGAGAAACATTGATGTGTGAGAAAAGCATTGATCAGTTGCCTCTCACACTCACCCCAATGGGGGACTGACCCTGCAATCCAAGCATGTCCCCTGACTGGGAATCAAACCAGTGGCCCTTTGCTTTGCAGGAAGATACCCAACCAACTGAGCTGCACTGGTCAGGGTTCTACATATATATTTAGATCAGTTCTGTTGATGAATAACATTTTGTTTTTCAATTACTTTGTGTGTCATAAAAATGTACTATTTTTTAACTTTTTTAAACTTGTTTTTATTGTAGTTCAAATACAGTTGTATCCTTTTTCCCCACACCACTCCCCCCACCCCCTGCTATCCCCACTTCCCACCCTTGATCCTACCCTCTTTAGTTTTGTCCATGTGTCCTTTATAGAAGGGTTCCTGAAAACCCTTCATCCTTCCCCGCCACCATCCCCTGCCACTCCCCTCTATTTTAAGAAAAGTACATATATAATCTGTGAAATATTTTAATATGAATAAAAGATCAACACTAAAAATAACAAAGTTTAGTAAGTTAATTAATACTTTGGTGTTATTGTATGAGAATAAATAGTCTTTATGCATTAGAAAACACTCAGAATTATTTTTATAATTATTTTAGAATTTTTTTAAAAGTTGAGATAAATCAACATATATCTTTGGGTGAATTTAAAGTGTACAATACGTGTTTTGATACACTTCTATATATTGCAATATGATTACCACCTTAACATTATCTAACACCTGCATCATGTTACATAATTATTTCTTTTTTGTGATGAGAACATGTAAGGTCTTCTGTCAGCAAATTTGAACTGTATAATAGAGTGTTGCTAATTATAATCACTATGCTGTGCATTAAATCTCCATAACTTATTCATCTTCAGGTTGCAAGTTTGTATCCATTAACATCTCCCCAATTCTCCCACCCTCAAGCCCCTGGTAACCATTCTACTCTCTCTGTTTCTACAAGTGTGACTTTTATGAATTCCACATTTTTGTGTTATCATACAGTATTTCTCTTACTCTACTGGTTTGTCTCACTTAGCATAATGCCATCAAGGTCCATCTATGTAGTTGCAAATGACAGAATTTACTTCTTTCTCATTGCTGAATAACGTCCATTTTTTATGTATACACACATATATTTCACATCTTTGTTCTCCATTAATCCAACCAATTAAGACACAGGTTGTTTCTTAACTTGGCTACTGTGAGTAATGCTATAATAAACATGGGGGTTCAGATTTCCATCTGATACTTTGTTTTGTTATTGATTGGTATTCCTTTATTTTTTTTAAATTATTTCATTGTTGTTCAATTACAGTTGTCTGCATTTTCCCCCCATCACTCCCCCCCACCCCAGTCAAACCCACCTCCCTCCCTTGCTTCTACCCTCCCCCTTGGTTTTGATCATGTGTCCTTTATAGTAGTTCCTGAAAACCCTTCACCCTTCCATCCTCTTCTTCTTCCCCTCTGGCTATTGTTAGATTCATACTTTGTTTTTATTTTCTTTGGACATATATCCAGAAGGAAGATTGTTGCATCATTGGTTCTATTTTGAATTTTTTGAGAAAACTTCCATATTTTTTTCCACAGTGGCTGTACTAATTTACATTCCATCAACAGTGTACAAGGGTTTACTTTTCTTCATATTCATGACATTTGTTATCTGCTGTCTTCCTGATAATAGCCATTCTGACAAGTGTGAGGTGATAGTTAAATGTGTTTTGATTTGACATTTTTCTAATAATTAGTGATGTTGAGCGTCTTTTTTTATTTTTTGAAATTTATTTTAAAATGTGTATTGTATTTCTCTCACTACCATTTATCCCTCTTATGCCCACCTCGCCCCCAGCAATCACCAAACTGTTTTTTATATCAATGAGTCCTTTTTTCCTTTTTACTGATCCCTCCACCTCTCAACCCACCCCTTCCCAGCTCCAAGCTGTTAACTGAAAATCCTTCGCCCTTCCATCCTCTCCTCCTTCCCCTCTGGCTGTTTGTCTTTATTTTTCTTGTTAGTTCAGTTTGTTTATTATATTCCACATATAAGTGAAATCATAAGGTATTTGTCTTTCTCTGACAGGTTTTTTTTCACTTAGTATAATGTTCTCCATGTCTATCCACACTGTTGCAAAGCACACATTTTTCTTCTTTTTTACAACGAAGTAGTATTCCATTGTGTAAATGTCCCATAGTTGTTTTATCCATTCATATATCTTAGCAATTATAATTCATTATTCAATGAACATAGGGGTGTTAATGTTCTTTAGAATTAGTGCTTTGGGTTCCTTGGGATATATTCCTGGAAGTGGGGTCGCTGGATCAAAAGTCAGATCTATTTTTAATTATTTGAGGCATCTCTATATTGCTTTCCACAGTGACTGCACCACCTGCATTCCCACTAACAGTGCAAAAGGGTCCCCCTTTGTCCACATTCTTACCACCACTTTTTGTTTGTTGATTTATTGATGAAAGCCATTCTGACAGGTGTGAGGTGGTATCTGATTGTAGTTTTAATTTGCATTTCTCTGATGACTAATGACTTTGTACATCTTTTTTTTTCTTTTTTTTTTAACATTTTATTTATTTATTTTTAGAGAGGGGAAGAGCGGGAGAAGGAGAGAGAGAAACATCAATGTGTGGTTGCCTCTCATGTGGTCCCCACTGGGGACCTGGCCTGCAACCCAGGCATGTGCCCTGACTGGGAATCGAACCTGCGATGCTTTGGTTCGCACCCCGTGCTCAATCCACTGAGCTACGCCAGCCAGGGCATTGTACATCTTTTCACATGTCTATTAGCCATCCATATGTCCTCTTTGGAGAAGTGTCTCTTCAGGTCCTTTGCCCATTTTTAATTGGATTATTTGTTTTTATTGGTGTTGAGTTTTATAATTTTTAATACGTTTTGGATAGTTACCCCTAATCAGATGTAACTCTGAATATGTTCTCCCATACCAGTGGGTTGTCTTTGTATTTTTTTGATAGCTTCTTTTGCTGTGCAAAAACTTTTCAGTTTGATGTAGTCTCCTTTGTTTATTTTTTCTTTTATTTCTCTTGCCTGAGGAGATATATCAGAAAAAGTATTGCTACAAATAATGCTGGAGACTTTCTAGCCTATGTTTTCTTCTAGGATTTTTATGGTTTTGGGTCTAACATTCACGTACCTATTGGCCATTTAGAGGTCTTCTTTGGCATGAAAAGTTTATTCAGTGCCCCTGCCAATTTTTTAATCAAGTTATTATTTTTGTTATTGAGTTTATGAGTTATTTATATATACTGGATATTAACCCTTTATCTAATAAGTGCTTTGTAAATATTTGCAAATATTTTCCCTATTCCATAGGTTGAGTTTCATTTTATTGATTGTTTGATTTATTGTACCGTTTTCTTTTAGTTTGATGCTGTTCAACATTTTGATTATTTTGCTTGTGTTTTTGGTGTCATATCCAAAAAAAAATATCACCAAGACTAATGTCATGGAGCTTGTTCCTTGTGTTTTATTCTAGGATTTTTACAGTTTCAAGTATTGCACTTAAATCCATCATCTACTTTGATTTAATTTTTTGAATGGTATGAGGTAAGGATCAGACATTACTTTTTGTGTGCGGTTATCCATTTATGCAACACTATTTGCTGAAAAGAATGTCTTTTCTCCATTAAATACCTTTGCTTCCTTGACAAATATTTGTTGAGCATTATTCAAGGGTTTATTTCTAGGCCCTCTGTTCTGTTCCATTGGTCTATATGTTTATTTTTATTCCAGTACAATGCTATTTTGATCACTATAATTTTGTAGTATAATTTGAAATCCAGAAGTGAAATATCTCCAGCTTTGTTCTTTTTTTTTCTCAAGAATTGCTTTTGCTTTTTAGAGTCTTTTGTGGTTCCATATAAATTTTAGTATTTTATCAATTACTGTGAAATATGTCTTTGGAATTTTTATAAGGTTTGCATTGAATCTAAAATGGACTTTTGGTAGTATATATATATTTAACAAATTAATTATTCATGTCCATTTTCTTGTGTCTCCTTCAATTTCTTTTTTTTAAAAGATTTTATCTATTTAGTTTTAGAGAGAGGGAAAGGGAAAGAGAGAGGGAAAGTGACATCAATGTGTGGTTGTTTCTCACATGCCCCCTACTGGGGATCTGGCCTGTAACCCAGGCATGTGCCCTAAACTGGGAATCAAACTGGCAACCCTTTTGTACACAGGACTGTGCTCAATCCACTGAGCTATGCCAGCCAGGGCTCCTACAATTTCTTTTATTAAAGTGCTATATTTATTTTTGTACAGATCTTCCACTTCATTGTGGGGGAGGTTCAGGGGATGAGGGATTGAGCAAAAAGGAAAAAGGACTCGTGGACATGGACAACAGTGTGGGGATTGCTGGGGGAAAGGATGTATAAGGGGACTAACTGGTAATGGAAAAAAATAATAAATATTATATATTTTAAAAATTTAAAGTGATTCATAAATATTTCATAGTTTTTGATGATATTGTGAATAAGATATTTTCCTTTATTTTTCAGATGTTTTCTTTTTATTCTGTGGAAATGCATCTGATTTTTATATTCTGATTTATCAATTAGTTCCAACAGGGTTTTGGTTGAACTTTAGGAGTTTCTTTAATGTAAATAAAGAATATAATGTAAATAATGTAAATAATGTAAATAAAGCTGTAAATAATGACAACTTTTCTTTTTCCTTTTCAATTTGGAGATTTTTATTTCTCTTCTTTATTTGATTACTCCAGCATGGACTTCCAATACTATGTTGGATAAGAGTGGTAAGTGTGGGCAGCCTTGACATGTTTCTGAACTTACAGGAAAACCTTTCGAACATTTATCATGGAGCATAATGTTAATTGTGCATTTTTCACATATGGCCTTTATTATTTTGAGGTATGTTTCTTTCATACCCAATTTTCTTTGAGTATTTGTCATGGAAAATAAAATGCTTCATTTTTGTTAAATACTTTTTTCTGTTTGTTGAGATAATGAAATGATTATTTATCATTTATTCTATAGTGTGGTAGATCATATGTATTGATTTGTATATTTTATATTCTTCTTATAACCTAGGGATAAATCCCACTTGGGCATGGCTATGTGATTCTTTTCATATGCTGTTGGATTCATGCTGATAATAGTATTCTGAGAATTTTTGCGCCTATATTTATCAGAGATATTGCTCCATCATTTTTTTCCTTATAGTGTCCTCATCTGTCTTTGATATCAGGTTATTCTGTCCTCATAAATTGATTTTGAGTCATTTCTCTTCAAATATTTGGAAGAATGTGAGAAAAATTGGTATTAATTCTTCCTTAAATATTTGATAGAATCCACTCATAAAACCATTTGATCCTGAGCTTTTTTCTATGTTGAGAACTATTTTATTACTGTTTCAATCTCTATAGCTATTATTTCTATTCAGCTTTTATTTTTCTTCATAATTCAGACTTAGTAGATTATACATTTCCAAGACCTTATCCATTTCATTTAGGTTATTCTATTTATTGGCATGTACTTTTTCATAATACTGTGTTATGGTCCTTTGTGATTTGTTTTGCCAGTATTAATGTCTTCTCTTTCACTTTAAATATTATTTATTCCTATCCTCCCTCCTTTTTTCTTGGTTAGATGTCAATTTTATATATGTTGAAGAAAATGATTCTTGTATTCATTTATTTTTCTAATCTTTTTCTAGTGTCTATTTCATTTATTTATGCTCTGATATTTATTATGTATTTTCTCTACTAATTTGGGGCTGAGTTTTTTCTTTTTATAGTTCTCTGAGGCATAAAGATTGGTTGTGTTTGTGTAATATTTTTTTCTTAATCTAGGCATTTATCATTATAATCTGCCCTCTAAAACTGCTTAAGCTATGTCTTGTAAGTTTTGGTATGCTGTATTTTTATTTTAGTTTGTCTCAAGATATTTTCTTATTTTTCTTTTAGATTCATTCCTTGGCTCACTATTTTTACTGCAGTATGTTAATTTCCATGTATTTGTGAAATTTTCAGGTTTTTTTTCTTTTTTTGTTTTTTTTTTTTATTTTAGATTATTCAGTACAGTTTCTATCTTTTAATGCCATTCCAGCCCACCCACTAAATTTTCAGTTTTTTAATTATAGTTATTTCTCTCTTCATGCTATTGCTATCAAAAAAGATACGTGGTATGCTTTCAATTTTCTTAAATGTGCTAAGACTTATTTGGTGGCCTATTATATAATTGTGCTGAAGAATATTCTGTGTGCACTTGAGAAGAATTTATATTCTGTTTCTGTTGGATATCATGTTCTGTAAATATTTATGTCTATTTGGTCTAAATGACTGTTCAAGCCAAACTTTTCTGTGTTGATTTTTTACCTTTATGATATACCCATTGCCAAAAATAGGGCATGGCAGTCTTTTACTATTATTGTATTGACATATATTTTCCATTGAGATATATTAGTATTTTCAACTTCAACCACACCAATATTGGAGACAGATACACACACACACACACATATATTTAACACT
Organism: Trachops cirrhosus; assembly: GCA_028533065.1. Lineage (NCBI taxonomy): Eukaryota > Metazoa > Chordata > Mammalia > Chiroptera > Phyllostomidae > Trachops > Trachops cirrhosus. The sequence goes on from CM052544.1 coordinate 78,317,265, forward strand.
GTTATATCTTCCTAATAAATTGACCCATGTATTATAATATGATGACTTGCTTTGTCTCTTGTTATCATTTTTGGATGAAAGTCTATTTTGTTTGATATAAGTGAAGCTACCTCACATTCTTTTGGTGTCCACTTGCATGGAAAATCTTCTTTTAATTTCTTCTTTATGACTATATGTATGTTCTTATAGCTGAGGTAAATCTTTTACAGAATCAGAGTTTTCTATATATAAATCTATATTTTATTTATCTCTGTGTTGTAGTTTTTCATGTGTTTTCATGATGCTTATCTATCTTTTCATTCTTGTATGAAGAAATCTTTTTAGCATTTCTTGCAGGGCAGGTCTGGTGATGAATTCCTTCAGCTTTTGTTTGTCTGAGAAATAATATCTGAAAAATAACTTTGGCAGATAAATTATTCTTGGATTTTGTTTTCTTGCAACATATTGAGTATTTATTCCACTGTTTTCTGGGCTACAGGCTTTCTGCTGAGAAGTGTGATGACAGTCTAATGGGGGTTCCTTTGTAGGTTACAATTTTTTATTTTCATTCTGCTTTTAGGATTCTGTTTTACACTTTAATTTTTGACAGTTTTATTATAATGTGTCTAAGGAGGGTCATTTTTGCACTGAATAATGGAATGATTTATTAGCTTTTTAACTTGAGTATACAAGTCTCTCCCCAGGTATGAGAGGATCTTACATAGTGTTTCTTTTAATAAATTTTTACCCCCTTTTCTCTCTCTTCTCCTTCTAAAATTTGATTATTTTAATATTTGTACCTTTGATGGTTATAATAGATCATGTAGACTTTGTGATTTTTTATTTCTTTTTTCTTTGTCCTCCTTTGGGTTATTTGGATAAATGCTGATTCTTAGTTAAAAAAAAAACAAAAAAGAAGGATGGCAATAACATGATGATAAGGTCTTAGTTGTTAGGATTTTTTATACCAGGTATCTTACTAGCATAATAATATTTAAGGGACTTAGGAAAATTTTTAAATATTTTAACATTTGTGAAATATGAAAATGAATTGACTCATTGAGCTAAATCTCCATTCTTTTATTTTAAACCTATCTTTGTCATTGTTGTTTTTGTCAGGGTGGGCATGGTAGGACAAAATGGTGGCCGAACTACAACCCGGAAAAGATGGCTGACATCAAACCAGAGAGCCAAAATGGCGGGCTTTGCCAAAACGGATATCCACATGGCAACCTGAACCTGAGGAAAACCACCAATGATATACTGCCACTTGGTTCAAAGGGACCAATCCCCAGCTTCCATGAAGAAATCTGGTGTTTTATACACCAGATTTGGTGTATAAAACCCTGCCATGCTACCTGTTTGAGCGTGACTTCCTCGGCCCCACTCTGCAGACCAGAGAACCTCGCCTGGGTGCACAAACCCAATAAAGCTCTATACTGCCTGATTTTGTGGCTGATTGGCATTTCTTCCTCGGCAAAGCCTAAGAACACCTTACCGTTTTATTTGTTTTTCTTTTTTCTCAGTTCAAGTCTTAATAGAAAGGAATAAAGTATGGGAAGAAAATAAAAAGAAAAGGGAGAAGATAGATAAATGAGGTGGGATTGTGAAAAGTGGAATTTTTGATCCAAGGACTTTTGATCCAAGGACCTATAAGCCATATGCATTCTAATTATGGTCTCTTTAGTATGAACATGGGAACTAGGTACAAAGTAACAGGGAGAGCAATACACAGTAATGGGGAGAGCATTGCACAACTTGCTCAGCCAGCTCTTTTCCCCTTAAATGAAAAATGATATGAAAATAAGATATGTTCTACAGTCTTTATAACTTTTATTTTTGAAAAAATTATTGTGCTTCATACTTTGTATACTAGAGTGTACCTAACTAAGGAAAGATACATATGAAATAATGTTATATTGGAAATTACTTAAAGAGGAATAAATACAGAAGTAATATTAATACAAATAAAAATACCATTTATTCCCATAGTTTGTCAGAACATGCAAAAGTTTTGACATGGAAAGAACCAACTGTTACACAATTGAGAAAAAGGGTTAGCAATATATAAAGACCTTTTAGACAGAATCTGAAAAGCCTGGGAAATGTCTCTCTTGATTAAGAAATCCTGACTAGTGTCTTTATGAACTTCTACATATTTCACTGTGAAGCTATATGTTGAAGTTTCAAATGCAGATAAAAAACATGCAAAACATTGCACCATGCATTAGTAAAAATTGTTACTGAGGAAGGTTCAACATAATTGATAATTTTAGTTTTGATAAAATAGTTTCAGTTAATAGAGAATTTCAACAAATATCTATAATACAAAGAAGAAAATATACTAACCTCAAAGAGGTGTTTTAAACATTTGATAATTGTGATTCTAGATAAAAATATCATTTTTAGTTATGAATAGAAATTTATTGCTTATCTCAGAGAATTCTACAATTGATTGAAAAGAGATGTGGAGGAAGATGGCAGTGTGGTAGGAGGGAGCACATTCCACTTCCCCCTACACACAGGAGAAAAACCTAGCCAATTTACGGAGGAACAGAGCAAACAGCCAACAGTATCACAACATATATGAAAATAGGAGATCAAAAATTGTAGCAGACATTGAAAGACCAGATGGTACGGAGACTACTTCAGGATAATAGCAGCCCAGAGATCAGCGCGGGGACCAAGGAAGTTGGAGCCCGAGCCCTGGAACTCCAGGGTCTGCCTCAGGGCTCTCAGGGGAAAGCTGGGTCAACTGCTCCCTCCCCGGCCAAACAAGGACTGAGCAGTACTGATCTGCAGGACCGCGGAGTGGGCGGGCTCTGGGGAGATCATGACCCAGCAGGTGTGACCAAGGACAGCAGGGCCTTGTGCGGGCGCCCCAACCTGGAGAGAGTTCGATTTGGTAGAAGGCCCGGTGACCACAGCCCTGAGCACGGAAAAGGAACGGGCGTTCTTTGGGATCCCTGGTGCCCAGGCCGTGAATTCAGGGGAAGTGTGAGCCCCTTGGAATCCACAGAGTGCACACCCATGATCCTGGAAAAGGCATGAGCACTCCACAGTGAGCTTCAAAGAGAGTGCTCAAGAGCATCCACACCCCACACCCAGGGGAGAGGTGCCAGACTGGCTCTAGGGAGATCGTGGCCCAGATGGTGCAACCAAGGTCTGCCGAGTCTTCTGCCAGCACCCCAACCTGGAGAGAATATGATTTGGTGGAATACCTGGAGCCCACAGCCGTGAGCATGGAAAAGGCACTGGTATCCTGCGGAATCCCTGTTGCCTAGGCTGTGCAATTTGGGGAGGGGGGAACTGCGTGCCTCTCAGGATCCACAGAGTTTATACCCATGAATAAGTAAAAGGCTTGGGCGCTCGACAGTAGGCTCTAGAGAGAGTGCCAGGGAGCACGTAGATCTAGTACCCAGGGAGCTTCGAGGGGAGTTGGACCAGCTCTCCGAGTGCGGCTAGACCTGGGGACAGTGCGCCAGAGGCTGACTGAGCTCTGAAGAGGAAGGGAAAAAAGCCATTGCATTCACCCCTAAGTCTGCTGCAGCCAGCAAAACCAGGAAAACTGATTTGCCAGTTTGAAACCAACCAAAGGTTTTTTTTTTTCTTTTCTTTTTCTTGATTTTTTTTATTTTTATTAAGTAACTTTTTATTTTTTAATTCTTATTATATTTATATTGATTAATTTCTTATGCTTCTACTTTTTTCATTCTAGTGTTGATCCTTCCGCCACTCTTTACAAATTTATCTCTTCTTCCATCCATCTTCTGCTTTTCTCCTTCTTTTTTTTGAAATTGCAAGTAATAGCATATCTGTATTATCATTATTTCATTATTCTTACACTTTTTATTGTAATCGTATTTTGGTATTCCTCCTCTTTCTGTATAGACTTCTTTGCTTGGCTGGTTATATTGTAGCATTTGATAGATTTCCCCTGTTATCTCATTCATAGAGTATAGCTAATTTACTGTCCTTTCTTTGTGTTTCATTAGTACACTTTTCAAGGCTCTATACTCCCTACCCTTGTTATCTAGTTCTCTTAGATTCTGTCATATGATTGTTGCTCTAATATTACTGTAAATAATAGCTATTTCATAAATTGTAAATACTACGCAACATCCCTCCCAGACTATAGCACACTTCTCAGTTTCCTGAATTCTATTACTATAGTGGTTAACTCTATTCTCTCACACACTACAACTATTTACTGTTTTTTACTCTCATCCTACCTCAGAATCTGACCTCCCACAACCTCACTGTTTTCTAGATCCAACTCACAATCCTTCCTTCCTGAACAACAGTCTTATCTTCTTTCCATCCTTTCTAAAAAGTGGCTAGTGGGGTGAAAGATCACAGTTAACACTATACATAGCCAAAGGATCTCCTATCTCTTCTCTATTTGCTGCTACTGTAAATATCATAAAATACACTCTTGCTGTTTTAAACCATTTTGCCTTACCCCTCCAACTTATTATAAAAAAAGAGTAAGTGGAAGCTGTGAACACCTGGATACCATAAGGAGTCTATACCACTGAATCTCACAGGTATTCCACCACAGAAGTACACACCATAAACCCATGGAGCCAGAACAGATCAATTTAAGAAGCTGAGGCTAATAAGAAGAGTCTCACAAACAATGAGAAGACAAAGAAACAATCTCCAAATGAAGGGAAAGGAGGAAGCCTCAGAAAGAATGCTAAATGAAATAGAGGCAACTCAACTATAAGATACTGAATTCAAAGCAATGATTATCAGGAAGTTCAATGAACTCTCAATGAGTTTCCAGAAACTACAGGGAAGCTACAATGAACTCACTGCAAACTATATCAACTTGAAAAAGGAAATAGAAACTATCAACAAGGGCCAAGAGGAAATGAAGAATACAATTTCTGAGCTGAAGAACACAGTAGAAGGAATCAAATGCAGGATCGATGAAGCAGAAGATCGGATCAGTGAGCTAGAGGACAAAGTAGAGAAAAGCACCCAGAAAGAGCAAGAACAGAAAAAGAGGCTCTGAAAGAATGAAGAGGTATTAAGAGAAATGCAAGACAATATGAAACGTAATAATATCCGTATAATAGGGATTCCTGAAGGAGAAGAAGAAGAAGAGCAAGGGATAGAAAAACTTTTTGAAAAAGTATTGACCGAAAACTTCCGTAATTTGATGAGAGAAATCAAATCCAAGAAACACAAAGAGTCCCAATTAAGAGAAACTCAAAAAGGCCCACCTCAAGAAACATTATAATTAAAATGGCAAAATTTCAAGACAAAGAGAGAATCTTAAAGGCAACAAGGGAGAAACAGGAAGTAACGTACAAGGGAGCCCCAATAAGGCTAGCAGCTGACTTCTCAACAAAAATTCTCCAAGCCAGAAGAGAATGGCAAAATATATTCCAAGTAATGAGAATCAGAGGTTTGCAATCAAGGCTACTTTACCCAGCAAGGCTCTCAATCAAGATAGAAGGCCAAATAAGAAGCTTCCCAGACAAAAGAAACCTAAAAGAATACACCTCCACCAAACCAGCTCTGCAAGAGATGCTAAAGGGACTGCTTTAAGGAAAGTAAGGGAAAAAAGAGAGAGAAACACAGGTACGTAAATGGCAATGAATAAGTACCTATCAATAATAACCTTAAATGTAAATGGATTAAATGCCCCAATCAAACGACATAGAGTAACTGAATGGATAAGAAAGCATGAACCACACATATGCTACCTACAAGATACCCACCTGAGGAGCAAAGACCTACACAGGCTGAAAGTGAAGGGCTGGAAACAAATTTTCCAAGCAAACGGACAGAAAAAAAAAAAAAGCCAGGGTAGCAATATCTATATCAGAAAAAAATAGACTTCCAAAAAGGGCCATAAAGAGACCCAGAAGATCACTACATAATACTCAAGGGAAGACTCCACCAAGAAGACATAAACATTGTAAATGCATATGTACCCAACTTAGGACCTCCCAAATACATAAAGAAACTCTTAGAGGACTTCAAGAAAGATATTGACAGCAACACAATTATAGTGGGGGATTTAAACACCCCATAGTCAAAAATGGACAGATCTTCCAAACAAAATATCAACAAAGATATTGTGGCATTGAACAATGCCCTAGATGAAATGGACTTAACTGATATATATAGAGAGAGTCCTGCATCCTAAAGAAACCAAATACACATTCTTTTCAAATGCACATGGAACATTTTCAAAGATAGACTACATGATAGGACACAAAACAAGCCTCAACAAATTCAAGAAAATTGAAATCATACCAAGCATATTCTCAGATCACAAGGGACTGAAACTAGAAACAAACCCCAAGGAAAAAACCCAAAACACTCAAAGTCATGGAGATTAAATAGCATGCTATTAAAAAGTGAATGGGAGTCAAAGATGTATTAATTTTAAAACATTAAACTTGCATACTAAGGTGGTGAATACTTAAATTTTTTTTTGTCCAAATTAAATAATAGCTTAAAACTATACTGGAGAACAATCTAGAAGTTTATATGCTGTGCTTTATATGGTAATTAACTCATTAATAAACATAATTGAAAACAAAACAAAAAAATGAATGGGTAAAGAATGAAATCATGGAAGAAATCAAGAAGTTTCTGGAAACAAACAGAAATGAACTCACAACAATCCAAAACTTATGGGACACAGCAAAGGCAGTCCTGAGAGGGAAGCTCATAGTGATACAGGCCTACCTAAAAAAGATAGAAACATTTCAAACAAACAACCTAACTCGACATCTACAAGAACTCGAGGAACAACAACAAAGACAGCCCAGAGCAAGCAGAAGGAAGGAAATAGCCAAGATCAGAGCAGAATTAAATGGTATAGGGACTAAAAGCACAATTCTAAGGATCAATGAATCCAAGAGCTGATTCTTTGAAAAGATAAACAAAATCAACAAGCCTTTAAGCAGACTCATCAAGAAAAAAAGAGAGAAGACCCAAATAAACACAATCAGAAATGAAAGAGGAGAGATTACAACTGATACAACAGAAATACAAAGGATTGTAAGAAATTACAATGAGGAACTGTATGCCAAGAAATTTGAAAACCTAGGTGAAATGGACAAATTCCTAGAAAAATAAATAATCTTCCAAAACTCAATGAAGAGGAAACAGAAAGCCTGAACAGACCAATAACAGCAAATGAAATTGAAGTAGTAATCAAAAAACTCCTGACACACAAAACACCTGAACCAGATGGTTTCACAGGAGAATTCTACAAAGCATTTAAGGAAGAGCTAACCCCTATCCTTCACAGACTATTCCAAAAAATCCAAAAAGATGGAAGACTTCCAATCTCTTTTTATGAAGCCAACATCATTCTAATCCCAATACCTGATGAAAATGCAACAAAGAAAGAAAACTTCAGGCCAATATAGCTGATGAACATAGTCACTAAAATCCTCAACAAAATATTGCCAAACCACATCCAAAAATACATTAGAACAATCATACTCCATGACCAAGTGGGATTCATCCTGGGGATGCAAGGATGGTTCAATATTCACAAATCAGTAATTGTAATTCATCACATAAACAAAAGCAAAGGCAAAAACCACATAATCATATCAATAGATGTGGAAAAAGCATTTGATAAGGTACAACACCCGTTTATGATAAAAACTCTCAGCAAAGTGGGAATAGAAGGGGCATTATTCAACATAATAAAGGTCATATATGACAGACCTACAGCCAACATCATACTCAATGGGCAAAAACTAAAATCTTTTCTGCCTAGATCAGGAACAAGACAAGTCTGCCCACTTTCACCACTTCTATTCAATATATTACTGGAAGTTTTAGCCACAGCAATCAGACAAGAAAAGGAAATAAAAGGCATCCAAATTGGAAAGGAGGAAACAAAACTGTCACTGTTTGCAGATGACATGATAGTGTACATAGAAAATGCTGTAGATGGCCAAAAAACTACTGGACCTAATAAATGAATTTGGCAAAACAGCGGGATACAAAGTCAATATCCAGAAATCAAAGGCATTTTTGTACACCAACAATGAAACAGCAGAAGCAGATATCAATTCGATATAGCAAAAAGAAAAACAAAATACCTAGGAATAAACCTAACCAAAGAGGTAAAAGACCTCTATTCAGAAAACTACATACCACTGAAGAAAGAAATCAAAGAAGACAGAAATAAATGGAAACATATACTGTGTTCATGGATTGGAAGAATTAACATCATCAAAATGTTCATAC
>CM052544.1:78325978-78357535 GCA_028533065.1 Trachops cirrhosus
AGGGATCACAATACCTGATACTAAACTATATTACAAGGCCACTGTAATCAAAACAGCCTGGTATTGGCATAAAAACAGGCACATGGACCAATGGAACAGAACAGAGAGCCCAGAAATAAACCCAAATCTCTATGGTCAATTAATATTTGACAAAGGGGGCAGCAAGATAAAATGGAGTAAAAATAGCCTCTTCAACAAATGGTGTTGGGAGAACTGGAGAGCTACATGCAAAAAAAGGAAACTCAAACACCAACTTTCACCATACACAAAAAATAAATTCAAAGTGGATAAAAGGCTTAAATATAAAGTGTGACACCATTAAAGTCCTAGAGGAGAACATAGGCAGGAAAATCTCAGATACTGCATGCAGAAACATTGTTACTGACACATACCCTAGAGCAAGGGACATAAAGGAAAGAATAAACAAATGGGATCTCATCAAAATAAAAGGCTTCTGCATGGGTAAAGAAAATAGTATTAAAATAAGAAGAGGACCAACTGTATAGGAAAACATATTTGCCAATCATACCTCAGAGAATGGTTTAATCTCCAAAATATATAAAGAACTTACACAACTCCCCTCAAAGAAGACAAGAAACACAATTAAAGAATGGGCAAAGTACTTGAATGGGCATTTTTCCAAGGAAGACACACAGAGGATCCAGAGACACATGAAAAGATGCTCAATATCACTAGCTATCAGAGAGATGCAAATTAAAACCACAGTGAGATACCACTTCACACCGGTCAGAATGGCCATCATAAATAAAACTACAGACAACAAGTGTTGGAGAGGGTGTGGAGAAAAAGGGACTCTAGTGCACTGTTGGTGGGATTGCAGACTGGTATGACCACTGTGGAAAACAGTATGGAGCTTCCTCAGACAACTAAAAATGGAACTGCCCTTTGATCCAGCAATTCCACTGTTGGGACTATATCCTAAGAACCCTGAAACACCAATCCAAAAGAACCTATGCACCCCAATGTTCATAGCAGCACAATTTACAATAGCTAAGTGCTAGGAACAACCTAGGTGCCCATCAGTAAATGAATGGATCAAAAAAGTATAGTACATTTACACAAAGGAATGCTATGCAACAGAAAGAAAGAAGGAGCTCATACCCTTTTCAACAGCATGAATGGAGCTGGAAAGCATTATGGTAAGGGAAATAAGCCAGGCATTGAAGGACAAATACCATATGATCTCGTCTTTAACAGGAATCTAAACAACAAAACAAAGAAACTAGTAAAATATAACAAAGACATGGAAATTAGAGGACAGGTTGACAGTGACCAGAGGGGAGAGGCGAGGGAATTTCAGGGGAATTTCTGGGAAGAAGGGAAGGGTTTACAGGAACAAATATAGAGGACACATGGACAAAAACTAAGGTGTTTGGAAATGGGAGGGTGGAGGGGTGCGATGGGTGGGTGGGATGGAATGGGAATAAAGGATAGAAACTGTATTGAATAATGCATAAAATTTAAAAAAATGCACATTACAAAAAAAGAGAAAAGAGATGAAGGCAAAATAAAGATTTTTCAATGAATAAAAGCCAAGAAAAATCCTCGTCAACAGACATGAGTTATTAAAAAATGTTAAAGAAAGTTAATCAGATGGAAGAATATAACACCAGATGGGTACTTTGATGAAAAAATAAAGAGTGTCCAAAATGGAGATATATGAGTAAATACAATTTTCTCATTTTTAAAGAGTACTTAAAAAACAAATGATTAAATAAAATTAGTAAATACATCATAAGGTTATAAAAGTACATTGAAGTATTTAAAAATTCTAAAGAAGAAAGAGTACATTAAAATATGTGAGGTCTCAATTTTTTCCAAATAAAACATTGAGATTATATACAGAGTATACACATGTGTATATATGTTTATATAGAGGCACACGTGTGTGTGTGTATCCACAGATAGGTAGAGTCTGTCTGGAAAGAGTCCAGCCATTGTTAATATACTGAAAATGGTTTGTATGACATTTATGTAACTTGGCAGCCAAGGAGTGTGGACTGGAATGTGCATACATGATCAATGATGACTTCACTGTACTACTAGTCAGTGGGGCAGTAAATGACATTGAGTGAGCAAGTGAACTGTGTGGCCATCAAAATGACTGAGCAAGTAGAGCAATGAATCTGCATCAAATTTTGCATTAAGCTGGAACATTCCCCCACAGAAACTATGCAGATGATTCAGAATGCTGCAGCTATGGGCAACTGGTGATTCGCAGCTTCATTACAACAATGAGCCTGCTTAGGTATCTTATGCAGAGTTTTTTTTAAAAACATCAAATATGTTCCTCAAAACATATTTGTTTTGAGACTCAGCCCCTGTACAATCCCAGGTGACTCAGGCTTGCTACAGTCCAGATTTGGTACCCTGAGACTTCTGGCTTTTCCCAAAACTAAATCACCTTTGAAAAGAAAGAGATGTCAGACTGTCAATGAGATTCAGGAAAATACAACAGGGCAGCTGATAGTGACTGGAAGAAGTAGGTTAAGTCCCAAGGTGCCTACTTTGAAGGGTGCTGAGGCATCATTGTCCTATGTGTAATGGTTCTTGTATCTTGTATCATCTTTAATAAATGTCTCTAGTATATGGCTAGAGACATTTTTCATAGTATATGGCTGATACTTTCTGGACAGACCTCATACTATAATCAAACAACAAGAAAACTTTAATATAACCTTAGTAATGTAAAGCAAAGTTAAAGGTTATACTAAAAAATGCTTTATTAAAATGCTTAATGAGAATGCTTAATCAAAATGACAATAGACGAAAAAAGAAACAGAATAGATGGGGCAAATAGAAAACAAATTACAAATGGTAAACTTCAATACAATTAGATTATTAATGACATTATATATGAACAATCTATACATCCCAATAAAAGGCAGAAATTAACAGTCTCTATAAAAATGAAGACTCAAATATATCCTGTCTAAAAGAAATGCTCTTTCAGTATAAAAATACAAATAGGTTAAAAAGTAAAAGGATAGAAAATATATACCATAAAAATGTTAATCCTGAGATAGCTCAAGTGACTACATTAATATTCATAAAGACAAAATTCAGAATAAATATCATAATGAATATAGATGAATATTTTATAATGATGAAAGAGTTTATTTAGAAAATATAAAAATCTTTAACATATAACATTGTAATTTTAATATGCCTATTAACAATAATGGATAATAAGCAAAAACTCACAAAACTGAAAGAATAAAGGGAGAAATCTACAATTTTAATCTGTGATTTCAAAACTGCTTTTTAAGTAATTGATAAAACAAGTAGACAAATTGAGAAAAAATATATAGAAAGCTAGAAAAACATTATAACAATGAGTTAATTGACTGTATTAGAGCCCACTATCCAGCAACAGCATAGTTCAATATTCTTTTCAAGTTAAATAAATGATTCACCAACATAGACAATATACTGAGCCATTAAAATTTTCCAATATTTAATAGAATTATAATCATATAGATCATTTTCTGACTAAAACTGTTATAAATTATAAATCAATATTAATAAGATATCTGAAAATCTCCACATTTTTGGAGATTAAACAATACAATACTAAAAAAAACATATAAATATTTCCTTTAAATTTGCTTCTTTTTTAAAAAAAATTTTGTTGTTCAGTTACAGTTATCCCAATTTCCCCCCAATGTTCTCTCCTGACAAATGAAGTTTAGACACATGCTACAAGATGGATGAAGCTAAAAGGTATTATTCTAAATAAAATAAGGCAGTCACAAAAGGGGCAAGTATTGTCTAATTCCATTTCTATGAGGTTCCTAGAGTAGACAAATTTATAGAGACAGAAATTTGAATGATTGTTGCTGGAGGTTGAAGGGAATGGAGAATTAGTGTTCAGTGAGTGCAGAGCTTCAGTTGCAAAGACAAAAAGTTCTAAAGGTGTTGTAGGTGATGGCGACACAAAATGTGAATGAAAATGAATGAAGTTAAATGTACTGTACATTTAAAATGGTAAACTTTTATAAAATAATGAATTGCCTACCTGAAACATATGTTAATCACTTTTACCTCAATAAAGTAATTAAATTGAATAAATAAAGGTGAATTTTATTATGTGTATTTCACTACATGTTTTTATATTTTGATTTTATTTACCCACATGTTTCGGACTATGAGATGCACTCCCCCCCGAATTTGGGAGGAATAATGGTTGTTAATGCTGCTGTTGAGTTCTGTTTACATTTACATTAGTGAAGTATTATGTTAATTATGTTATTAAATATGTTACCACATTTTTTGCTTCAAAATTTTTTTTCCTATTTTCCTCCTCTAAAACCTAGGTGTGTCTTATGGTGAAAAAATATGGTATATATATTTTAGAGAGAGGGGAGGTAGAGAAAAAGAGAAGACACAGACGTCAATTGTTTGCCTTTTGCACACCCCCAAAAAGGGACGTGCCCATAACTCAGGTATATGCACAGATTGAGAATCAAACCAGCAACCTTTCAGTTCACAGGCAGATGCTCAATCCACGGAGCCACACCAGCCAAGGCATATTTATCACAATTTTTAAAAAATGTTAAGTCTTTGCCCATTATCATTTATCCCCTCTATACCCATATCCACCTCCCTCTGCTCTCCTCCCCCTAGCTATCACCACACAGTTGTCTGTGTCCATGACTCTCTCTCTCTCTCTCTCTCTCTCTCTCTCTCCCTCCCTTCATTTGTTGATGGACTGACAGACTTAACTTGCAGTGGAGAACACACAATACAGTGTACAGATCACATGTGGTGGAATTGTGCACTGGAAACCTGTATAATTTGTTAACCACTATCACCCCCAATAAATTTAATAAATAGAAAAAGAGAACTGTGAGAAATAAGTTGCTGTTCTTTAAGTAAAATATGTATATATATAAATTAGGAGTTAATAATTAAAAAAGCAGAAATTTTTAAAATGTAGATATTAAACAGAATATAATTCATTTATTCCAAGTAAATGTCTGATCTTTTTTAGAAATACCACTTACAGGAAAAATCAGCTTTTTAAGGAGAAAATGGTATTGCATATTTTTTAAATCACCCTCAAAACAACTGAGATGAATAAAAAAGCATGTCAGTATAGCTTTTTCCAAAACATTGTGCACATAGATTTCTTTAATGTGCCTATAAAATCCATATGTTTTTTAACTCTGAAAGGAGACAATAATTTCAGTATTTATTCTAGTTTTACAGCTTTTCTTCCAGTAAATGAAATAGCAGTGTAGAGCAAAGGGCCTCATATATTCACTTCTTTTTTTTCTTTTCTTTTCTTTTCTTTTCTTTTCTTTTCTTTTCTTTTCTTTTCTTTTCTTTTCTTTTCTTTTCTTTTCATTTGGCAAACTTTCTTTCAGGGGAAGAGAAGTTGTCTCATAAACAAGAGAGCTTGATTCATCCTTCTAACTAATCATATCAACTGAGCTCCTGCCAAATGGCCACACACTGTCATTATCATTGTTTTGATGCAATTCAGTCGGCTTTCCTTTTCCCTAAGAAAAAGGTATTTTTAACTGAATTAATACAATTTTAAAGACTAAACATCATAATCCAAAGCTTTAGAACAAATAATGGCTTTACTGGTTCCAAAAATATACATTGATATGAAAGAATTACCTGGGTGAAGGGAGATTAAATTTTGGTTACTTTCCACAAACCAGGAATAAGTGAGATCCTGAATGAGCAGTCAGAAGACCTTGAATGGGCAAGTCTGGGACACTGAGTGATCAGGTGATGGGCCCTGAGTAAACAGGTAAGAAACTCTAAGTGAGCAGATGAGGGGCACTGATTCAGTAAGAGAGGTCACTGAGCAGGTGGGTACCATTGGAGTAGGTGTGGACACTGAATTAGCAAGTGAGAGACACTGAGAGTGAGTTGGTGAGGGACACTGAGTGAGCAAATAAGAGACACTAAGTGAGCAGATGAGGAACCTGATGACACCACACATTTTTCCACATCTAATTAAATTTGTTAAATGTCCCTTTTTGTAGCCATTTACATGAAGTTTAATTTCTGTGAGAGTAGTACAACCTTGAAAAGGTCTCTATTTGCAATTTTTGTAATATTTTATTCTGTTCCTCAGGTACTGGTTTTGAATCCCTAAACTGTCAGTGAGCTGATTAAGAGACATGTCTGCTTAGACCAAAGAATGCCCTCTTTTCAGCTCTGTGACTTTAGTTTCTATTTTGAGTGGCTATCACCTGCATTTTTAAACTTGCCTGGCAGACTGCCATCCAAACATGTATTCCCATCCACAGTTCCAAATTAATTTTCTGAAAAGGATGTTCTCTCCACTTTGTATGCACTCCTCTGTCCAGCCTAGCCCTCCAACATTTATCGTTTGTAAAGGACACAACTACCCACACAGCTGCCAAAAGCAAACCCTGAGTCATCTTCAATTCTGCTCCATCAAAGCTGAAACTGAATCACTAATGAAACGCAGTAAAATGTATCTCCTTAACTAATTAAATGTTTTTCATTATTTCTATTTTTACAACATACTTTAGTCCAGCCTCTAATTCTTTCTTCCCTAGATTGTCAAATATACACAAAAAGGAAAAATTATGGTGTTATTTTACAAGTGCCAGTGGGAAAATTGGTTTTCCATATGGGAATAAATAAAACATAATACTTACTTCACACTATACACAATTATGAATTAATTTGAGATAGACTATAGATCTAAATGTGAAAGATAAACAATAATGCTTAACAAGGAAGCATAAGAAACTATTACTATGGGTTTTCTGGTCTTGAATAAGACAAAAAAAGGACTTATTACAATAGATTTCATTAAAATAAAGAAATTCTATTCCTCAAAAGATACCACTAATAGAGTAAAAAACTACAAGCTACAGCCTGAGAAAGCATATTTGCTATATCTACCCCAAAAGATGTGCTCAGACTATGTATCTCAAAATTAATAACAAAAATATTATAACTCAATAAAAATATGGAAAGATTTGAATAGGCCCTTACAAAAGGAATATCTAAATGGCAAATAAGCATACATAAAGGTATTTGAAGTAGTAACTCATCAGGAAAATGCAAACTAAAACCCTTATTAGAGATCATGTATAAATACACACTGACTAGAATAAAGCTCACAAGACTGGTAATATTGTTAACAAAGGTGCAGAATTTTCTTAGATGGCTGGTGGCATACAATTTAATAGAATTATTTTAGAAAATGCTTTTAATATATTTATTAAGCTAAATAGTCACCTATTTTATAATCTGACAATTTTATCCTAAATTTTTTATGTAAAGAGAAATAAGCATATGTGTCCATCAAAAATGTTTGTATATAAAAATGTTTGTCACTGGAGCTCCTGTGGCACAATCAGTTATTGCATAGTACTTATAAAAATGTTTGTCACAACTGTATTTTTTAAAGTATATTTTATTGATTATGCCATTACTGTTTTCCCAATATTTTCCCTTTCTCCCTCCTCCACCCTCCACCCCCAGCCTTCTAGCATTCTCCCCCTTAACTCATGTCCATGGGTTGTACATATAAGTTCTTTGAGTCCTCTGTTTCCTATACCATTTTGACCTCTCCCCATTTATTTTATGCCTACCAATTATACTTCTTATTCCCTGTACCTTTTCCCTACTATTCCTCCCCTTCCTCTCCCCACTGAAAACCCTCCATTTGAGGTCCATTTCTCTGATTCTGTTCCTGTTCTAGTTGTTTGCTTAGTTTTTGTTTTTGTTGTTTTTCTTTTTTTTAAAGTTCATCTGTTGATATTTGTGAGTTTGCTGTCATTTTACTGTTCATAGTTTTTGATCTTCTTCAATTTCTTAGATAAGTCTCTTTAACATTTCATATAAGGGCTTGGTGATGATGACCTCCTTTAACTTGACCTTATCTGGGAAACACTTTATCTGCCCTTCCATTCTAAATGATAGTTTTGTTGGATAGAGTAATCTTGGTTGTAGGTCCTTGTCTTTCATGACTTGGAATACTTCTTTCCAGCCTCTTCTCGCCTGCAAGGTTTCTTTTGAGAAATCAGCTGATACTGTTGGTTCCCTGAATATTTTGTTTTATTTCATTTTGGGTATCTTTCATTTGGTCTTTCATTTTGTGACCAAGCTTAATCAGTTCTGTGAGCATTTTGATTACCAGGGCTTTGAACTCTCCATCAGATAGGTTGGTTATCTACTCATCACTTAGTTCTCTTTCTGGAGTTTTGCTCTGTTCTTTCTTTCATTTGGGCCATAATTCTTTGTCTCAGCACACTGGGCTTGTTGGTGTGGTTGACTGTTTCTTTAATTCCTTGGTTGTTGGAGTTCCATGCAATTTGATTTTCTGGCACTTCTGGTTGTTTATTGATTTTAAACTGGTTGTTATCCTCCTTTTGGTTGTGTGAGGAAGTGAAGGGTTTCTACCTACACCTCCATCTTGGCCAGAACTCTGCCACAACTTTATTGATAATCAGTGCAAACTGGAAATAACCAAAATATTCACCAACAGAATAATGAATTAAAAGATGAAGGTACACTAATAAAATGAAAAAGAAGAGAAAACTGACACATGCAATAGACAGATAAATTTTCCAGATGTAATATGGAGCAAAAGAAGCTAGACAGAAAGTAATATATACTGGGCTATGACATATATATAACATTCAAGATCAGGTATAAAGAACTAAAGTCAGAAAACCAGTTACTTCTTTTAGAAGGAAGAGTATTGGCTGGAAAAACATGATGCACATTCTGAGTCCTGGAGACATTCTCTACTCACTCAGATTGGGGGAAACACTGGTGTACCACAGAATTTTAGAGATTAATTTGTGTGTGTCATGAGATGAAAAAGGTTGTAAATCACTGCATTAGAGCAATACTTATGTTTTATGGTATGTCTATTTATATATTTTCTCCAAGTCTTCTTAAGTAAAACCTTAGGTTTTGCTAAGTTAAATTAAATGATGGGCATATATTGAATACCAGATTATTATTTTTTTATTGTTGTTCAAGTACATTTGTCTCCATTTTCACCCTACCATAGCCTCCTGCCCCACCCATCACCACCTCCCACCCTCAAACCCAACCTCTTTGGCTTTGTCCATGTGTCCTTCATACATGTACCTTGATGCCCCTCCCATTATCCCTTATTATCCCTTTCCCTCCTCCCCTCTGGTTACTGTCAGATTGTTCTTTATTTCAATGTCTCTGGTTGTATTTTGCTTGCTTGTTTGTTTGTTAAAATATAATACTGATACATTCAAATGATACATTTATCATTGAATACAGGTTTTTTTCTTTTGGTTTCCTTTTACAAAAGACCTAAATATATTTGGATCTATTACTGTGTAAATATGTTTTGTGCCACATTAAAAAATACTGAAGGAAGTATATACATCTAAAAATTATGAAATATATTTATAAGTCTGCCAATCCACAAAATGATAATATAAGAGCTAGTCCACAATTGCTTACATTTTTAGTTTCACTAGGAATTAATTATTATAAGGGTAAAGAATTCTAATCAACATATGTACTTAAAACTACTTAGAAATAATAAGAGTAGAAACAAACAACTATTTATGAAAAATTGGTAAGGAAAAAGAATGATTGTTCCAAAATAGAAAAAAGTGAGAACAGTTACAAAATTGTAGAAGGTTTGAGGAAAAAGAATCCTGGAGGAAAATGTTATGCATAGTTCAACTAACTAAGGTTAAAATAAAATTAATTATATTTTAAAAATGAGTTTTAATATCAAAGAGAGAAGTTAAATTAATTAGGCTTATTTAGTATGTTAAATTTCATGAGGAGCATTGTCAAATATAAAGTGATACTGTCTGTGTTATGTTGTATTTGCCTAGCTTTTTTCTCTCAGCATGTTTTGTGATCTATCCAATTGTTGCAAGTATCAGCAATTCATTGCTTAGAAGGATTTTATTGTTGCTGTCATTTGAGTATTATACAGTTTGTTTATCCATTTACCCATTATAACATTTTTTATTATTTCCAGCTTTGACTTTTTTGAATAAAGCTGCTATAAACACTAATGTACAAGTATTTCCATGGTATATGGAATATGTTTTCACTCCCTTTGGGTAAATACTTAAAAGTAAAATTCACTTTTTTGAATAAAGCTGCTATGAACACTCCTGTACAAGTATTTGTATGGATTATGTTTCATTTCCTTTGGGTAAATACTTAAAAGTAAAATTGTAAGCTTCTGTGATAAATGTATCTTTAAGTTATAAGAATTGTTGGACTGTTTTAAAAATTATATCATTTCACATTCTCACCAACAATGTATTAGACTATCAATTGCTACAGATACTATCCAATCAGTATTTTTGTCTTAGCTATTATAGCTTGTGAATATTTAATATCTCCTTATCATTTTAATTTTATTTTCTTGGTAATTAATGATGCTGACTAATTTATAGTGTATATATAGTACAATATATGGTCTGTTGTTTGTATCCTGATAATTAAATTGTAAGAGTTCTTTATACAAGATGGAGCACAAGACAGTTTACAGTTGTGAATGCATGAAATACAAAGTTTCATATTGTAGTATTGTTTTTTATTGTATTATTTTCCATGTGAGCAACTATAAACCTACTTTAACCCACTCTGCATATTGTCTATAAAAGTGTTTGGTCAAATTTATGTGTTGCAGATAGTAATTTTACTTTTTCATGTTGTCTTTTGGAGTGTTTTTAAGTTTGATTATGTTTATTTTATCAAATTTCCATTTGTAGTTTGTACCTGTTATGTCTTGTCGAAGAGATCTTTGCCTACTCTAATCTTGTAAGATTATTTCTTCTATGTTTTCCCCTAGAAATGTTACAGTTCCATAGTTTTAATTTCTATTTAAGGTGTGAGGTAAGCAGTGATAGTAATTGTTATTCTTTATCAGTGTGAAGATATCACAATACTGTTTATTGAAAAGAATATCCATTCATTTGTCTATAGCATTACCTTTATAAATTAATTTTGTAAACATTTAATTCCCCATTGACACCTATGTGAAAAAGAAGTTCTAAAGAAGGTAATATATATCCTTAAAAACTTTAAAAGAAGGTAGTGTTATGTCTGAGGCTATCCCATGTTCACTCCATATAAATTAAAAAATCTGCTTCTCAATTTCTACAAAACTAACATTTAATGGAATTTTTTGAGATGCTTTTAACTCAGTTAATTAGAGGATGTGCATCTTTTTAATATATTGAGAGAAACGTTAAGATCTTCACAAACATGGTAAAATCATCTTTTTATTTCACTCTAATTAATATCTTGCAGTGTTCAGTAAAGGTCTTCCAAGTTTTGTTAATACTTTAAGAATATTATGATTTTGATGCTAATTTAAAATCTTATTTCCAGTACTTTTACTGATAGGCCATAAATATTGAATATAATTAGTTTAGTATATTAACCATTAATTTTGAGAAATCATTAGATTTTCTTAGTATTTCTGGTAGATAGATGATTGACATATTAGTATTTTTACATATATGATGATAAATAAAAATCAAAGAAGTTTTACTTTCATATTTCTATAACTTTTATTTTTTTCCTTGACTTATTCCACAGAATAAGACTTCAGGTGCAGTTTTTTTTATTGTTGTTCAAGCACAGTTGTCTTCATTTTCACCCCACCACAGCCTCCCACCACATGCATCCTGCCTTCCACCCTTGAACCTACCCCCCTTTGGCTTTGTCCATGTGTCCTTTATACATGTTCCTTGATGGATCATCACCTGTTTTCCCCCATTATCCCTCTCTCCCTCCCCTCTGGTTACTGTCAGTTTGCTCTTTATTTCAATGTTTCTGGTTATATTTCTCTGGCTTGTTTTTTTTTTTATTAAGTTCCACTTATAGGTGAGATCATATGGTATTTGTTTTTCACCGCCTGACTTATTTCACTTAGTATAACGCTTTCTAGTTCCATCCATGCTGTCACGAAAGGTAGGAGCTCTTTCTTTTTGTTGGGTAGTATTCCATTGCGCAAATGTACCATGGTTTCTTTTTTATCCACTCATATACTGGTGGACATTTAGGTTGCTTCCAGCACTTGCAGGTGCAATTTTGAATAGAGATGATAAGAGTAGACATCTTTTCCTTTCTCCTAGTCTTAATGAGAAAGTTTTCAGTCTCTCATTTATTAGCTTTATCTTCCTTATGTTTTTAAAAGAAAGTTCTTTGTCCATGTGTTCTTTATACCTGTTCCTTGATGACCCTTCCCTTGCTTTCCTCATTATCCCTCTCTCCCCACCCTTCTGGTTATTGTCAGTTTCTTCTTTATTTCAATGTTTCTGGTCATATTTTGCTTGCTTGTTTGTTTTGTTGATTAAGCTCCATTTATAGATGAGATCATATGGTATTTGTCTTTCACCTCCTGGCTTATTTCACTTAGCAAAATGCTCTGCAGTTCCATCCATTGGTAAAGGGTGGGAGGCAAGAATGAGGGGGACAGGGGCTAGTGGTGGGGGGATATTTGAGACAATTCTACTTGAACAACAATAAAAGTAAATAAAAATGAAATACTTCAGGCAATCTGTAATTCTTAAGAAAATTTAAAATATAAAAAAGTTCTTGATAGTATTATTGTGAGGAATTATGTTGATTGATTTTTCAAATATAAACCAACCTTGACTTCTTTGGATAAATGTCACTTGGCTATATTATATCTATAATATATAAGCATATATATACATACACACAGACACACACACATATGAATTTTTCTTCACATAATATAATTAATATTTATAATTTTTTTATCTTGCTATGCTTGTGCCTGGTTTTAATGCGAAGTGATGTTGCTATCAAAAGCGACTTAAGATGTATTCTTTCTATCACATTCTTAAAACATTTTTGGTGGACTGGTGATAATTCTTTTTTAAGTGTGTAGTGGAGTTTATCATTAAGGACATCAATCGGGGCCTGGTGTTTTCTATGGTGCACTGTGTGTGGTGTGCGTGTATGTGTGTTCAGGCTTAATATTGTTATAACATTTTATATTTTAAGAAATTTATCTATCTCACAAATTGACAAGTTCATTTGCATGAAATTGTTCATAATATTGACTAATTCTTTTTATGCTTAAAGGATCCATAGTAACATTCTATCTTTCTTTCCCAATAAAGGTAAACTTTGAAAAAATCAGTCTAGCTAGAGTTATACCAACTTCATTAATATTTTCAAAGGATTGAAATTTTATTTTATTGATTTTTCTTGATAGTTTGACATTTTCTAGTTTATTGATTTTATGTTTATTTGAATCGTGGTCTTTCTAATATTTGCTTTGGGTTAATTTACTTTTTTATCTAATCTCTTCAGATTATACAATATATCATTGAATTGATATTAGACAGTCTACTTTTCTATTACATACAATTAAAAATCTGAATGTGTGTCAAAGAACTATACCCCATTCTTATCAATACTTTTTATTTTTTTCCATTCAAAATATTTTCTATTTTCCCTATCGTCTGTTCTCTGACCAGTGATGCATGTATGCATGTACTCGTACATTATTTTATTATTACTGCATACATGGATTCTAGATGAGAATTTGGAATATTTGCATTATACTGGCAGAATATTACAAGAAAGTTTTAATTTATTATTGATTTTAATAAAAAGCCAATGAGTATCTGAAAACAGGAAACTGGGAAAAAAAGCTTTTAAAAATAAACTGAGGGATAAAAGAGAAACAGAGGCATGGATCCAAGGAATAGACTGATAGCTGTCAGAGGAGAGGTGGGATGGAGGACCAGATGAAAGGAGGTGAAGAAATTAGCCAAAGAACACACATGCATGACCCATAGACACAGACAACAGGTGGTGCTGGCCAGAGAGAAGGGGAGTTAGTAAGGGTTGAGTGGAGGCTGGCTCAGGGGCACAGGGGATAACATGGGGACATCTGTAATAATGTGAATAATAAAAATAAAGAAAAAAGTAAAGAAATAAAGCCATACTCTCAAGCATAGGTTTTGAAATCTTATTATTTACACAGAAAATCTCATTGCCAATAGCTCAAACACATCAACTCCAGGTATGCTGGTGGCAGAGGCAAATTGGTGACAGTTTTCAGTATTTTGGTCCTTATAAATTGTGAACAAACCTGTAAGATTAAAATGTCTTACAAGTTTACTAGGCCAGTGATACTTCCAAAGGCCAATCTTTCTGTTGAAATCTCAGTTTGAATAATAGTAAATGTTGTGTTATGTTCACAGTTCATTTTCATCAGCCATCAGGTAAAGAATAAATCTAGATGTGGAGGGACTGCATGCCCAGGGGTGGTAAGAATTCAGGGTTATTGAAATAGCAGTGATCATAGATTCAATATTAAATTGGCACAGCACCTAAGATAAAGTTCTTAAATCTTTAATTCTCTGATCATTTTGTTCTTATCAGGTCAGAAAGAATTAACCCTTAAAATACTCAGAACACTATTTATTGAATGACACTTTATTTTATGCAACTCTCCATGTGGTCACGAGAGCAGGGCAAGCCCATGCCACTGGATAGAAACAGGAATTCAGTCTGAGGTTATAAAATTTTATGATGTTTGACATCTTGCAGAGAGTGAAGGGACACATGGATGTGCTTTTCTCTTTTCTGATTTTATCCATATAGGACTAAAATCATCTAAAAATTGGTTAAATTCCAAAAATATAATTCTAATAATAAGATTTGGGTTCCATATAGAATTGTCTAGAGATTTGCTCATTTTAACAAAAACATCAATGTCTTTAATTTTCTTTTTGATTATTCAGTGAAAAATCTGAACATATACAATGTGGGGGACAAAGTAGGTTTATAGCTGTTTTATTGAAAATAATACAATAATTAATAAATAATAATATGAGAATAACTATTTCATGTACTCTAACTGTAAATCTAATTCTGCCCCAGCCTGTATTATATTTATGAAATATATAATATATTTGTTAAAAACGAAAACATATAATAAGCTATCCTTAATCATCTGGGTGCAAAAGTGCTTCCCAACCCCTGCCTAGTAGACCACAGGGGACTATGGAAAAGATTTGTGTCTATGTATTGGACTCTTTCCTCAAGGCCTAGGACAACACTATGTAGTCAATCATTACTAAAAACTTGGTGAATGAATAAATACATTACTATACCTGGTAAATGTTTACTGATGGAAAATATGTCCTTGTTGAAAATAATTTAGTTTATATATCTAAATATTATAGTATTTTAAAAATAAATTACATAAACCATGTATTTATCAATCCAGTTATATAACTTGTAATGTGCTAAATATTTCAAGTGTATATAGAATTGTCTTTGCTTTGATCTGTATAATTGAGTTTTAGCTAACATTTTTTTTCAAATAGTGTGAGTCTAACCTGAAAATGTGATATTTTGTTTTGAAGTTTTATAATATCAAGTTTCCTAATTTGGAGCCCATCAAGATTAATTTATGTGTTAGTAAAACATATACTACATTATCTGCCAGATTGTCAAAGCCACTGACAAGCAACATGTGTGGCATACAAAGAGATGAATAATCAATTTGGAAACAGATTTAAATGTAAATTTTCATTTAAAATATGCATTTTTAAAGACTGGATTTTAATATTTTTGTACATTTACAAAAACCAGAAATTATGTTCATTGAAATTTTAATGCTATACATTCTTAAATATTGATTTTGGAGTCTGTTTCAATTCAAGGATAGACATTTTTCTGGGAAAATCATATGGGTAGTGTAATATTTTTTCTACCAACTTGCAGAAGTTTGTTTATATAACTTTTTAAATAATAGCTTCAACAGTGTAAATTCCATAAAGTTTTGAATGTGTGTACACAAACTGACATACTTGGAAAATATTTCACCTTTTATTACAGAATTCTTAAAAGGATTTTGTCAAAAACCTGCATCAGACCATTTCATCAACACAATAGGAAGTATTCATTCCTACTCTATTTCGCCCATTGTGGTTGCTATAATGGGCATGCACTACCCACCTCCTAAAAATTCCAAAGTCTCTGTGAGGTTATTGTAAACATTACGATAAACTATGGTGGGCTGAGTATTGTACACAAGTTCTGATTTTCCAACTAGTATTGAAGATCAAATCTCACTGCCTCATGAACACGATGGGACCACACCAGACAAACCATTGATGAATGTACCATTATGGAGGAAAGATAATACACATAATTAAGACTTTTTTAAAATAAAACTTAAAATACTTGAAATAAGAGATGAACATTCTATAAAGGGATATTTAGAATCAACACCCTGCTCTGTAAAAATGATGAAATTGCAATCTAGAATATTATTTAGAAGTTGGCATTGGACATGACTATTCAGTGATGATAAATTTAAAAGGCAAGATATTTCTGAAAAGACCTCATCTATCTGATAGACCAGCATTTTCCAGTAGAATTTCTGTGACGTTGGAATTATTCTGCATGTGCACTACCTAATATGGTAGTTTCTAACAGTTCCTAAAATGCAGCCCATACAAGTCAGGCACTGAATTTAAAATTTATTTAATTTTAGTTAGTTTAAATTTAAATAGCTGCATGTGTCTATACTGTATGGAAAGTACAGCTCTAGATAGAAAATGAGATTTTAGAGAAAAAAGATGGTTAAAAAATAAGATGTTTATTAGCATTTAGATTAGTATATGGTAAGATATACAGTTTCTTACTAGGTGACATAGAATCCATCACACCAATTATATGAAAAAATGTACTTGCAGAAGATTAAGTTCTGCCAGCTACCAGGAGTACCC
The DNA here is from genome assembly GCA_028533065.1 of Trachops cirrhosus. NCBI lineage: Eukaryota > Metazoa > Chordata > Mammalia > Chiroptera > Phyllostomidae > Trachops > Trachops cirrhosus. The sequence continues at coordinate 78,342,754 of CM052544.1, forward strand.
AAATCACACTTAACCAGAACTGGGTCTTACCTATGCCTTAAGTGGTTTTACAGGATGAAATGAGGAACCCTAGTAGTCTCACACTATTCATAATTGTCTTAAGGTTTTGGAGAACAGAGGTCTGCATGTCCTGAGGACATTCTGGTGACTAACACACGTTATGGGGACATGCCACAGGGTGGTGCTGAGATCATCTGTCAAAGGTGCTCGGCAGATTATAAGACTCAGGTAAGTTACAGAAAGCTCCCAAAGTTCTGAATGAGTTTTTGAAACTTACACAGCCATCTTGTATATATCTACTGAACCTTTCATCTTAGGGTTACATATATCAATACACTAATGCACACCCATGTAACTGACATCACCATAATCAAGATGTAAACATCTGCATTACACCAAATACTCCACTGATCCTCTTTGAAATCAATCCCTTTCCTTGTCCCCAGGCTTTCTGTCACTGTGGATTAGTTTTTTCCATTCTAAAACTTCATACATGTAAATCATAGTTTATGATCATTTGGGTTTGACTTCAAATAAGCATTACATTTTGAGTTTTATTTATGTGGATGTGTATCAGTAGTTCATTCCTATTTATCACTGAATAGTATATCATTTGTGACTATACCACAATTTTATTTGTTCATCTACTGATGAACATTTCTGTTATTTATAGTTCTGGGTCGTAATGCATAGTACTCCTCAAACACAAGTAGTGTATGTGTGTTTGTGTGCACATCTGCCAATGTGCACATAGTCACCTGTGTGTTTTCAGTGCTCTTGAGTTTATACCTGAAAATAGAATTTCTGGGTTGCACAGTAAAACCTTCTTTATGAGAAAGTATGTCAACAAATTAGAGAATTTTCATTATTTGAGATGTAATTTAATGTTGCAACCAATAAATCTCATGGAAGTATTATTTATATTTTATTATTATGCTTTTCTATTGTAATGGTTATTTTACCTATGCCTTTTAATAGGTACTGAAATATAATCTATTATGGATGTAGATGTAATATAAAATAATAAAACTGAAACCAAACACCCAACATTGTGCCACTTATAGTTTTTGATCCTTTCTTTTAAAATCAAATGACCTGCATTTATAGGATATGTATTTAGAAAATATTTAAAGAATAATTTATAGTTTCTGAAGTATTTTCCCTGATATTTCATAATTTCACTGGAACTTAATACCATTTTATTTATTTTATCTACTAATACAAAATTGTATTATATATTATATATAGTTGTATTATGCACACTAACACCAAAAAATTGGTTCATTTCCCAATAAAGTATAAGAGTGATATTAAATGTTATGCTTTTAATACTATGATTTGAGAAAAACCCTAATGTTTTCAACACAAAGACCTTCAACAATGTTAGACATTGGCACTGCAAGTTGGCTTTCCCAGTTTTTCACAGAGAAATCATAGATGGTCTTTGGATAGAGGAAACTATCTCAAGAGATGCAAGAAGAATAGCTAAATGACTAGTTGAAAAGTCTTCAGCCTGTGCAAGTGAAAGCAATCACAGTTGATTACTGCAGAACTTCCTACTTCCTGGCAGCTGGCTAATTTTTTATCAACAAAGATGCCTGTTTTATCTTGGCTCCTATCTTTAAATGATATCATACTTAAATTTTGGAGATTAGAAACAAGAAGCAAAAGTTTCAGCTGTTGAAAATTGAAAAACATTGCAAAGGCAAACACATTCTGTACAAACTTTAATTAAATAAAATTACTTGTCTTACTGAACAATCAGCAGCACATTCATCACCACCTACCCTTCTAATTAATTTTTACCTATGCATGTGCAATTCTGGTCATTTCTTCAATGCTTCCTTTTTTTACTGTTGTTTTCATCTGGACATTGTCAGGATATAGGACAAGCTCACTTGTCTTTCTAACTTACATGTGGGCTTTTTTCCAGAGAGTACGTTTAAAAAGTTTTAAAGTTAATAACATTAAAAATAAGAAAGTAATTTCAAGATATCCAGTTGGAAATAACACAAATGGATCTGAAAACTTCACATTGCACAAATGCCTCGAACCTATTTATATAGAATAAAATTAAGCATTATTTTCCTTTCTTTTTCTTCTTCATTTCATGTTTGCTTTATTATTATTTTCCAAAAAAGCTACATCATCAGAGCCAATAGAAAAACAGCAAGGTGAAGCATGAGAAAGTTAATCTGTGTTAGGACAGAACCAGAAGAACTTTGTAGGCCTTTCACACTCGTACTCTTGGAAATCTCATTCCTATGATACCAAATTATTTAACTTTATCCCATCCTATATTAAACTAGAATTTGTGTGCTGTTATTTAAGAGTTCTGTTATTAAAGAGTATTTAAAAATTACAGTATCTAGTTGATATAATGTAATGTTACATATACATTTAATGAATGGTTTATTAATTTTTGTGGTTTTCTATTTGTGTTTTGGAGCTTTCCTAGCTCCCTCTATACACTTAAACAATTTTGTTGGTCCTGGAGTACAGTGTTACATAAAGCCTAGTGGAAAATCAAGCTCTAAAAAGAGGTGTCAAGAATAAAATGGGTATTGGCATGTACATAATCCACCTGAAGAGCTAAGGTGGTGTTTCCCTTAACTTTCTAACTTCGATCTCAGGCACTGTTTGCTTGAGATCTTTCAGTTTAAAACAATCAGTTCTTTTCTTTCTTTTCTTCATCTTTCTTTCTGTCTTTTTTTCTTTCTTCTTTCTTTCTTCCTCTTTCATTATTAATAAAACATCTTTATTGTGGTAAAAACATATAAAACATACTATCCTTAATTTTTTGTTTTATCTTTTAGGGAACTTTTATTTTTTTTCAATTGTTCATTAGAGTTGTTCCATATTTTTTCCCATTACTCTTCCCTGCCCTGACACCTGCCCACTCCCATTGTCAAATCCCTCTACCATTGTCTATGCCCATGAGTTTTTTATTCATGTTCCTTGGCTTTAAATTTTTTAAGTGTCCAGTTCAGTGGCATTAGGTACATTCATATTGTTGTGCAACCATCCACTATCATCCATCTCCAGAACTCTTCAACTTGTGAAACTGAAACTTTATATCTGTCAAAGACTTCTTTCCCATCCTCCTTTCTCCAGTCTTTGGAAACTACCATCTATTTTTTTTTGTTGTTCCTATGAGTTCCAGGTTCTTCATATTAGTGAAATCATAAGTATTTATCTTTAGTGTCTGGATTATGTCAGTTAACACAGTATCCCCAAGATTCATACATATTGCAACATGAGTCAGATTTACTTCCTTTTTAAGGCTGAATAATATTCCATTGTGTGTGCATGTCTATATATATTTTGTTTATTCATCCGTTTGTGAACATTAGATTGCTTTCACCTTTTGGCTATTGTGAATAGTGCTGAAATGTTTATAACAACAAATTCCCCCTTTAGAATTGCTTTTGCTGTGGTCCATAAGTTTGGGTATGTTGAACTTTTATTTTCATTTGTCTCTAAGTATTTTCAAATCTGTGATTTCTTCTTTGATCCATTGATTGATTTACAGTATATGGCTTTATTTTCACCAGTTTGTGAGTTTTCTACTTTTCTGTTATTGATTTCTAACTTTGTCTTGTGACCTGAGAAGATACTTTGAATGACATATATTTTTTTTAAATCTATTGAGAATTAACTTTTGGTCTAACATATATCTGAAGATCTAGAGAATATCTCATGTGCACTAGGGAAGAATGTGTATGTCATTGTTGTTGAATAGAGAGTCCTGTATGTGTCTGTTAGATCCAGTTGTTTTATTGCATTGTACTTCCATTATTCAAAATGGTATATTAAAGCTTCCAAATATTGTTATGAAAATGTCTATTTTCCTCTCATTCTATCAACTTTTTCTTTATACATTTTGATGGTCTACTATCATGTGTATGATTATTAATAATTGTTATATATTTTTGTTGTATTAGACTTTTATAAATAATATTCTTCTTTTTTTCTGGTAATCTTTTTGTTTTAAACTCTATTTTGTTATAGCTACCCTGCTTCTTTTGGTACCAACTTGTCACTTCATATAATTAATTATCCATCCCTTCACTTGAAATCTGTTTGTGCTTTTGGATCTAAAATGAGTCACTTGTAAACATAAATAATTGGATTACTCTTTTTATTCAAAATCCATTCCACTAATCTCTGTCTTCTAATCATAAAGTTTAATCTAATTACATTTAAAGTAATTACGAATGAAGAAAAACTTCTATCATTTTGTTATTTGTTTTCTAAATGCCTTGTAAGATTTTTCACCTCATTTCTTGTGTTACTATATTTCTTTCTGTTGATTTTTTTTGCTAGTAATATATTTTCCCTTCTCATTTAATTTTTATAAGTTGTATAGCTATTTTCTTTGTGGTTACTATAGGGATTATATTTAACATCTTAAAGTTATAACACACTAACCTTATTTTATTTAATATTTATTTATTCATTTTTTAGAGAGAGGGTAGGAGAGGGAGAAAGAGAAAGAAAAACATTGATGTGAGAAAAAAATTTTGAGTGGTTGTCTTTCATATGCACCTCAACCGGGGACCAAACCTTCAACCTAGACCTGTTCCTAGACCAGGAATTGAACCCTCCATCTTTCAGTTTGCAAGATGACACACAACCAAATGAACTACACTGGCCAAGGGAATACTCTTATTTTAATTAATACTAGTTTAACCTCAATAATATACAGAGTCTCTGCATCTTTACAGCTGAATCCTAACCACTTTTAGTTATTGATGTCACAAAATTGCATCTTTAGACATAGTGTGTACAAAAGATAAACTAATACTTTTTAATGTGCTGTTTCTCAAATTATGTAGAAGACAAAAATATAGAGTAATAAACCAAAGTTACAACTTTAGACTAATGTATTTTTAAATATATATATTTTTAAATATTAGTTTTGTTATATAAGTTGTGATGGTAGGAAAATGGAGACAACTGTACTTGAATAACAATAAGAATAAATAATAAATTTTTAAAATGTGCAAGTTAATAAATTTGCTGTGACACATTTATAGAATTAATAATAAATAATACATAATTATTTCAATAGATGCAGAAAAAGATATTTGATAGAATTCAGTATTGTTTCATGACTATAGAAAACTTTCAACAAATTGGTTATAAAAAGAACATATCACAGCATCAAAATAGCCATATATGACAAACCTACAGCTAACATTCTCAGTGATAAATGGTTAAAAGCCTTCTTGTTAAGCTCAAGAAAAAGGCAAGGGTGCCCATTTTCACCACTGTTATAAAACATAGTACTGGAAGTCCTAGCTAGAGCAGTTAGACAAGAGAAAGGAAATCACATCACCCTGACTGGTGTGGCTCAGCTGCATGGGCCACATCCTGCGAAGTAAAAGGTTGCCAATTCTTTACATGGTAGGGCATATGCCTGGGTTGCGGGGGTTAATCTTGCATCAGGGCGTGTATGAGATGCAACTGATCAATATTTTTCTCTTACATTTATGTTTCTCACCCTGCCTTTCTCCTTCCCTTCCCCCTCTCTAAAAAAATAAAAAAGTGGAATCTTAAAACAGTCAAGGCTTGTTTTAAAAAAGGCATCTACATCAAAATCCCAATGACATTTTTCACAGAAATAGAAAAAACTATCTTAAAAATTGTATAAAATCACAAGGATTACAAAATAGCCTGTCGCGGACCCCAACTTGTGGGGTCCACAGCATTGTAGCTGAGATAAAAGAAATTCACACGGACTACAGAATTCTGTGGAGAAAAAGAGTGGGCAGCTTTGCTCTCAAAAGGAGGCAAAAGCCTCAGCTTTTGCTTCAATGAGATTTTATTGTCTTTCTGGGCACATTACATGAAGGTCCTCATTAACTATGCACAGGTTTGCTTTAGGTGGTTACCTTTTACAGAAAACAAAGGAGAGGATGCCAGTAATCACATCACAGAAGAGGGATATTTGCAAATAAAAAGGCAAAAGTGGTTGAACCAGTTACAATCATCCTTGGAAAGTTTAGCATGGATTTTAGGAAGTTAATTTGCAGTAAATGTTTGCTGCCTCAATTTAGGGTGAGGGAGTTTTAGCAAAAGCAAGTCTCATAGCAGTCTAGGTACCGTGCAGGCCTGATTCCCCATGGGAGAACCTATCCATAAGCGTGGGTCCTGTGCATCTCTGAGTGGGAGCTGGGCCCACGCCACGCAGTGTGGTCTCCTATAATAGCCAAATTATTCTAATTAAAAATAATAAAGCGATTGCCATCACATTTCTTGATTTCAAATTATACTACACAGATATAGTGATCTATGTATACTGTCATATAACAAACACATAGACCAATGGAACCGAATTGATAGCTCAGAAGTAAACTCACACATAGAAGCTAAAATAATATTTGGTTAGAGAGCCAAGAATACTCAACAAGGAAAAGATTGTCTCTTCAATAAATGGTATTGAGATATATGGAGTTCTAGTCAAGAAGGCAGAATTGGTAAGTGCTGAGTTCACCTCCTCTCACTAGAGCATCAAAATTAAAACTAAATTATAGAACAACCATCATTGAGGACCACCTGAAGACTAACTGAACAAAATTCCTGTAACTAAGGATATAGAGAAAAAGCCATGTTAAGACTGGTAAGAGGGGCATAAAGGCAGAATTGGCAATTCCCACACCCACAGTTGTGTAGTTAAAAAGCAGGAAGTACATCTCAACTGAAGAGGTGTCCCCAAAGAATGAAGGATCCCAGGCCCACACCCAATTTCTAAGCCATGGCCACAGTGCCAGGGAGAGAAGTTCCCATATCGTATGGCTGTGAAAAGCCATGGGGTTGTGGTTGAGTGAGATAGAGGGCTTCTGGAGATTTGGGCCCTGCATGTCTTAAAAGGCCCAAACAGAGATGGACTCACTCACAAACTCATTCACTCTGCACTGCAGCATGCAAGCAGCAGCTTGAAAAGCACAAGGGGTATATAAAGAAAGGTTGAATTGAGAAGCTTCAGGTCAAAGCCCAGAGGGGAAGGGGTCAGGACAGCTCTCTCTGGGCACAGGCATGTTAGCAGATGCCAGTGCTCTTCTGTGGGACCTTTCTGTCACTCAGTCAGCAAGCACAGGTGTGCACCAAATCTGAGTTCTCCCTTAACTTGGCTAACGCTCTGTTCACCCTGCCCTGGTGATTCCCTGAAATGCTACTGTACCTAACTCTCACACCAGACCACAACCAATTCCAGTGGCATTTCCACACAAGCAGACTTCCTTGGCTCATGCTGTAGATTTTCCTAAAATATCTCAAAGATTCACAAACCCACACAAAGTAGCATCCAGCTTTGGGATGCCCCTTATCTTTTGTTAAGGAGCCCCAAGCCCAGCACATATGGAGACCAACTGCAGATCACTTTATAGGTCAACTGCAGATATCCTTATAGCTTGTTATATAGCAAGTACATGGTAACCAAAAATAATAATTCCACAACTAGTAAAAAAGAAATAAACAGAAAGGAATCCGAGCATATTATAGAAAGTCATCAATAGACAAGAAAAGAGTAAGAGAAAAAGAAACAGAGAACTACAAAACAACCAGAAAACAAATAAAATGGCAATAACTACATACATATCAATAATTATTTCAAATGTAAATGAACTAAATGCTCCAATTAAAAGAAATAAGGTAGCTGAATAGATAAAAAAAAAAAAGACCAATACATATGCTTGTAAGACACCCACTTCAGGTCAAAAGAAACACAGAGATTGAAAATAAAAGAATGAAAAAAAAACATTTCATGGTAATGGAGAAAAAAAAGCTGGGGCAAAAATATACTTATATATAATATAAGTATATATATTTATATATATATTTATTTATATTATATATACTCATTTGAGGCAAAAATATATTTTAAAACAAGGGCTGTAACAAGAGACAAAGCAAGGTATTACATAATAAAAAAAGACAATCCAACAAGAGGACATAACTCTTGTAAACATCTACACACATAACTTAGGAGCATTTAAATATGTAAAGCAAATATTGACAAAATTAACAGGAGAGGTTGACAGTAACAGAGTCAAAATAGGGAACTTTAAGACTCTTTTTGACACAATCAACAGATAAACTAGAGAGAAAACTGGCTATATACTTAGAAGTATTATAGAACCACTGGGTCTTAAGGCAGTTCCATTCCTAATTTTTTAAGGACACTCCATGCTGTTTTACACAGGGACTGATGCCCATCATCAGCGTGCAAAGGTTTCCTTTTCTCTACATGCTGACCAGCACTCGGTTGTTGATTTATTGATGGTAGCCATTCTGACAGGAGTGAGGTGGTATCTCATTGTGGTTGTAATTTGCACATCTCTGATAATTAGTGATGTTTAGCATCTTTTCATATATCTATTGGTCATTTGTATGTTGTCTTTGGAGAAGTGTCTATTCAGGTCCTTGGCCATTTTTTAATTGTAGTATATTTTTGATGTTGAGTTTTGTAAGTTCTTTATAAATTTTAGATATTAACCTCTTATCAGATATATTAGTGGAGAATATATTCTTCCATTTAGTGGGTTGTCTTTTCATGCTATTGATGGTAACTTTTTTTCTTATGCAAAACATTTTAGTTTCCTGTTTATATTTTATATTTTGCATGAGGAGACATATCAGAATAACTATTGCTACATGAAATGTCTGAGATTTTACTGCCTGTGTTTTATTCAAGGATTCGAGTCTAACATTTAAGTATTTAAGCCATTTCAAGTTTATTCTTGTTAAGGGGGTAAGAATATGGTCTAGTTTTTTGTGGGTTTTTTTGCACATTTGTGTCTAAGTTTCCCAACACAAATCATTAAACAGACAATTTTTAACCCCTTGTAGGTTTTTCCCTTCTTTGTTGAATATTAATTGACCATAAAGACATGAGTTTATTTCTGGGTTCTCTATTCTATTCCATTGATTTCCGTTTTTATGCCAGTTCCATACTCTTTTGAATGCTATGGACTTCTAGTTTGATATCAGGTAGCATGATTCCTCCAACTGTATTCTTTTTTCTCAAGAGCTGTGGTTTGGGGGGTCTTTTGTATTTCCATATCAACTATGGAGTGTTTGTTCTAGTTATGTGAAATATGCCATTGGAATCTTGATAAGAATTGCATTGAATCTATAGATTGCTTAGGTAGTATGGATATTTTAATAATGTTAATTCTTCCTACCCATAAACATGGCATATACTTCTACTTATTTGTACCTTTTTCAATTTCTTTCTTCAGTGTCTTATAATTTTTGTACTACAGGTCTTTTACATCCTTGGTTAAATTTATTCCACGGTATTTTGGTCTTTTTGATGCAATTGTAAATGGGGTTATTTTCTTAGTTTCTCTTTTTGATAGTTCATTATTGGTATATAAAAAGGCCAATTATTCTGGGCTTTTTATTTTGTATCCTGCTACTGTAATGCATTTATTTATGAGTTCTCGTAGTTTTTTTGTTGGATTTTTAGGATTTTCTCTATAGAGTATCATGCCATCTTCAAATAATAATAGTTTTACTTCTTTCTTTCAAACTTGGATGCCTTTTATTTCTTCTTTTTGTATGATTGCCATGGCTAGGACTTCCACTAGTTTGTTGAATAAGAATGATGAAATTGGATATACCTGTCATTTTCTTGATATAAAGATAAAAACTTAATTTTTGCCCATTGAGTATGATGCTGGGTGTGGAGTTGTCACATATGTCCTTCATTACTTTGGAGTATGTTGTCTATATTCCCTCTGTGATGAGAATTTTATTTTTATCATAAATAGATGATCAATGATATCAATCTGATCTAGTGTATCATTTAAAGCCACTATTTCCTTGCTGTTTTTCTGTCTGGAAGATCTAGGCATTGATGTCAATAGATTGTTAAAAATCCTCTACTATGCTTGTTTTATCTTTGATCTCTCCCTTTGTGCTGAGTTATTCCTATGTTGGGTACATAAAAGTATACAAGGGCTATATCCTCTTGTTGGATTGCTCCCTTTATCATTGCGTAGTATCCTTCTTTTTCTCTTACGTATTTTCTTTGCATTTTCATGAAATATATTTTTGCATCCCTTTTATTCTGGGTGTATCTTTCTCAGGTGGATCTCACATATAGCATACATATGTGTCTTGGATTTTTTTAAAGATTTTATTTATTTATTTTTAGAGAGGAAAGGAGGGAGAAAGAGAGGGAGAGAAACATCAATGTGTGGTTGCCTCTTGCTCACCCCTACAGGGAACCTGGCCTGCTACCCAGGTATGTTCTGTGATTGGAAATCAAACAGGCAACACTTTGCAACCGCAGGCCAGTACTAATTCACTGAGCTACACCAGTCAGGGCTGTGTCTTGTTTTCTTTTCCACTCAACTACCTTATGTCTTTTTATTGGAACATTTAAGACATTTACATTTTAAGTGATTATTGATATGTATGTATTAATTGCCATTTCACTCCATTAACTCTTTCTCTATTTATTCTTTTCTTTCTCTTCCTCTTCTTCCTCCTCTTCCTCCTCCTCCTTCTTCTTCTCCTTCTCCTTCTTCTTCTTCTTTCTTCCTAAAGAAGACCATTTAATATTTCATGTGATACTTATGATGTGGTAACAGACTCCTTTAGCTTTTACTTTTTTGGGAAGTTCTTCATTTTTCTTTCAATTTTAAAAATAGCTCTGTTAATAAAGTAGTCTTAGTTACTGATCCTGGTTTTCATCACTTTGAATATTTAGGCCAATCCCTTCTGGCCTGAAATTGTTCTGTTTAAAAATCAGCTGACAGTCTTATGGAAGCTCCCTTATAGTTTACTAACTGTCTTTCTCTTGCTGCTTTTAAGGTAACAGGGGAGAGAAGGGAAAGGGTAGTCAAAGAACATGTATAAAGGACCCATGGACGAAGCCAAAGAGGGAGTAGGATTAAGTGTGAGAGGTGGGGGTGGATGGGGTGGGGGAGAGTGGTGGGGAAAAAATGGGGACAACTGTAGTTGAACAACAATAAAAAATAAATAAAAAGATTTACTCTTTGTCTTTAAATTTACCATTTTAATTATGATGGGTCTTCGTGTGGGCCCCTTTGCATTCATGTTGTTTGAGGCTCTGTGGTTGTTGGACTCATGTATCTTTTTCTTCAGCAAGTTAAGTTTTCAGTCGTTATTTATTTGAATAGATTCTCAATCCCTTGCTCTATTGTCGGAGGGCTCCACCAGCAGGGCCCCTCTGGCCTCCACAGATGAGAATAAGTCTATCAAGACCTGACCCGCTTGGGGAGGAAAGGTGGCTGATCTCTCAAAGGAGAAGGGCCAAGAGTCTTTTCTTCAATGGGCTTTCATTAGGTTCGGTTTGCACAGGAATACAGATAAAGCTCATTAATCATTGTCAGGCAGTAAGGATCAAACAATAGATAACAAAGAACTCTGAGGGCCTATTTTGAGTCAGGGTCAGATAGCTAAAGAGCAATAAAACTTTTGAGGAGCAAACTCACTTCTTGCTTGGACACATTTAATTGAGAGCATTCTAAACAAATCAAGTTTCTGAAGATTTTACATATTCTTTCTTAGGCCTGATTGCCCTAAGGAACTCGCCCTTTCCAGCACATGGAGGTACCCACCACCAGCATTGTTTCAGGCTTAAGGCATTGTCTCAGGCTTCAGTCACGCAGGGATAGTGAGGCAGCCAAGAGATTAGGAGACTTCTTGCAGACAGAATGAGGACTCAGGCTATGTCAAAGCCAAGGGGTGAGGGTCCATCACCTCCTTTTGCTATAGCCCCCCAAGTCCTTCCTTGGGGCCTACATGTGATTGTGTCTGTCTTAGGTCATTCCCCCCTTGGGGAACCTTACCTGTCATTGGCTAACTGATCAAGCATTGGGGGTCAGGCAGAGTGAAGAAAAAGGACCAGAAGCAGCACTCCTGCCAGGGAGATAAGCTTTGTCTCCTTAGTGGCTTCTGGTTTAAAGGTTGCCCACTCAACCTTAGCCATGGGGGGGGGGGGGGGTTACAGCTTCTGAAACCAAGCAGGGCAGTTCCCAACAGCTTCTCCTTCTGGTGCACATATAGTGCAAATGTTATGTGCCATATTGTCTCAAAGGTCCCTTAATCCATATTCATTTTTTAAAATTCTGTTTCTATTTTGTTGCTCTGATTGGGTATTTTTTTTTCTATCTTGTCTTCCAAATCACTGATTTGGTCCTATGCTTCATCTAACCTAATATTTATTCTTTCTAGTATATTCTTCTTTTCAGATACTGTATTATTCATTTCTGACTGGTTCTTTTTTGTTGTTTCCCTGCCCTTTTTAATATTTGCTCTTTGTTGAAGTTCTCACTATGTCTTTAAATATCCTTGTAACTATTTTTTTTGTTTACATTCTATATTTGTTTAATTGCTGACCTCCATTTCATATGGATCTTTTTCTGGAGATTTCTTCTGGTTTTTTTGGGGGGGGCATGTTTCTTTTTCTCTCAATTTTGGCTACTCATTTGTGGGTTTTTTTCTATGTGTCAGGTAGGTCTGTTTTGACTCCCAGTCTTGGTAGTGTGGCTTATGTAGTGGGTATCCTATAGTACCCAGTGGCTCAGTCTGATTCATCAGCTGATCAGGGTGCTCCAGGAATGTCCCTTATGTGGGTAATGTGGGATATCCTGTTGTATTTGAGTCTCAGCTGCTACTGGCTTATTCCTGTGTGGGTAGACCTTCAGGTTCATGACTGAGTGGATTGACCCTGTCCATAGTGTATGAGCTGCTATGCAGGTGCTGATCAAATGAAGTGGAATTCACCTCAGGAAGTTCTGGTGCCTGGTAGGATCTTTCTTCAGATATGCCACTTGTGAAACTACATGAATCCTGCTCTGATGTTGTCTGAAGCTGGCCATTGAGTGTGTTTTGTCTGTAGCTTCATGGGAGGAACTCTGGTAAAGTCCATTATCAGACACTACTTGTGACTGACCCTGGGCAATATGTTTTGAGCTATAAGGATATCCAGTTTGTGACTACCTCTCATGGGACTCAGTGTGCATGGGAATGACCAAACCATACATCAAGGTTGGCTTTTATGAGCACCAGTCCCAGGTACAAGTAAGCAAAAGTTGCAAGTCACCCTAAGATATACCTTTGGCTGCTTCTTCCTGCTGAGTCATTAGGAGGAGCAAGTGGTGTTCACTAGATTGATAAAGGTTCAAATTCAGTGCTAGAGCTGGTCTGAGGTCATTTAGCAAAAGTTCCATGGTGTATCAAGTCTAGGTGCCTTCTGCGAGGTGCCTGAAGACATTTCTGGTAGGTCAGGGTTTTAGGGAGTTTAAATATATATGTATATGTAAAATGTATATATCTATGTATATATAAAATTAGTGCATATTGATACCCATGATTCCAATTTAATATCAGAAGTTTAATTCTAGCATTCTTATTTTCATTATCTGTTACTCTTTTCTCCAATAGTCAAGAACTTGGGTCTCATTATTCATTATATGTGGATGTATTATTTAATTCTTTAATTCTATTTAAGGCCATAATACATGGGGAAGCTCATGGACTCTATTTTTTTTTCATTTTTCCATTTGTATATCCTAGTACCACTTCTAGACTCTCTAATGACTACATAGTACACTCTATCTAATATTGAAAGTGCAGTACTGAGTCTTCAATATCATTGCCCAATAGTCTATTTCTCTCTTTATTTCTCTTAGCTTTGCTTCATGTATTTTGTCATTATGTTATTGGGTGCATATATACATATATATTCAAGTTATGTTTCTTGGATGGATTAACACTTATAATTATAAAAGCAATTATCTCTTCAACTTAAAAAATATTTTATTGTTGTTCAGTTACAGTTGTCCCACATTATCTCCCTCCTCTATCCCCTCTGATCACAGTCAGTTTGTTCTTTATTTCCATGTCTCTGGTTCTATTTTTCTCATTTGTTTGTTAGGTTCCACTTACAGGCAAGATCATATGGTATTTGTATTTCACCACCTAGCTTATTTCACTTAGCATAATGCTCTCCAGATCCATCCAGGCTGCTGTGAAGAGTAGGAGTTCCTTCTTTCTTTCTGCTGCATAGTATTCCATTGTGTAAATGAACCAGTTGTTTTATCCTCTCATTTATTGATGGCCACTTGGGCTGTATCCAGCACTTAGCTATTGTACATAACATTGCTATGATTATTAGGATGTATGGGTTCTTCTGAATTTGTGATTCAGGATTCTTAGGGTATAATCCCATTAGTGGGATCACTAGATCAAAAGGCAGTTCTATCTTTAGTATTTTGAGGAAATTCCATACAGTTTTCCACAGTGTCTACACCAGTCTACATTCCAACCAACAGGATACCAGGGTTCCCTTTTCTCCACAGCCTCACCAGCACTTGTTGTTTGTTGATTTGTTAATGATGGCCATTATGACCAGTATGAAGTGGTATCTATTTGTGCTTTCAATTTGTATCACTTTGATAGCTAGTGATATTGAACATTTTTCATGTATTTATGGGTCTTCTGTATGTCCTCCTTGGAGAACTGTCTGTTTAGGTCCTTTGTCCACTTTGTTGTGGTGTCCGCCCTGCCTGGTTTCAGGAGCCGTGACCCCCCGTGGCTAAGGCTGAGTGAGAAACCTCCCAGAACTGGGAGGCCTAAGGAGACAAAACTTATTTCCCTGAACATGGGCACTGCCTGCTCTGCTATTCCCTTCAGCTTGGTCGGATAGTCAATGACGGGCAACCATTCTCTGGAAAGAATGGACCTAAGACAGACACGATCACATGGGAATATTCATCAGGGAAGAAACTCAAGGGGCTGT
>CM052544.1:78357635-78405904 GCA_028533065.1 Trachops cirrhosus
TCACCCCTGCCCCCTCGGCTTTGCAAATAGCCTGAGTCCTAGTTCTGGATGTGAGAAATACAAGTCTCCTGGCTGCCTTTGTCTCCTCCGCCCGACTCAGGGCCTGTGGAAATAGCAGGGGCGGTGAGGCTCAGACTAGATTCGGGGGACACCTGGGGCAAATTGGACCTGAGGCATTAGATATGTAAAATCCTGTGAGACCTGCTTGCTAGGATGCTCTTGGATGTGTAGGCTCTGGCAGGAAACTAGATCAATCATGTACCTGTCAGGTGATACCAGCCCCCAAAACCAGCGTGAGACTTTTGAACTCTATGTAAATTATCTACCTGCTTTGATCTTTTCTGCTAGACAATGAATCCACATTCTGTATCTGTTCACCTACCCAATACTACCTAATAAAAAGCCTATTGAGGTGGCGGCTCGGGGCACTCTCCTTTGAGAGAGTGGCCAGGCCACTAGGAGGCACCCTCCCCTCGAGAGGGTAGCCATGCCGTCACTATTCCTCCACAGGACTCGGTAGTCCGTGTGTATGTTTCTCTCGTCACTTGCGAGCCATCTACAGCGTTTGCGGTCACCGTGGGCCAGTGGACTGCAACACTTTGTAATTGGATCATTTGTCTTTCTGGTGTGGAGTATTGTAAGTTATTTACATATTTTGGAGATCAAACCCTTGTCTGAGGTATCATTTGCAAATATGTTTGCACATAAGTTTGGCTCTCTTTCCATTTTGTTGTTTCTGCTAGCCATGCAGAAACTTCTTAGTTTGATATAGTTCCACTTGTTTATTCTTTTGTTTATATTCCTTGCTCTAGAAATTAAGACACAAATAAATGGAAGCATATGTCATGTTCATAGACTGAAAGAATTAACATCATTAATATGTCCATACTACCCAAAGCAATCTATAGATTCAATGCAATCCCTATCAAAATGCCAATTACATATTTCAGAGATATAGAACAGAAATTTCAAAAATGTATATGGAACTATATATGACCCCAAATTGCCTCAGCAATTTTGAAAAAAAAGAACAAAGTAGGAGGATTAACAATACCTTATATCAAACTATATTTCAAGTCCACTCTAATCAAAACAGTCTGGTATTAGTGTAAAAACAGATATATAAATTAATGGAACAGGATAGAGAGCCCCAAAATATACCCATGTCACTATGGTCAATTAATATTTGACAAAGGGGTAGGAATATAAAATGGAGTAAAAACAGCCTCTTCAATAAATGGTTTTAGGAGATCTGGACAAGTACATGCAAAAAAAATAAATAAAAGTCAACCACCAACTTAAACCACACACAAAAATAAACTCAAGATGGATAAAAGACTTAAACATAAATTGCATCTCTCTGATGGCTAGAGATGTTGAGCATCTTTCATATGTCTCTGAGCCCTCTGTATGTCCTCCTTGGAGAAGTGTTCGTCCAGGTTCTTTGCCCATTTTTAATTGCGTTATTTGTCTTTCTGGAGTGCAATTGTGTGAGTTCTTTATATATTTTGGAGATCAAATTCTTGTTTGAGGTATCATTTGCAAATATGTTTGCCCATGTGGTTGGTTCCCTTTTCATTTTGTTGATATTTTTTTTAGCCATGAAGAAGCTTTTTATTTTGGAGTCCCATTTGTTTATCTTTCCTTTTTGTTCCTTGCTCTAGGGGACGTATGGGTGAAAATATTGCTGTTTGGAATATCTGACATTTTCCTGCCTATGTTCTCGTCTGGGACTTTTATGGTGTTGTGACTTATATTTAAGTCTTTTATCCATCTGGATTTTATTTTGTTGTGTGGTGTAAGTTGGTGGCCGAGTTTCATATTTTTGCATATAGCTGTCCAGATCTCCCAATACTATTTGTTTAAGAAGTTATTTTTACTCCATTATGCTTCTGCCCCCTTTATCGAATATTGATTGACCATAGAGAATGAGATATAACTTCCCACCTGTCAGAAAGGTCATCATAAACAAATCAACAAATAATAAATGCTGGCAAGGATGTGGAGAAAAGGGAACTGTAGTACCCTGTTGGTGAGAATGCACACTGGTATAGCCACTGTGGAAAACAGTATGGAAATTCCTCAGAAAACTAAAAACAGAACTGCCTTTTGACCCAGCAAGTCCACTGCTGGTACTATACCCTAAGAATCCTGAAATATCAATTCAAAAGAACATATGCATCCCAATGTTCATAGCAGCAAAATTTACTATAACCAAGTGCTGGAAGCAACCTAAGTGCCTATCAGTGAATGAGTGGATCACAAATCTGTGGTACATTTACACAATGGAATACTATGCAGCAGAAAGAAAGAAGGAGTTCCTACCCTTCATAACAAAATGGATGAATCTGGAGAGCATCATGCTAAGTGAAATATGGTGAAAGACAAATACCATATGATCTCACCTATAAATGGACCCTAATCAAAAAACAAACAAGCATGCAAAATATAACCAGAGTCATTGAAATAAAGAACAACCTGGTAGTAACCAGAGGGGAGGAGGAAGGGTGGAAGGGGATAAAGGGGGAAGGATGGTCAAGGAACATGTATAAAGAGCACATGGACAAAGCCGAAGAGGGGTAGGATTGAGTGTAGGAGGTGGGGATGGGTGGGGTGGTGGTGAGTAATGGAGGGAAAATCAAGACAGATGTACTTGGACAACAATTAAAAAAAGAGACTTAAATATAAGATGTGACAACATAAAAGTTCTAGAGGAGAACAAAGGCAGGAAAATATCAGATATCCCACCTAGCAATGTATTTACCAACACATCCCTTGAACATTTTGTAGTTTAATATCTACCTTCTCTAATATCAGTATAACCTCTCCAGCTTTCCTGTACTTGCTATTTGTGTGATGTGTTTTTTCCAGGCTTTTACTTGTTATCTATTTGTAACTCTCATGTAAGTCTTCTATAGACACTATAATGTCAGGTTATTATTTTTTAAATTCATTCTTTCTTTTGTTTGGGTTATTTAATCCATTCACATGTTCTGTTATTATTGACATACTTTGGTTTATTCTTACTTTTTTAGTTTTAGTTTAGTTTAGTTTTGTTTTCTGTTTATCTTGTGACTTTTCGGTCTTCTATTAATCCTTTTCTGCTTCCTTTGCCTTGAGTGAATTATTTTCACTATATTTTCTTAGTTTGCTTTTAGTGGTTTACCATCTACATCCAAACTTGTCAGAATTCATCTTTAAATTAATAATAGCTTGATTGTAGCAAAATGTAAAAACATTTGTCTAATATAGCTCTATTTCTTTTCCTCTCCTTCCTTTTGTTGTTTTATTTATATATGTGTGTGTATACATATACATCTGTATACATATACACCTGTATATGTATACACACACAACATACATATGGCTCAGTAATATGTATTATATGTGCAAATAAAACAATGATATATCATATATGAAGGTTACACACCCAACTGTAAAATGTTGTGTGTATATATATACATATATATCCTATGTATAGGATATATAGATATATATCCTATCATCTGTGATTATATTCTTAAGCCATTATAGCTTTGCTCTAGTGCTATTATTGAAATATTAAATTTATTTTATATATATTACATTTCTATATGTTATAGGCCCCACAAATCATTTTATACATATTTTATATAATTGCTTTTTTAAATGATTCAAGAGAAGAAAGGAGAAAGTTTTGCATTTATACCATCTTTTATACTTACACATAGAATTACCTTTGCTGTTTTTCTCTGTCCCACCACCCATCCTATCCTGAGTATTTAAATTACTACCAGTGGTTACTTGCTTTCAACCTGAAAAACTTTCTTTAGTGTTTCTTTTAATGTGAGTTTGCTATTAACAAATTCTCTGTTTGTTTGAAGAAATCATTTTTTTTGCTTTTATTTCATCTTCATTTATGAAGGAAAATTTTACTGAATATAGGATTTATAGTTGAAAGTATTATCGTTTGGGAACTTTGACTATGTCATCTCATTATCTTCTGCCCTCCATTATCTGCTGAGAAGTCAGTTATTAATTGTATTTGGGTCTCTTTGTAAGTGGAATGTTTTATTTTTTTCGTGCCGCTTTCAAAAGCTTCCCCCTGTGATATGCCTGTATATGTGTATCCTTGTGTTTGTGCTAGAGTTTTTTGAGCTACCTGAATGTTTATTTTATTGTTTTTCAATAAATTTCAAAAGGTTTCAGTCACTATTTCTTCAAATAGTATTTCCTATCTCTCTCCTTTTCTAGTACTTCCAGTAAGTGTATGTTGATGCACTAAATGGTGTCCTACATTTCTATATTTTGCTAAGGTTCTGCTCATTTTCATTGATTATTTTTCTGTATTATTTACATTGCATAGTGTCTATTATTCTACCTTTACATTTGCTGAATTTTCCACCTACTTTTGAATCCACTTATGATTTTAAAATTTTCAGATATATTATTGAACTACAGAATTTGCTATTTGTATTTTTCATGATTTCTGTGTTCTTATCAATATTCTCTTCTGAACCATGACCATTATTCCTTCCCCTATCTCAATATGTACACACTTATAATGGCTGTGTTGAAGACATTGGGAATTCTGACATTTGAGCCCTTTCTTAGACAGTTTTAGTCACCTTTTTTAAAAAATAGCAGAAGCTCTCCTGTTCCTTCCTATGTCTTGCAATATTTGTTGAAGACTGGGTATTTTAATAACATTTGTTATGCAAAGTACTGATCTGCATTTTGTTCTGGGCACCAATCCCCTTCCAGAAGGTTCACAGAGTGCAGTTCTGATGTTGTTCCACAATGGTGGCAGCCCAGTGTTGGAGTGAGAGTGTATTTGCAATACTCTTTGTCTTTTCTTGTAAACTCTCTGTTAAGCTGCCTGCTTGTTTGTATCACAGCAGGTGTACCTTGTACTAATTTTCATCTGATTGATTTATTTTCAGTCATTTTCCTGGAACACGCAGTGCATTCACAGTCTGGTACAGTTAAATTTGGGCTTATTTTATGAGTAATCTTTGAAGTCATTCTTTGGAGTTTGTTCTTAGCCGAAGAGTGATCTTCATTGCTATCCATTTTTCTCCTTCTTTCTGAAAATTTTCTTTAAAAAAGATTTTATTTATTTATTTATTTTTAGAGGGGGGAAGGGTGGGAGAAAGAGAGGGAGAGAAGCATCATTGTGTGCCTCTTGAGCAAGCCCCCACCAGAGATCTGGCCCACAACCCAGGCATGTGCCCTGACCGGAATGGAACCACTAACCCGGGCTGGCACTCAATCCACTCAGCCACACCAGCCAGGGCTCTTTTTGTTAATTATCTATGCTGTTTATTATATAGCTTGTTGCTCTAACGTAGTTTCTAGATGTCTCTTAATTCTTCAACACCATAATGTCCACTTTTGCAAGAATGCCTTTATACCTTTATATTTCAACATCCCACATTCCAGTTCACTTTACTTGAGGACAGTTGTGAAGTTTTTTGTTTGTTTGTTTGTTTTGTTTTTTGGTGGAGGTTTTGGGTGCCCTGTCCTCTCTCTGTGCAAAATCACTGCATAACTGTTCCAGACCTGGGCAGAGATGCAGGCTACTTTTCTCAGAGTGACATTCCTGCTTTCTGAGAAGGTCACTGCTTGGAAGGATTTCTCTTCCAGCTTGCTGCTCCTGGCATGGGATCTCTACCTTACAAGTTATACAAGTTAGTTGGAGCAAGGACAAATGTGACTTTATTATTTTTAGTTTGCCATGTTTGTTGTTGACTTTGACCCTATGAGTAATGGTTGGCTACACAAAGACAACCCCACGGTCTTAGTTTCTCTTGCTTAGAATACAGTCCTGCAACATAAGATGGGGGATGAGAAATTGTGGTAGCCTGCTCCTCCTTCAGTTACCATAGTCCTTTCCAGGGAACTCATGAGAATGGGAGTCCTATGTCCATGACTTCACATATCCTGAGTGGAGCTTTTTGTCATGTTGAGCTAGGAGTGAAGAGGGATGAAACAAATTCTTGCTCAAGTGGCACAAACTCATAGTTTTTATGAGACTCAGTAAATTTTCTTCAATAAACATTTCTTCACTTGCTCCATGCTTTTGGGACAATTTCTAAAGATTTTAAATGCTTAGTTTATACCAGTATTTATATTTATTAATTATCATATATCTATTTATCTATCATTATCTACCTATCTATAAATTATTTTTTAACTGGTTAAGCTTATTCTTCTGGGGATAGGAAGTCATGATGTTTATTCAAAAAGTCTTTTTTGTATATTACTAATTTGATTTTTAGATGGATGTAAGATCATTGGTTTTTCATCTTTTCCTTCTTTTGGTACAGATATATATATTTATCTCTAAACACAGATAATTATAACTATAGCTCACATACAAATTTTGTTATATATTATCATTGTCATATATTTAAAATTCCCAAATATCTTTATAATTTTTATTTGATATATGGATTATTTAGTATTATATATTTTAAATTTCTGAGCAGTTAGGTATTTATCAGTAACATTTAAAACTGATTGCAAAATTAATTTCCATATTAACATATAAGCTGTTAATGATTTTTGTCTTTGAACATTTTTACTAATCTTGCTTTGTGATGTAGCTTATGGGTACAAATCATTTTGTTTCTGGAAATCAAGTATATTGCTGTACATTGGGTACATTGTTCTGCATTGTCAGTTAGGCATTTATTAACTTAGAATTATGAGTGTGTGTGTATGTCTACTTCTGTTTTTGGTATGTTGTGCTAAAACTGTGGATTTGTGTAATTTTCCCATTATTTCTATACATTTTCATTTCTTAATTTTTGAAGCAATGTTATTGGGTGCATTTACATACAGAATTGTTATAAAGTTGTCCTTGAACAACATGGATTTAAACCACATGGTCTCACTTATATGAAGAATTTTTTCAGCCCTGGGTGGTCTAGCTCAGTGGATTGAGCACCGGCCTATGAATTAAGGGGTCGCCGGTTTGATTCCCAGTCTAAGGCACATGCCTGGGTTGCAGTCAGGTTAGGTCCCCAGCTGGGGAGTGGTGCATGAAAGGCAAACACACATTGATATTTCTCTTCCTCTCTTTCTCCCTCTGTTCCCCTCTGTCTAAAAATAAATAAATAAAATCTTTAACAAAATATTTTTTAGTAAGTATTTTGTGAATTGTTTTTGAGATCTCCTTACTATTGTGAAGCAATTATTAGTAGATTGCACTATAAAGCAATCATATTGTTGCTTCTTTGTTATCAATGCACTAATTCTTATACTTCTAAATAAATATGAATTTAGTTTTAATTTTTAATTTATTTTTAGTCAACTAGTTGACATACTGATATATTTTGTATCAGTATATCAATTTAAGTACATTTAAGCAATTTAAGTAAAACATGTAAATTTTGAATGGGGTTTAATGTTTCTTTTTTCAGGTACAAATGCTGGATCTTGAATTCTCATAAGACCTAGACCCTGCACACATGGTTCTGAATGGATAAAAAAACCCTAAACACTTTTGTTTTTAGCCCTTCTGAGCTCTTTGCACCAGTGGCAACAAAGTTGTAGAACTGATTCTCTTTGCTAGCAGACAGCAAGTTCTTTTTTTACACCTCCCCCCACTGCAGTATAAAGCATGATATAAATTATGCTACCTATAATACCCTATATTTTTTCTCATGTTTTGTCTGAAGGGTCAATCTCGGTAGTGATGATGGTGTTCTTTGTGATCTGATTCATTAGGACTAGAATAAACCTGAATGTCTTCCTTTACTTCCAACACCAACTACCTAAAACACACAAAGTCAATCGCATAACAGTTTTAAAAACTTCAATGACAATATTCATCTTTCTTGCCACAAATAGCTATATTTACAAATATCACACTATTTTTTTCCTATTAAAACACCTGCTCTCTCAAAATTTAGCCATTACCTACTCAATTACTTCATTTATGTCCATCTTACCTCCTACTCTCCAGTGGATTATGAGTAATATTCATGAAGGACACTAAGCCAAAATAGTTTAAAGTAATTTATAATAAAAAACAGTGTTTATGATTCCATAGGCTATTACCTCTTACTAGTTTTGTGTATGTATATCTTCTTCCATATCTCCTCTATTTTTATCTCCCCTCTATCAAATCTTTGTCTTCAATGTAACAAGTTGTTCAAGTCTCCCCAGTATTTAGAAGTGTGTTTTTATTTTGTTCTCAATCTTTCTTTTCCTTCATAATCAATCACTAGGCAGGAACTCTCTAAAATAAATTGCCCAAGCTCATTTCTCAAACTTCCATAATCCAGTAGTAGTCTTTATAAATACTCATGATTCAAACTCACAAACTCTAAGAAGAAACTTTTTCTGAGTTTTAATCCACTTTAAATGTTTGTTCTGTTTACTGCCATAGTATCCTGTGGTTGTTTTTAAAACACCAATTATAATTTTGTAGTTTTTGTATTCTAATCTTTTCTCCCACTAACCTATGGGTTGAATTTCCTGAGGCAGCAGTGAGTTTTCGCATCACTTCAAAATGTGTGTGAGTGTTTAATGCAGCACAGGTACATGTTATATATGTACCTGCTTAAAAGTCTTCTTAAATGTATGTAGTATATATAATAGATACACACACTCCGATTAACTAAATAATTTAG
This sequence comes from Trachops cirrhosus, assembly GCA_028533065.1. Classification (NCBI taxonomy): domain Eukaryota; kingdom Metazoa; phylum Chordata; class Mammalia; order Chiroptera; family Phyllostomidae; genus Trachops; species Trachops cirrhosus. Next base: position 78,366,257 of record CM052544.1, read on the forward strand.
AGTATATTGGGAGTAGAAACTTGTTCTTCTTTTTTTTTTCCAACCAGTTCATGCTTTTTTGACGTCTTGATGGTCAGGCCTTGATCACGTCGCTTCTGTTGCTTCTGCAGTGGGAATAGTAGCTCTTTCAGTGGCTGTTTTTGGTCTTAAAGTTTTCTTCATGCTCGTTGAGGCGACAGCGCACAGCCCGTGTTTTCTTGGGCCGCAGATCCAGGATCTTGTATAATACTTCTTAGCGTTGCAGAATTTCCTGAGGTTCTCTTTCTGTGTCTGGTTAATGACGGTGAGAACAGGAGCGATGGATTTGCAGCAACTCAGGTATTAGAAAGCTTGGAAGGCCACCCTGTCACTTTGGTGATGCGCAGCCTGGAGAGCTCCACCTTCAGCATGTCCAGCTGTTTCAGCAGCTCCTCCTTCCTACCGCGAAGGAAGGTCTCAAACCTTAATTTTGTCTGTGGCTGAAGGGAAACTTGCACAAACAACTGCTACATTTTAGGTTCCATATCTAGAGAAGCCTCACCAGTACTTTACTCTTCCAACTTTCCCATTTTGTGAAATTTCCCTACATTATACATTTATCTGGGATGTTAACAAAGTTTAAATTTTGATTTTAACTACTAGACAATTATCTATCAATAGTTCTTTACATGTATATACCATTTTGTTCAACTATATTCTGCATAAAAGTGTCCCTATTATTATTTTTCAGTGTTTTTTAAAAATGTGTTGCCTCTTGGTTCAATTGAGTGTTCAAAATACCATTTTTAATCTTTAAAACAATTATCATTTGGTACTTTTATTGTTATTTAAACGTTGGCTTCTCCAGAGCAGACATCAGGTTAGGCTTGAGGGTGTATGATGTCTGTTAGGTACCAAAGTCTGAGAAAAGGAGGGAGAGAAACAATTATAAAAGAATAGTCAATCTACAATGCAAAACTGAGAGCCTTGGCTAACCTGGTAGGCCATTCTAGAGTGAATTTTGCCCATATGAGTAACTCAATGGGTTTGAAATCACCAAGTCTTCATGCCCTGCCTTGCTCAGTCACCTGAGCAGAACCTGGACTAGCTGAGAGGTGAATGCTGTCTACTGAAAGCACTGCCTCAGCAGAGTAGCACATCTGTCATTGAGAGGAATCTGAGCACTGTATCTATCTCCAACTCTATAACATATATGTATATAAATAGTTCATGTGTGTATGTCGTATTGATTAGGTAGAACATTATAATTTTCTGAAATAAAACATTTCAAACTATCCCACAAGGATGAGTAGGTAGAGAGTGACAAAAATGGTTATATAGATATTATCAGACAAATGACCCAAGTTACTTTTCCTCCTTTTATAATTTAAATGTGTGAAAAACAAATAAATAGGAAATAACAGTGTTAATTAAGTGAATTATAGTAGATAAAATAAATGCAGTTTGTGTCTAAGTGCTATTCCCTGTAACCATTCTTCATGTTTCTATCATTTCTGAATGAATATTTCAGATATAGGTCCATTGGTCCCACTTTTTTTCCCCTAGAGCCCACATAATGGCTATCAAAATATGATAAATTGGAAAATATAAATACCAGGTTCCATTCTACAGGGTCTGGCAGAAGTAAGGCTTGCTTGAATGTAGTTGATAGGTAGTAATATAGGTGTAATAACTTATAGTTTTAATTTAAACTTTTCATCTAAAATGTTATATGGTGTGCTTGAGTGTGATATTGTTATGGTACAGAATCACATGCTTATCATTTTGTAATAAAAAGAGGCATTGTTTGTGCCAGATCCTGTATTTCCATAAGCCTGGGTCACTGTGTTCTTATTAGTTCTCCTGGAGATGTTAATAAACATCAGTGTTTGAGATCCTTATAAAGTGGCAGTGGAACAGAGAGAGTGCTATACAATTTTCTAAAACATTTTTTCTCTTTCTCTCTATGAATTATGTTTATACAATTACTTATGATTTTCTCTTTCATACACTGTTTTGTTTCTTGGCATTTAAAAGATTTACATTTGCCGATGTTTTCAAATGTCTAGGTATTCAGCATATTATATTCTAATATACATATGCTTGACAGAAATCAAACATTTCACAGACAAACCCCACCAGGGCATATACAGTCTACCTACTCCTTTTTTGCAATTTTAAAGTCTCAGCAGTTCTCCTTGGCATGGTAATTGTCTACAGAGGTTTAGCTTGAAAGATTCCCTCGTGGATAAAGAGACAAATTTAAATAGATAAACAGGGTATTTTTGCTCTGCTAGAAGTACAGGATTGTTCCATTTTTGTTGTTGTTGTTTTAATAGCAGAAAGTACTCATGTTAATAACATGAAAAGACATATCCAATATCGATTAAATGTAGTATGTGGTCTCTTGTTACTATGCAATTATCTTAACAAATCCAAAACATTGAAGTAGGGTCTGATATTTCCAAATACTCAGCGTGTTCCTTTCCAAAATTACTAATCACACAGGAAGAAAAGGAATACCTGGAGGTATGAAATAATTTTTTTTGTTCTTGAATTCCATTCACTGGAACAAATTGATAATCAAGAGATGTAATGAACATATGATTTACAACAAAAATCTCATATGGAAAATTCAATAGAGATTTATAAATTAAAAATAGGAGTTTTTACATTCATGGAACTAAAATATTTTGACTTATGAGTGATATAAAGAAGAATGTCATACCAAAAATAATTTTACATTTAATAGGGGCAAAGTATGAAGTAGAAACTATACCTTCTTAAAACCCTGAATGCATGACTAATATGCATACTACAAACATTGAAATATCCAGACATTTTAAATATATTTTTATATGTGAACTATTATGGCTGTTAAGAAATTTAATTTATGACTGTATGTTTTATTTTATTTTTTTATTGTTGTTCAAGTACAGTTTTCTGCCATTTCCCCACACCCCTCCCCACCACCCCACTGTAACATGAGTCATAAGACAAAGAGTCCTAAGTTGTAAATAATGGGTGGATAAAATGTATTTTTTTAAAAATATATTTAAGAAAACCAATTTCAATTGCATTAATGACTCTGCCTAAATTTGGATGGGTTTAAGAATTATAAATTTGTAAATACTCACTTAAACAAATATTTCATCAAGAATAAAATGATCATTTAATTCTGGGCAGTATATTTTATTGAGACACCTAAATGTAAAATATCAAACTATAACTACTTCTGGAAAATATGGTGATTTGGTTTAGTTACATATATAACACTAAAATAAAAACAAAAACAAAATAAACCCCATAACTTGACCTCATTCATAGTATTCATCTGCCCTAGGACCAATTCCTCAATAAGTTGTAGAGTTGTGATTTTAAAGCTATAATTTTATTTCTACAAAAGACTTCCAGTTTTGGAATCAAATAAACTCAGAGTAAAATTACAGCTTTTTAGAAAATTTCTACCTTATATTTACCTTTGTATACATTCCATACATATGTATGGAATGTGTGCTGTATGTATAATACATGTGATATATAATATGCATACATACATATGACTAATAATAAATTACTCTTTATAATGTTACACTGTGAAAAAAAGATAGGAAAAATTCTTTAAAAATATCACCAGAAAATAAAATTATGTCATGAAAATATTTTATTGCTAGTTGTATATCCAGCCAAATAGAAAAATTATGTTTAAGGTTTTCTGGGTTGGGTACTTCAGCAAGGAAAATACTTCAGTATTTCCTGTGTTTTCTTACATTTCCCAGATTGTTTTACATTAGGTTCAGGCCTTGGGCCAGTAAAATATGAGCAGAAGGGTTGTGTGCTACTTTCAGGATAAGACCCTGAGAAGTGGATGTAAATTCACATGTGTTCGGTTTTAGATCTGCACAGCTAGAGCCAATACACTTTGAGACGAAGGGTTTGTAGAAAACAGTAGTCACAGGTAGAGGATAACTGTCTCTGACCCATGTTAAACTGTGATTTTAATCAGAAACAAGCCTTTGCTATATTAAACCATTGTGATTCTTAGTTTTATTTATCACCGCAACATAGCCTGGCCTAATCTAAAGAAGCTACTGACAGTGATAAAGCTAAGATTACTCTCCTTTTTGTTTGATAGTGATAAGTTTGCTCTTTTGAAAGCTGGAGAAAATAGTTTACTAATAATCGATTATTTTCAAATTATATTGCTACTAAATCAAGAACTAAATTTCCCTACTTAAAATTAAATTAAACAATTCTAATTTATCTGGTCTCTGTATGAGAATTTATTTTGTTGTCATTCCATTAATACACACCACTTTCTTCATAATAACTAAATATGGGGTAACATTCTTACATAATACAAAGTCCATAGAAATGCTAAAATAAACATAAAAATAAATTTTTAGTTTTTTTCTGTGTATGTGTGTAAAACATTATCAAAGACTATAGCCATATACATTATTGCTGTCTCCTGTTTAGATTTTGATTTGCTGTTTTTCTTTGACAATATCATTATTCATTTGAATTTGGTTTTGAATGATTTAAAAAATTTTGTTGAAGCAGGGAGATCTAACAGTGTTTTCTTCTGAGTATTGTCCTAGTGATACCATCATATACATGTAGATTATTGATTTGATTTACTAATTCACCTTTTGTCATTATTTGTAGTTTGTTAACTGAATATATTAACTCATTGAGATTACCTATGGAATAGTTAAGTCCATGTTTTGTACCGAACATTGTTCTCAGCACTGGTTCTTCAGAATCAGCCAATGTCCAAGATTTATCTTTGTCTAGAGCTAACTTTAGAAAAGAATACAGAATGCCTTTATGCCTGTATGTCATTTGTGAGACATCTCCTTTATTGTGGCACTAGCAGATATCTAGTGCTTTCTACATACGCACACCAAAACACACACCGAATGTACTCAAAGACTTCCACTCTTGTTCTTCCTTCATTCTGCCCTCAATATCTAATACTTTTTTTTTTCCTGCCATGAAACATCTGTAGGGATACTAACTTTCCCTCACCCTATAGTCACCATCTCATTGCTCTAATTTACCAAAATGCATAATTCCCCATGATTTAAAATGAGGCAATCAGAGTAATCTAATTCTCAAAGTAATAAGCCTGGGATTCAATCTGGGATATAAGGCCTTTGCCTGTGCTTTGAGATCTGATGGATATGGGCCAGTTGGAGAGACACCACCTGAAAGTGGAGCCAACATGGAGGACAGTACCTGTACCTTCTTGTGTCTCCATCTATTTGATCCAGGCTACACATGATTGAACTGGTCTTCCTTATTCTTAAGCTAATAAACATTGTGTTTTTGTTGCCTATAACCTGACCAAAACCAACAGACTGCATTCTATGACTTATCCCTTACTCAATAATTTACCCTTCATATAATTTCTCATGAGGTTTGTCCATTCCATTTATACTTGTACTAAGGTCCTTGTTTTCTGTGGATGTGCACCGGGGTGCCCTAGGCTATCTGTAAGACCATAGGCACATCTGCAAATGTACCACAGGGTGTGTGCTGGTCACTTGTACCACTCAGGAGAACCTGTTGTGGGAGGGAACACCTGCATTGCAACTTAGTTTGCTTTGCTACTTAGACTAAGGCCACAGTTCTGGCTGCTCCTAGGCTGTGACAGAGAAGGTATGAGGGTAAAGCCAGGTCATTCTGCCCAGAATGGGGACTGAAGAGCATCTTCTGAGGGCTACTGCATACTGGCCTGAGAATGGTCTCACAATGACATTGCAGTTAGAAAATCTCTTACTCTCTAAACTTTCTCTCTTGCCCCTGTGTTTCTCAGGTGTTATACATGCACTGGAGTCTCCAACATCCCTTGTCTACTTCTTCCCACTCACTTATCTGTCTTAGGCATTCTCCAATAAATCCCTTACAATGTGATATCTTCTTGGCCCCTAATTCTCAGAGGATCTGTTAAACACATGGAAACCATTAATTGAAAATATATACAATGAAATATTACTTACCTATAAAAAAGAAAAAAATCTTACCATTTGTGATAGCTATGTTAAATGAAATAAGCCAGTCAGAAAAAGACAACTGGCATATAATATCACTTGTGGGTGGAATCTAAACAACAATATAAATAAACTAGACACAGACATAGACAAAGAACAAATTGATAAAGGCTAGATGGGAGGAGCATTGGGAGACAGGGTAAAACAGTTTATAGCATTAAGAAATACTAATTGGGCCTTGGATGGTGTGGCTCAGTAGACTGAGCATCAACTTGCAAACCAAATGGCTGCCGGTTCAGTTCCCAGTCAGGGCATCTGCCTGGGTGGTGGGCCAGGTCCCCAGTTTTGGGCACACAAGAAGCAACCATCATTGATGTTTCTCTCCCTCTGTTTCTCCTTCCCTTATCCTCTGTCTGGACATAAATAAATAAAAATCTTTTAAAAAGAAGCACTAATTGGTAGTTACAAAATAGCCATGCTATTGACTATTTTGTAAAGCACAGAGAATATAATTAACAATCTTGTAATAACTATCTATGGTGCCAGGTAGGTACTTGACTTTGTCATAAGGAAAACTTTATAACTTATATGAATGTCTACCTGCTGTTCTGTACATCTGAAACTAATATAAAAAAGGTATTGAATGAAAACTAAAATAAATAAAAAAACTAAAAAAATAAAATTAAAAAGAATAATAATCTATATCACTTACTTGGGAATTCCAGATGATGACAGGGAAGATCAGTTCATTTAAAATGACCTGGTTATATTTGTTTGATAACAATCTAACAGCAGCTGCATCATTAAGATGTCCAAAATCCTGGCTCTAATTTTCACAGCAGTTAGCACATGGCTCTGAAAGGGTTTTTATGGGTTCCTTTGCTTTCTAATACTTCACATATTTTTCCAGCACTTGTCTGACATTATTAGAAATAGATATTCTTTCCTCTCATGAGTTTGTTACATCTTCTAATTCCAAGGAATTTCTAGTTATATATCACATATCATTTATTTGTCTTTTAGATCCCTAGAATGTTATAAGTTCTAATGTTAAGATAGCGAGGACTGCATATAAGCTTTAGAAGCTTAGCTGGGTCTTTTGTATATAATTTCATTGCGCCTGTGTCAAATGGTATAAATAAAGATTCTCTGAATCCATTCACATTATTCACTTATTCTCAGTGACATTTTTTTCTGTATTTTTACTGTTAGCACTATTACAGATGTTCCCATAGTGCAGGATCATTAAAACTATTATAATGGAGGTCTATTTAAATATAACTGATTGCTTACTATTTGTATTCTGAAATATTAGAATAAGTATTTGTATTTGAATAAATCATCAAGAACAGACAAGAGCAGACAGATGACAATATGTGATCAGTATTATTCTACGCAATCACATTTATGTGAAACTTCAAACTATATATAGCTCACACCATGTGGAAGATGAAAGAACTAATATTTTTTCCATAACACAGTCTTTATCATTTTCAAGGCTGCATTTGTATATTCTATTCTGCTTGCCTTGAATAAGCGGTCAAACTTCTGGGTTACTAACAGTTTTGTGGCATAGAGTCATAAAGCAATAACAATCAGTCTATAGCAGTTTTTGTATTTTAACTAGATAAATAGTATTGAAAATTCATGTCAATTAATGCACAACATCTACACATGCATTGCATTTTCACCATTGTCTCTAACTTGTTCTTGAATATTCAAGTTATATTTAAAGTATTGAATTATCTCCACATACTTGCTTTAAGTGATTGAAAAATGACACCTTTTCCCGAAAGTTTCCATTAGACCTATCTCCTCCTCCATATCTTCCCCAATTACTTCACACCTTAGAAACTAATTCATTATTGTTATGTTTTCTAAAACTGTTGCAATTTTTAAGCATAACATGTTTATATTTATCATATTTTGCGGTAGGCTGGTTACCTGGGTAGCTGTGGAACACTGCATGCTCCCTAACCACAGCTGTGTATCACACCTAACCACAGCTACTATCAACAAACATACCAGTTATATAACGAATAACAATGATTAACCCATGGAAACCATTACATGAAGCTACAAATCATATGTAATCGTAAAGGAATCATATGTAAACATAAAATTGATGTTATAGAAACAGGTTATATAACAAACTATTATAAAAGTCAGAGAGCTACAATAAACAGTGCCTCTTGGTCATTCACCCTTCCTGGAGAGTGGTGTCTTATTGCAGTTAGTCATCTGGTCCCCCGTGTGAGGAGAACCAGCCGAATTCGACTGATTGTAGCGCCGGAGAAACAGAAAGTGAAGAGGATGGTCTCTTTCCTAGATAATCAGATCAAGCATGGGGAATTCCATTACTAAGGAGCAGCAGATCTTTTTTAATCCGTTGACACAGTTGGTGCGGGTATCCCGTAAGGATAAGCACCTGTTATCTCTTTTGCAGTGTGTAAAATATCACTGCCCATGGTTTCCGGAGAGAGGAACCTTGGATGCTATCGTCTGGCAGAGGGTAGGACGAACTTTAAGAGCAGAACAGGAACGGTCCAGCTCTATTGGGGGGCATTTATTAGGAACCTGGTCCCTTACTGATGCAGCATTAAGACCATTACAGCCGCCAGCCATTCCTCTTGTGGAGGCAGTAGTCTCTAAAGTTTCCTCCTCCTCTGATGAGGATGACGGCTGGGAGACTTCCAAGGATCCTATAGCTCCCCCTGATCCTAGAGATCTCGGGCCTGGGGATGAAATAGCTCCCCCAGGCTGGCGCAAGGAAGAGGATTGGCCCCCTGAAACTTTATTCCCCTTGAAAAGGCAGTATTCCCTCTTGCCCCCACCCGCCTATCGCACCGCCGCCGTCACCCATTCAGGCTGGTCATTGACAAGGGTTTATGCAGGAGTGTCTGTGGGAAACTAGAAGGGAGGGTTATTTTCTTTTCCCTGTTACTTTTCGTAGTGATCCAATGGAGGATCCTACTCATGACTATCTTCCATATAACATTTTTAAGGAAGTAAAATGAAGTATAAAGGAAAATGGCCTTCTCCCTATATTCAGGGGATGATAGAGGCAATTGGAGGGCAATTCCATATGACACCATGGGTTTGGAAGATGTTCTGTAAAACGTTGTTAACCCCTGCCCAAAATGCTATGTGGCTTAATTTATATCCAGACAAGGCCGGAGCGCAAGCCGTTAAAAATCTGTCTCAAAAAATACCAATTGAGGTTGATATGCTTAATGGAGAGGGTAACTATGCCTCCTTAGCAAAATAAACTAGGATGGATGAACGGGTTTTTGAGCAATGCTCCAGAATTGCAGTGATATGTTAGAAACAGATCCCTGAGCATAAGAAACTAGACGGGTCTTTTGTGAATATTCGACAGGGGCTTACAGAGGCATATATGGATTTTATAGACTGATTGCAGACTGCAATTTACAGACAGGTAGAGAATGAGGACACTGCCCATAGTCTGTTAATGCAATTGGCCTATGAAAATGCTAGTAAGGATTGTCAGACAGCTATGGGCCCCCTAAGGGGGACTGTAAGAGATGTTAGGGATTATGTTAAATCTTGTCAAAATGTAGGAACTGAAACTTTTAAATTACATGCCTTAGCTGAAATTATGTCCAACCAAAACATGGGGCAATGTTACCACTATAACCAGAAAGGACATTTTAAAAAGGATTGCCCAAGATGAAAGCAGAAAAAGGATAAGGGAGGAGAGAAACTATATCAGAGATGTTTAAAAGGGGGGGCATTTGGCTCGAAATTGCCAGTCCAAATTTCACAAAGATGGGTGGCCTCTCAGCAATTCAGGAAATGTCAAGAGGGGTGGCAGCCCTGGCGCCCCAAAATAGTACCAGGGCTATCCTCTACAGAATTGGCCCTCATTCAGTAGGGACAACTCTATGTCTCCCAGCTCTTTGCCGCTATCCAGGGAAGCACTGGCCTGGACTTGGCCGCCAATGAGGACCTTGAACTAGAAGAAATAGGCAAAGTATACCTGGTAGGTACAAATGTTTACAGGCCTCTTCCCGCTCAATTGGTAGCATTAGTAATCAGACGTTCTAGTCTGACCTTAAAGGTCTTAAACGTTCATACTGGGGTAATAGATGCTGATTATGAGGGTGAAATAAAAATAATGACATCAGCTAAAAATTATTTTTGTATTACTAAGGGGACCCACATAGCACAGTTGTTACTGTTCCCTATCATGCACCAAATTCCCAAAAGGTAAAGAGAGGAGCCAGAGGTTTTGGAAGTACAAATAAATTTGATGTTTATCTCTATTTCCCAGCAGAAACCAATTTGTCAGATAAAAATAAAGGATAAGGTTTTTGATGGGATGATTGATACTGGAGCAGATTTATCAGTAATTTCCCATGCTCAATGGCCCGAGCATTGGCCCATACAGACTTCTGGTAGCAACATTGTTGGCATAGGATATGCTAAAACCCCCCTACAAAGTTCTCAATATCTTCCCTGTTGGGGAGAAAGCCACCAGACTGCATATTTCAAGCCTCTAATTTTAGACATCCCATATAACCTATGGGGAAGAGATTTGTTCCAACAATGGAATACAACCTTACATATCCAAAATTTATAATGGCGGCCATTGTAGTAATACCTTTGCTACCACTGGATTGGAAGATGGATCAACCAGTTTGGGTAGAGCAATAGCTGCTAAAGGAGGAAAAATTAATACAATTGAAAAGGCTAGTCAATGAACAACTAATATCAGGACATCTTGAACCTAGTTCTAGCCCCTGGAATACTCCAGTTTTTGTTATTCCAAAAAAAATCAGGAAAATGGAGACTATTACAAGATCGGCGAGCCATTAATGAGATAATGATCCCCATGGGACCATTGCAGCAAGGCCTACTGTTTCCTACTATGATTCCTGCTACATGGAACTTGATCGTTATAGATCTGAAAGATTGTTTTTTCACTATCCCTCTTGATCAGAAGGACAGAGAACGCTTTGCATTCTCTGTCTCAGTGTTAAATAACCAACAACCTGTAGATAGATACCTATGGACTGTACTCCCACAAGGGACGAGAAATAGTCCCATTATCTGTCAACATTTTGTACAGCAAGCATTAAAACCTATATGGATCATCTTCCCATCAGCACTCATCATCCACTATATGGATGACATTGCCATTGCTCATGAAGATCCTCTGATGCTCCCCAAAATATTCTTAGCAATGGAACAACGATTTACAGAAATAGGGCTATTTATTGCCCCAGAAAAAATTCAAAAGAAAGAACCTTTCTCCTATTTAGGATATAAGGTGAGTGAGCAAATTCTAGTAAATCAGAAATTTGAGTTTGATATAGAAAAATTAAAAACTTTAAATGATTTCCAAAAGTTGTTAGGTCATATTAATTGGATTTGTCCCTCCTTAGGAATTCCAAATTATCAATTAAAGGAATTATATTCTACCTTGGAAGGTGATTCAAACTTAAATTCCCCTAGAAAATTAGCTAAAACAGCTATATCAGAACTAAAGATGGTAGAATTAAAATTACCACAACAGTTTTTAGATAGGATTGATTTAGGAAAACCTGTGGAATTGTTTATTATTCCCACAAAGGACTCTCCAATGGCCCTTGTGGCTCAGATGGACCCTCTTTGACTTCTGGAATGGGTCTATTTGAGCAACAAATGCTCTAAAACTATCACTCTCTATCTCGATTTAATAGCTGAAATAATAATAAAAGGAAGACAAAGGATCATTGTCCTTATTGGAAGAGATCCTCAGTGTATTTGGGTTCCCATATCACTTTCCCAGTTAGAAAAGGCTCTCATTGTTAATACCGCTTTGCAAGTGGCTATGGCTGATTATGTAGGACAGATAAAACATGGTCTGCCTGCTGAAAAATTGCTACAAGTCTTCCAGTATTTTACTTTAAAATTTCCTAATATCTATGCAAACACCCCTCTTTCCACAGCCATTACAGTATTCACTGATAGCTCAGGAAAAACAGGCATTGCAGGAATAACGTGGTCGGATAGCAAGGGAAATCAGAAAAAATGCATTAAGAAAGGGCATCCCAATACTCAAAAGGCAGAAACAGCTGCAATTAATTTGGACTTACAAACCTTTGCTCAACAGCCTTGCAGTATCAACAGTGATTCTCAATATGCTGTTCATGTGGCCCGGTGTATTTATGATGCCATAATAACTACCAAAGATGTTCTATTACAAAATTATTATTTAATCTACAGCAATTATTAAGACATAGAAAACATCCTGTATATACTGAACATCTTCGCAGTTATACTCAACTCCCAGGCTCTTTATCTTTGGGAAATACCAAAGCAGATATAATAGTTTCTAATATCTCCTTGCATACTGCACAAGAATCACATTCCTTCTATCATCAAAATTATAGAGCTTTAATGAAAGAATTGCAACTAACTAAGGATCAGGCACAACAGATAATTAGAGCTTGTCCTGATTGTAAAAAATTAGTTCTCCTCCGCATACTACTAGTATAAATCCCTGTGGATTACAAGCTAATCAGATTTGGCAAATGGATGTAACTCATATTCCTGAACTTGGAAGATTAAAATATGTTCATGTAAGTATTGATACATTTTCAGGAATGATTTTTTCTTCCCCTCATACAGGAGAAAAGGCAAAAGTTGTTATCTTACATATACTACAAGCAATCGCTTATATGGGAACACCTGCAACTATAAAAACAGATAATGGACCCTCATATACAAATAAACCAGTCCAACAATTTTGCCAAGAATGGCATATTACACATATCACTGGAATCCCATATAACCCCACTGGACAAGCAAGAAAGAGCCCATCGGACGCTAAAAGCACAGTTACAAAAAGAAAAAAGGGGGGGGAAATGACCCTCCAAAAAACCAATTAGCAATTGTGTTATTTACTTTGAATTATTTAAACATAGGAGAACATCTGTTAACAGCAGCACAATGACACCATAGCAAAAGGACCTGTGAAAGGCATCCACCAGTTTGGTATAAAGGAGCGGAAGATGGGATCTGGAAAGGACCAGTTGACGTACTAACCTGGGGAAGAGGGTATGCATGTGTTATGTCTCCCACAGGTCCGTTTTGGCTCCCAGCATGAAAAACAAAGCTGTGGTTTCAGCATGATGGCCAAGATCAACATCAGGGTCCTACAGAGGCACATGGAGAACCTGCACCTCCATGATGGACGACATCAATGACGGACATGATGCTCGTATCCTTGACCTTTGAATCTGCCACGAATAACTTGGGGATCCTTAAGACATCTGGAAGAAAAAGCTCATAACCTCCTTCTCCAACAGGGGAGTTTGGACACTCCTGAGAACAAGCTGCTTGTGTATTTTGCCATCATCACATGCAATTCTCAATGGTATTTCTCTATTCTGATCCTTTTGGCAATATGCTGTCCAGTGGCTACTGGGTAGGTATATTGGGCACATATTATAGATCCACCTGTGTTTCAGTTACAAGCTTGGGATCATCCAAGCCCTCCTATTTTCTCCACCAATAATACCACCTCTGTAGGGTGGAGTCTTCCGCATCATGAGTTAACCCAGGTTCATAGTTCCCATCAGATTAATCAAACCCTGGTCTGGAATGTCTCTTCACCACCCTTGTGTGTTTCAGCTCAGGATGAGGATTATTGCTTAGGAATACAACAGTAAAACGTAACTACCCGATTTGTACCAAAATGGGGCTCCAACGAAAGGGCTCAACTGACGGGAACCTCTTATTCATATTTGTACATCACTGGACTTAATATCTCCTGTTTTGAGCATCATAGTTCCCTGCCCTCGTCTTGCTTCATAAGCACACTCTCCAGCAACACTTGGCTATGGAAGCCCTGCCAAGGGTAAGTAAGATACTGGAAGAAATTGGGAAACTGGACTATAAAAGACTTTGGACCATGATTCACTCTTTGGGGAACTGACGAACCGCTTAAGGTTATGGGATGGTCCAATGTTGGGTTGAGTGGAGGAATATATGCTGTCCAATTCAAGAATGTTACTGGACCGCATCATACGCATTGGTGGCAGATAACACAGTTGTTTGCTGAACAATGTGCAGGAGATGGTTATGTAAACATAAGTCAAAAACAGGTTAACATCACTGCAAAATGTTGTTATAATGTCACTGTATGTACCACCCATCCTTATGTATTTGTAGTCACAAAAAATATAAGCTTTAATGTTCATCTAGATAAAATTACTGTAACCATTACTACAGGAACCTTAGCAAACTGTGTAACATCCACTAATCTTACTCAAGGAGATAAGATATTGATCATTAAGTGTCAGGCCGAGTCCTGGATGAGAGTTAATTTGACTAGACAATGGGAGCCTCCTGGTGCGCTACAGCAGTTGCATGTAACACTAAATGAAGTATAGACTAGAAAGTGTACATTTATAGGGACGCTTATAGCCTTTATAGTTTCCGCTATAGTCATTGCTGCTACTGCTGCCGTGGCCAGCTTAGCATTGCAAAAGTCAGTACACACTGCGGAACATGTTAATGAACTACTAGTGAATATCTCATAAGACAGAACAACAGACAGCTATAGATCAGCAGATTATGGCTCAATGACAAGTGTTAGAAGCTGCTGTATTGTGGCTAGGAGAAAGACAAGATGCCCTTGTAAAACAAAGGATGTTAAACTGTGATGCACAATTTAAGAGGATATGGGTAACTAACTAACTATACAGCAACTATTAACTCTTGGGAAGAAGAACAGCAGCTGCTGCAAGGAGCATTTAATGGAAGCCTAGCTACTCAGATAGAAAAGTTAAAAACTAAAGTGAAATCAGATTGAAAGAAACTGTTGTTATACTCGCAAAAGGAAAACATAGATAATATTTGGAATCAATTCCAGTGGCTGAATCCAAAAACATGGTTCCATGGAGTACTTCTCAGTAATTGGTTCATGCTAGCTCTTATGATCATGCTCATATGTGTCCTAAAAATATCGGCCATGTTGTGGGATGGATACGTGTGAAAAAACAAAAAAGGGGGAATATGTGGTAGACTGGGTACCTGGTTACTTGGGAAGCTGCGGGATGCCGCATGCTCTGTAACCATTGCTACGCATCACATGTAACCACAGCAACTATCAACCAACATACCAGTTATATAACAAATAATGATGATTAACCCATGAAAACTGTTACATAAAGCTACAAATAAGGAATCATATGTAAACATAAAATTGATGTTATAGAAACAGGTTATATAACAAACTATTATAAAAGTCAGAGAGTTACAATAAACAGTGCCTCTTGGCCATTCACCCCTCCACGAGAGTGGTGTCTTATTGCGGCTCGTCAATATTGCCATGTAGTGGATAGTGTTGCTTAATTATAGCCATCTTAAAAAACCATAATGAAATAAACTCAGAAGGAAAAGTAAACTCCGGGTAGTATATGGCCTTCCCAGAGGCACAGTGATCCTATGAATCTGTGTAAAGTGAAGATATGACATGTAAAGATGCAGTGTATCTCATCTGTTTATCTCTGGTCCCCAGTTGTTTGCCTAATATACACTATTTAAAAATTAAAGATCTCATTGAATGAATGAATGAATGCTATGTTATCAATGTATTCTCTGATGAGTCTGGGTTTGTCACTTTCCTTGCGACTGTGCTGCCTGGCTCCTCAGTGCATTAGGTTAAGAGTGAAAAAATGTTGATTTAAGTGGGTAGTAAATGGTAAGAGCCAAATGGTCATACCCACTTTGAGTGGGATAATTTTCTGGTATAACTGCCAAGAATCTAAGGGTTTCTAATGATGTAGTTTTTTTTTAATTTCCTCCACAAAAAGGCATCTGTTTGTATATTGAACCATTCTAGTATATTGCATTAGAAATTTTACAACCATTCACAGAATATATAGTCAGTCTTACCTGAGTTTTATGGTCTATTTCTTCATAATACAATTATGTAACTAAAATTTCTTTAAAATTTCAGAGGAAATTTCCTATTTGGTTAAAAATGGCAAAGCTTAAAACAGACAGAAATTGACTGGTGCACCTTTATTTCAATTCTGTTTTTACATTAAATCTGCAGTGTACCTGCAGCCTTGTTATCAGTTTTACATTTCCCTTTCTCCAGAATTGTGAATTGGCCTGTCATTCTGGCACTCAAAAGCCACTATACCACGACTGGCTTTGACAATACTTGTCCTCATGCTGCATTGTTTCCTAGTTTTGAAACCATTGCTGTCTCTGGGCTCACTTCACCTCTGCTATAAACTTCAAAAATGTCCAGTTTTCCCCACTGGGTCTCATCTCTTCATACATCTTAGCTAATGATCTCACCTGGGACACCTTAATAAAGTCCCACAAGCTGACCATGTATGAAAGTTAATCCTGGTCTATCCAAATGATAGGTCTCTTTCTTCCATTTAGAATGATTGTTTAAAGCCCTAGTCACCTGCTGTTGTTACAGTGTTTCTAGACATCTCTTCTCCTTTTCCTGATCTTTGTAAAATGGCCACCTGCTTTGAAAAAATCATTTTTAAAGAAGTCATTTTACTTAACTGATACATAGACACAAATTTTATGCATGATCTTTTCCTTCATTACATGTACACACAATATATAACATCCATCGTTTTTCTATAATCTATCATCTATCATGTATCTATCATCATCATCTAAGGAGCCTGTGTTTACACATTACCAATTAAAGAAATAGATTTTTTCCATCTACTTCTTCTTTCTCATTTCATGTCTCAATCTTTTCCTAAGAGGTACTTCATCTTGATTGTCTGTTTGTCATTGTTGGCTTGTTAAAAAAGTATTTCAATCACATATGTATGTACTCTAAAGCTTTTGTTGTTCAGTTTAGCTTGTTTTTGAGCATTATAAAATAACATCATATTCTATGTAGCTTTTAGTACCTTTCATTTTTGTTTAAATATGACATTTAAGAATTATCTGTATGCCTATTTTATACTTTTCCTTTACATTTCTTCTCTGTAATGTTTATTTCTCTGTACCATTATATTTTGTAGCAATATCATAAATTATATGTACATTGGACTATCAATCGATATTTGAGCTGTTCTATATTCTCAGTGTTTATGAATAATACTGTTAAGAACATTTTTGTACATGCTTACAAAGTGGACCTATTTACTTTCAGACTGGTTTTATATTTATATTCCTACCACACATCCTAATTTTTGCCAACATAGTGGTCATAAAATATCTAACTTTGTTCATAATTTCCTTTCCTTGAATAAAGTTTGATGCTTACCTTTATATGTTTATGTGATGTTATGATTTATTTTGCTAAAAAAGTCAGCTAACCTATTTTACTAATCTTACAGTATTTTTAAGAGTTTTTAAGGCTTTTTATATATTCTGAATATTAATTGTTAATAATATGTATTGCAGATCATTCTTGCAATTCTTTGAAGTATAATGTAACTATCTTTCCCTGACATTATGGAGAGATTTTTATATATATTTTTCTAAATGTTTAAAGATTTGACTTTTATTTTCAAGTCTTTGATTTGGTATAAAATGTGAGATTACACATTTTCCTTTTTTATGTGGACTATATAGCATTTATTATTTTTCTATCCTTTTAAAAATGTTTATTATATAATAACATACTTATAGCTACGTATACTAAATTCTACTTGCCTTTGGGACAACATAAAGTATAACAAAATCCTCATAATATTTGTACCAGAATGAGAAAGGAGAGAGCAAGGGGTTGAGAACCTGTTTAATGTGTTAGTGACTGAAAACTACCATAATCTGGTGAAGGAAAAAGACACAAAAGTCCAAGAACTGCAGAGAGTCTCAAACAAGATATATCCAAAGAGGCCTACACCAAGACACATCATAATTAAAATAGTTTAAAGACAAACAGAGAATCTTAAAAAACACAAGAGAAAGATAGTTACCTACATGGGAGCTCTCAAAGACTGTCAGCTGATTTATCAACAGAAATATTTCAGGCCAGAAAAAATTGGCATGAAATATTCAAAGTGATGAAAATCAAGGGCCTACAACAAAGACTACTTTACCCAGCAAAGATATCATTCAAAATTTTAGGAGAAATAAAAGTTTCACAGACAAAAAAAAAAGTCATAGGAGATTTTACTACCAAATCAATATTACAAGAAATGTTAAAGGGTCTCTTGGAAGAGGAAGAGGAGGAGGAAGAGGAGGAGGAGGAGGAGGAGGAAGAAGAAGAAGAAGAAGAAGAAGAAGAAGAAGAAGAAGAAGAAGAAGAAGAAGAAGAAGAAGAAGAAGAAGAAGGAGAAGAAGAAGGAGAAGGAGAAGGAGAAGGAGAAGGAGAAGGAGAAGGAGAAGGAGAAGGAGAAGGAGAAGGAGAAGGAGAAGAAAAGGAAGAGGAGAAGGAACATAATGAAAAGGGTAAAATGTCTTTCACCACTTGCCTTATTTCACTTAACATAATGCTCTTCAGATCCATCCATACTGTTGCAAAGGGTAGGAGCTCCTTCTTTCTTTCTGCTGCATAGTATTTCATCATGTAAATGTACTGTAGTTTTTTCATCCATTCATTTACTGATGGGAACTCAGGTTGCTTCCAGCACTTGACTATTGTAAATTGTACTGCTATGAACACTGGGGTGCATAGGTTCTTTTGAATTGGTGTTTCAGGGTTCTTAGGATTAACCTAATCAACAAAACAAACAAGCAAACAAAATATTACCAGAGACACTGAAATTAGGAACAAATTAACAGTAACCAGAGGGGAGGTGGGAGGGGATAATGGGGGTAGAGGGGGAAGGGTTTTCATGAACATGTATGAAGGGCACATGGACAAAACCAAAGGGGATAGGATCAAGGGTGGGGAGTGGGGATGGTGGGGGTGGAGGGGAGTGGTGGGAGAAAATGGAGACAACTGTACTTGAACAGCAATAAAAAAAGAAAGAAAAAACATTTTTCATAGTTAAAAAGAAAAAAGAATAAAATGGCAATAAATACATATCTATCAATAATCATATTAGATGTAAATGGTTTAAATGCTCTAATAAAAACACAGCACAGAAGAATGGATAAGAAATCAAGACACATATATATGCTGTCTGCAAGAGAGACACCTCAGAACAAAAGATACACAGACTAAAATAAGGGGATGAAAAATGTATTTAGTACAAATGGAAATAAAAAAAAAAAAAGCTAGGTTAGCAATACTTATATAGGACCAAGCAGAATTATTTGGTTTTAGCATAATCAATAGAACATATTTTTAAAATATGTATACCCAAAAGTAAGATTGCTGGATGTTATGATAACTCTATTTTTAATTTTTTGAGGAAGCTCCATATTATTTTTCATAGTGGATGAGCCATTTCTCTTACATTCCCACTAATAATATCCAAGTGTTCCAGTTTCTCCACCTCCCTGTCAGCATCATTTATGTATTTATTTTTCCTTCTTTCCTTCCTTCCTTCATTTCTTCCTTCCTTCCTTATTTCCTTCCTTCCTTCCTTCTTTTTCTTTCTCTTTTTTTTTGATAGCAGCCATTCTAGTAGATGTGAAGTAATATCTCATTTGGTTTATATTTGCATTTCCCTGATGCCTAGTGATGTTGAGCACCTTATCATATGCTTATTGACTAGTTTTATGGCGAAATGCTTATTCAAATTCTTTGCCCATTTTTGAATCAGGTTATTTTTTGTTGTTGTTGTTGAGTTGTAGGAGTTCTTTATATACTTTAGATATTAACCCTCTATCAGATTATGATTTCTAAATATTTTCTCCCTATCTCATGTTTTCTCTTTTTCACATTTTTTTATTGCTGTTCAAGTACAGTTGTCTCCATCCCCCCATCCCACCCCCCTTTGGCTTTGTCCGTGTGTCCTTTATACATGTTCCTGAAAACCCTTCCCTCTTTTCTCCCCGTTATTCTCTCCCACCTTCCCTCTGGTTACTGTCAATCTATTCTTACTTTCAATGTCTCTGATTATATTTTGCTTGCTTGTTTGTTTTGCTGATTAGATTTGCTGCCTGGCTTATTTCACTTAGCATAATGCCCTCCAGATCCATCCATGCTGTCACAAAGTGTAGGAGCTCTCCTTCTTTCTTTCCGCTGCATAGTATTCCATTGTGTAAATGTACCACAGTTTACATGGACAACATTGTGCTGATTTCTGGAGATGAGGTGAGGTGAGGAGGGTATATATGAAACAAATGGTGATAAAAGGAGACTCAGCTTGGAGTGCTTAACACACACTACAGTATACAGATGATGTGTTGTGGGATTGTGTAGCTGAAACCTGTATAACTTGTTAAACAATGTCACCCTAATAAATTCAATAAAAAGGATAAATTTTTGAATACTGTTATAACAATCACTCAGTTAACTAATTATTAAAGTATACTGTACCTGATATTCTTATAATCACAACTTGAGAAATATAATTATAAATTAATTTTATGTTGACCTACTTTAGGCAGTAACATAAATTACTTTTCTGCTTACTTTTAACTAATAAAATTCCTATTGTAACTTTTCAGTGCAGACACTGTCTCCATGGACTACCTTTTCTCCATGTCTGTGAATGCATGATTCCAGAAGCAAGCATTTATCACTTATTTTTCTTTTTCTTATGCACTTCCATCTCAAATGAATGATTGAATTTGGATAAAGGGTCAGAGTATTCTTTCCTGAATCATCTTGTTATAAGATGCTCCCTAAATTCTCAGACTTCAGATAATTAAATCTATTCTTTTTCTTATAGGTGGCACTTTGTCTTTTTTTCCTGAGGTCTCTTTCTGGATCCCTCCTCCTACCCATCCATCACATGAATTCTATTTTTCTGTGGCACATTTCCCTCAATTGGAGCCCCATCAATCTCAAAAAGTCTCCTGTACAAACTTTAACATTGTTATCCAGAGGCTCTGTTTCTCACACAATGGTTTACACCCATGCATGCTTGGCCTGCCAACTTTGGGGATGCAAGAAGATCCCAATTAAACCATCTCTCTAATGCTGTATTGTTAGAGAAAATGACCAGCACTTTGACTGAGTATGTGTGGGTCAGATACTAGTCCACTACATCTCCAAACTGTGGGGTTAATCTGCTAGTGATCTCATTGAAGCTCATCTTTCTAGACTAACATGAAAAAAAGTGACCCGTCATTGTTCCCTCAGAGGGGTAGGAGCAGAGACTTAGATATGGAACATCTTTTTCTCCAAAGAAATGTTTTTAAAAAAACAGACCTTCAGTTTTTACTCTCTACAACTCAATGCCTTTCTTTTGGATTTCATAGCCCTTCAAATAGTTCTTGTCCATTTACTTTGAAATTTGGGCATAATAACTTTAAATCTCCATTTGAACCTTCATATTCTTTAGAATATTTGTACCTACCTCTCAACTTTCCATGAAGATCCTCTTATAATGCATTCTTATTGAAAAATTTCTCTGAAAAAAGCAACTATGTTTCTTCTAATATGTTCTCACATTTAATTTCAAAAATGATATTATCATTTCATAGCAAAAAAAGAAAGGAACTTTTTCTTGACAACTTTTCCCAGAGTCAAGAAACATTTAGGCCTGTGTAAGCCTATTGGACTCAGGCTTCAATAATTTTAGGTGTCAGAAATAATTTTGTAATTCAGGCTTTTAATACTTCTTAAGTACAATGATTCCAGGGGAACATATTGTGCTGATCTTTCATCAGGTCTACTTACTTTCTAGCAGATTTTTCCATATTCAAACCATTTCCCACTCTGTTATTTTAGGATACTTTATTGATTATGCTATTACTGTTCCATTATTTTGTCACCCTTGACCCCTCTGCCTGGTACCCCATTCCCTCCAGGACTACCTTCGCCCTTGGTTCATGTCCATGGGTCATATATATAAGTTCTCTGGCTTCTCCATTTCCTGTACTATTCTTAAGTTCCCTCTGTCTATTTTGTACCTACCAATTATGCTTCTATTCCCTGTATGTCTCCCTCATTTTCCCCTCTCCCTCTTCCACCTTATAACCCTTCATGTGGTATCCATTTGTATGATTCTGTTCCTCTTCTAATTGTTTTTGTTTAGGTTCAGTTGTTGATAATTGTGAGATGGTTATCTATTTACTGTTCATAGTTTTGATCTTGTTTTTCTTAGATAAGTCCCTTTAACATTCACATAACATTTTCATATAGTATTTAACATTTAACATTTTCATATAATAAGGGCTTGGTGATGATGAAGTCCTTTAACTTTACTTTATCTGGGAAGCACTTTATCTATCTTTCCTATTCTAAGTGATAGCTTTGCTGGGTAGAGTAATCTTGGATGTAGGTCCTTGCCTTTCATGACTTCAAATACTTCATTCCAGTCCCTTCTTGCCTGCAAGGTTTCTTTTGAGAAATCAGCTAATAGTCTTATGGGAACTCCTAGGTAGGTAAGTGTCTCCTTTTCTCTTACAGCTTTTAAGATTCTCTCTTTATCTTTAACCTTTGGCATTTTAATTATGATGTGTCTTGGTATGGCCTTCTTTGGGTCCAACTTGTTTGGAACTCAGCTTCTGGGACTTGTATGCCTATTTTCTTTGCCAGATTGGGGAAGTTTTTTTCATTATTTTTTCAAATAAGTTTTCAATTATTCACACTTCCTCTTCTTTTGGCATCCCTGTGATCCAGATGTTGGAATGTTTACAGTCTTCCCAGAGATCCCTAAGCCACTCCTCAGTTTTTAAAATTCTTGTTTCTTCATTCTGTTCTGGCTGAATGTTTATTTCTTCCTTTTGTTGCAAATCATTGATTTAAGTCCTGGTTTCCTTCTATTCACTGTTGTTTCCTTGTATATTTTTCTTTATTTCACTTTGTATAGCCTTCACTTAGTCATTTATTTTGCAGCTGTACTCAGTCATTTTTGTGAGCATTCTGGTTACCAGTATTTTGAACTCTGCATTTGATAAGTTGGCTATCTCCTCATTGCTTTGGTTTTTTTTTCGGGTGTTTTAATCTTTTCTTTCATTTGGGCTATATTTATTTTCTTGGCATACCTGTTACAATGTAAGGGCTAGAGTCTTAAGTTTTTGCTAAGGCAGGGCAATCTGCTTCACCACTTGGTGGCTCTGTGTGTAGGGGAGGGCTCAGAGGTTACAATGGGGCTTGTTCAGCTCTCACCTCACTTTCACTTCTGCCGATACTTTATACAGCATAACAGAAACTAGAAGTGAGAACACTGAGGTGAAAATTGGGCTCTAATATTCACCTTGTTGCTATAATTTCTATTCAGAAAATTCTCTTGCTTCTAACTGGTGTCACTTTCACTTCCAATAACAGCTGAGAGTTAACTACATTGTGGGCTTTGGAGTACTACAGTGGTCTTTACTTCCAACTGAAATAGCAGAAAACTGTACATGAACAACAATAAAAAATGGTTCTTAAAGAGTTCTTTCATAACACAATTATTGAGAACAAAGTGCCAGCAATATAACAACAAAATGCTAGGATTATTTGGGGTTTTTAAAATTGAAACCCAGTCCATAAGTTTGAAGAAATTTATATTCTAGGGGTGGAGAGAGAAATATAAACAGATAAATTGCAGTAAAATGTCATAGAGATATGAATAAAATGCTATTGAAGTGGAAAAAAATGAAAGAACTCAGAGCACCAGGTACAGAGAAAACAGTATGATACTAGATTGAGGAAGGGATGGAAAGGTCATTCCAGACAGATAAGGGAAAAGGATATAATTTTGTGATTATTTTAAATGCATTTGAAACTGAGAATACATCTAAAATATTTGTGAGAAGTCATTAATGCATTTTATTTAACTACAAAGTATATACCATGTTATTGAAAGTAATTTGGGAAAAATATCAACTGATTGAACACACATATCTTTTCATATTGATATTTATCTTATTATTTTTAATTACTTTGTGGGTTTTGAATCTTTAACCCAGTGCAGTTCATTCTTGCTTACCAACTTTCTGTTACCTTGTAATTTTAGATTTCTGTATTTCTGTGATCACTGAAGCACAATGGATTCACTCTTCTTGACTCTGACCCATCACTCATCTCTCCTTCCCTGATAGTTAGATATCAGTACTATCTACCCAAAAGCATATTCATGCTTTTAAAATAATGGAAACAAATAAAAGAGTATTTGTTCTGAAATTATTTAATGTAATTTAAATTAGTTTAGAAAGTCACATTAAGTAATGTCTAAAAATGTATGTTTGTGGATTAATAATCAAGTTTAAATTTTGAAGGTTAAGTAATTAGATTATAAAAATTGATGAATAAGGATAGTTATTCATTCATAAAATATCTGAGACTGATTATATAGCAACTATATTTTTAATAATAATCTTCTAACAACACAAGGTATATTACTCTCAAAGTTGTTAAGTTTTCTTTTTTTTTTTTTTAAAGATTTTATTTATTTATCTTCAGGGGGAAGGGAAGGAGAGAGGGAGAGAAATATCAATGTATGGTTGCTTCCTGTACATTCCCTGCTGGGAACTGGCCTGCAACCCAGGCATGTGCCCTGACTGGGAATCGAACCGTGATCTCTTGGTTCACAGGCCCGCGCTTAATCCACTAAGCTACACCAGCCAGGGCTGTTAAGTTTTCTTGAGAAATGATTTTAATTATGGCTCCAAAAGGATAAATGCCAAAAATATTTAAAATTTAAGACTATGATGTGATACATTACATGAACTTCATAGAACTATTAAGATTTATAGAGCATATAATTTCATATACATTAATTGCAATATAGATGAAAAGAAGCAAAGACGTCAGTCATAGAAGATATAAATAACATGTCCCAGTAGTAAATCACCATTTCTTGGCCTTGGGTTCATTGCTACAGGTCATTTTTACATACTGCCTTAGAGAGAAATTTATATGTCATGTCAACAGCCTGGTGTATTCAACATTCATTCACTCATTTAGCAAATATTTATTAAGCAGTGTCCCTGAATGATGGAAAAATATGACTAGATATTACATATTCTTTAATACTGTTTAGTGCAGAGGTATTCAAGTATTCACTTTATGAAACATTAAAATTGCTTCTAGACTCTAATATAAAGAATGAGGAAGCACACAGGAAGTGTTAGCTGTCTCTTTGCTAGTATAAATTATAAAAGAAATTTAAGCCCTTTCTTTTGTAAATGCTTTACCAAAAAAATGATACTTGGCAACAAATGGGTATGAGTTTACAAGACTGGGAAGGCTAAGGGGAATACAGGTACTTTAAGTAAAGCAAATAGATACCAATAAAAACTTTTTTATTCCCACAATAGTAAGTGATAATTCTGAGTAAGTGAAACATAGACTTATATAACTGAGAACTTAAAAAAAAAACTAAAATGGAAATTTAAGGCAAGATTATTAACACCTTTTCTAAAATATTTAGCTGTTTAATCTACACACTTTAGACCATAAAGAATTCCTTAAGAGTTTTAAATTAGGTAATGACATGAAATTATCTTACATCCTTCTGATGAAGATGTGGAAAATGATGTAAGCTTGGAATGGAAGTGGGTTGAGGAGGCAAGCCAAGAAATAAGAAAATAAGTTAGAGTGCCAGCTTCAAGTGTTAATGGGGTATTTTTTAATTGTGTGATGGTGATGAGAAGTGAAGGGGATAAACCATTTGTACTGAACATAAAATGGACTAAAAAATATCTACATATATGATCTTGAATTTTGTTTGCAAATATTTATTTATATATGCTTATGTACATTTTGTGTACCAACTCTGGTTTCAAGTTATGTTACGAATTGGCATTACTTAGAATCACTGACTCCTGTTTTCTGATATTTAAATATTTAACTGATACTAGATCCTCTGATAATAATAGCACCCTGATGAGGTTGGTTTCAACTCCAGTGGCTTTGAAAGCATTATTTTATTATGTTGGTTTGGGGGGACTTATCTGCTTGTCATTTTCTACTTGTAATCACATGTGTTGTAATTTGGATTGTTCACATTTACAGAGGATTTTGGACTTTTTTAACAGTTCAGCTGTTCAAAGTAATTTACTATTTTAGACTTTTTTATTTATGTTTTACATAGAACAGAGACATAAACTGAAAGTCAGACAGTGAGTGTGGGCCTGACAAATGGATTTGTGTACAATTGTAGAGATGGAAGACATAGGTGACCTGATTATGCAATTCTCTTTATCAATATAAACAGAAGCATCATAGAAGAAAAACTGCAGTGGTGTGCTGGGAGGGAATCAGCAGAGGAGATTTGATTGCTTATTAAATGGTTAGTAGCTTGAAAGGGATAATTGTGGGAGTGATTATACAATGGAAATCTGCAAAAATTATAGATTAAGTCATTATTGCAGAGCCAGTTTACCAGCTCATCACTGTATAAATTCATCAGCTGCTATAGCATAAATATAATTAAGTCATAATGCAATACTTACTATCCATTTATTTCTTTTTAAAAATATTGGATATTTTCTATTAGTCATCAAGATAATTTTAATAGAGAGGAAAATATGTAAACAAATTTTGATTAGTATCTAATAGCAAGAATTCTTTTTCTTCTCTAAATATAAAGGCTGGGTTAAAAACATAATGAAACAAAAATATTGCATATTGAATGTATTGAATAGGCAGTGGGAAATATCTAAGTTTAGTGGCTTCTGCAATTTGGAGAGCCTTCACTAAGAACAGTAAAACAAGATTACAAAAGTAAATTCAAAAGTGAACATTACCTTAGAAAAAAAATCAAATAATTGATTAAAACTTTCCAAACATAGGGAAAAACTAGATCCTCTAATCTAAGAAGCAAACAGAAGACCTAATTGCCTGAATCCAAAAAGGCCTTCTCCAAGACACATTGTATTAAGACTGTTAGATATTAATGACAAAGAATTCTCAAGGCAGCCAGGGAAAATAAGAAAGTAACTTATGAAGAAAAGTCCATTAGGTTATCATTGGACTTATCAGGAGAAACTCTATGAGGCAGAAGAGAATGGAATCAAATATTCAAACAATGGAAAGAGATAAATTACCAGACTAGAATAATATATTCAGCAAAGTTATCCTTTAAATATGAAAGAAAAATAAAGACTTCCCAGACATAGAGAAGTTGAGGGTATTTATCACCAGAAGATTTCCATTGATGGAAATATAAAAGGGGGTTATTCTACCTGAAACAAAAAACAAAAGGTCATAGAACTATGAGTAAGATCACCCACAAACTTACAACATACACAGGAATAATTTGTAACAACAACAAAAATAAAAAAGAAGAAGGTAAAGCTCTGAGTTGGTAATGGAGTATGGAGATCAGAGGTATTCAAAAGAGAATGGACTACTGTATACAAGAAACTTTCCTTTTTGTAAACCTAATAGTAACCACACACAAAAAAAACAAACAAACAAACCCTCACACTGAGGCACATAGATTGAAACAAGAGGAAACAGAGGGGAAAAAGTAGGGAATATCACCATCAAGGCAACAACAACAAAAACAACAAACAGAAACACAAATGTAAAGAACTCGAGGAGGCATACATAGCAATACCAGAAAGAAAAAGAGAAAATGGCTATAAAAATTCTTACATATCACTAATTACCCTAAATGTAAATGGACTGAATTCATCAATAAAGAGACACAGAGTAGAAGATTGGATCAGAAAACAAAACCCAGCCATATGCTGCCTTCATGAGACCCATCTAAGCTGCCAAGACAAGGTTAGACTCACAATGAAAGGGTGGAAAATTATTCTCCAAGCAAATAACATCCACAGAAAAGCAAGTTTAGCCACACTTACATATGATAAAATAAATTTTGAGATAACAAAGACAACAAGAGACAATGATGGGTATTTTATAATGACAAAAGGAACAGTACATCAAGTAGTCATAACACTTCTCAATATCCATGTTCCCAATCATGAAGAATTAAAATATTTAAAGCAACTAACAGAAGTAAAGGGAGAAACAGACAAAAACACAATTGTAGTTTGGAACCAGAGTATTCCATTGACAACTCTAGATAGATCATCAAAACAGAGAATCAATTAAAAAACATTAGCCTTAAATGGCACAATAGATTAAATGGTCATAATTGGCATTTGTAGAACATTTGATCTCAGAACTTCAGATTCTTCTTCTTCTTCAGTAAACACAAAATATTCTCAAGGATAGACCATATGTTGAGTCACAAAACTAACCTCTACAAATTTAAGAAGATTGAAATTATATCAAGCATATTCTCTGACCAAAATGCCTTCAAATTAGAAATCAATTGTACAAAAGTAGTAAAAAACCCACAGATACACGAGAATTAAACAAAAAACTACTAAAACTGATTGGGAAAAAGAAACAATAAAAGGTGAGTTCAAAACTTATATAAAGACAAATGAGAATGACAACATAATTTATCAAAATTTCTGGGATATAGCCAAAGCAGTAATAAGAGGGAAGTTTTATTATAGGCCTATCCCAAGAAATAAGAAAATTCCAAGTAAACAACCTAACATTACATCTTAAATAACCAGACAAAAAAAAAACCAAATGTGGTCTAAAATCAGAAGAAAAAAGGAAATAATAAAAAGAGCAGAATTGAATAAAATAGAGAACAAAAATATTATACAAATAATTGCTATAACCAAGAGCTGGTTCTTTGAAAAGATTAATAGAATTGACAAACCTCTGGCTAAACTCACTAAGGAAAACCAAAGAGAAAGACTCATATAAACAAAATCAGAAATAAAAGAGAAGTTTCTATGGACATCATAGATATACAAAGAATGATACTAGAATATTATGGAAGAATATATGCCACCAAATTCAATAACCTAAAAGAAATGAATATGTTCATAGAAATATATAACCTTCTTAGAATGAATCTTGAAGAACTGGAAAATCTAAATGGGCTGAACAGTGAGGACATTGAAACAACCATCAAAAACCTCCCCCAAAATAAAAGACCAGGAGCAGGTGACTTCACTAGTGAATTCAACCAAACATTCAAAGATTTGATGCCTATCATTCCCAAACTCTTACAAAAAAATTGAAAAAGAGGCAATATTTCCTAACATTTTTTGGAGGCCATCATTACACTAATAGCAAAACCTGGCAAAGATAACACACACAAAGTGCAGACCAATATCATTGATGAATACATATGCAAAAATCTTAAACAATATTCTAGCAAATTGAATACAACAATACATTAAAATAATACATCATGATTAGAAGGGGGTATGAGGATGGTTCAACATATGTAAATCAATCAGTGTAACATAGCACATTAAGGAAACAAAGGATGCAAATCATGTAATATTATCAATAGATGCAAAATAATTTGATAAGATACAACATCAATTTATGATTAAAACACTCATTGAAATAATTATAGAAAGAGTGTACCTCAATGTAACAAAGGCCATATATGACAAACTCTCATCCAATTTCATACTCAATGGTAAAAAACTGAAAGCTTTTCCTCTACAATCAAGAACAAGACAGGGATGTCCACCCTCACCACTCACTTTCTACATAGTTCTGGAAGTCCTATCCAGAAAAATCAGGCAAGAGAATGAAATAAAATCATCTAAACTGTGAAGGAAGAAGTTAAAGTGTTACTTTTTGCAAATTACATGATTCTGTATATAGAAAACCTTAAATACTTCATCAAAAACTATTAGAAAAAATAAACAAATACAGTAAATTTTCAGGATGCAGAATCAATTACAAAAATCTACTGCTTTCCTATATACTAATAATGAAATTTTAGAATAAGAAATAAAAAAATTTTTTTGCAGTTGCAACCAAAAAAATAAAATACTGTATTTTGCCATGTATAATGCTCACTTTTTTGCCCAAACTTTGAGAGAAAAATAAGGATGCACATTATACATGTGTGATGCATCCCATGTATTATGTGCACAAAACATGGGCTCACATTATACACAGCTAAATACAGTAACTAAGAATAAACTTAACAAGAGATGTCAAGGACCTCTATACTGAAAACTACAAAGCATTATTTAAAAAAAGTAAAATGACACAATGAAGTGGAAAGATATTCCATGTTTATAGATTATAAATCAATATAGTTAAAATGCCCATATTGTCCAAAGCAGTATAAAAATTTAATGTAATCCCCATCAAATGTCATTTTTTAAAGAAATAGAATAAAAATAATCATATTTGTATGGAACCACAAAAGCAAAATAGCTTTGGATTCCAAATAGCAAAAGCAATCTTAAGAAAAAACGGAAAAAGCCTGAGGTATTACACTACCTGCCTTCAAATTATACCACAGAGCTAATATAATCAGAACAGCATGGTGTTGGCAGAAAAACAGACACACAGACTGAAGAAACAGAATTGAAAGCCAAGTAAGAAAACTATATGTATATGGGCAACTAATTTTGATAAACTGGTAAAAAATACACAATATGGAAAAGAAAGCATCTTTAATAAATGGTGTTGGGAAAATTGGAAAACCACATGCAAAAGAATGAAACTAGATGACAGTGTATCCCCATGTACAAAAATTAATTCAAAATGGACCAAAGACAAATCTGAAAATATTTGCATTTCTCTGGTATGACAAGTTACGTTCGAGGAGTGAGTGTTTCATAGGCCTGGGTAATCAAACCAGTGTGCTGACACTGTGGGAAAGATATGACACCTGTTGTTTATATCACTAATACTTGGGTGCTATTTATTATAGCACCCAAAACCTGACCTCTCCTAACTGATATAACTCTTCAGCAAAATTAAACATTGCAGACCAGTGCTTTTTATGTAAAACTCCATTTTTATTGCTTCTGATTATATATTTTAAACATTTCCTCATATATTTTTCTCTTCATCTGTCTCATTAATGATTCTTAAGTTTGTGTGCCAAATCTTTTCTCTCATATCATTCAATTGCTTTGATAATTTATAAACATATCTCTCTCTCTCTCTCTCTCTCACGCACATTTTGCCTACCAAGAAAATGTTACTATTTTATTCAAACATCTGGTGGGTATTCCTGTTCTAAACTAAATGGATAACTTATCCTCATCTAAAAAATTTTAGGTAACTCTCTCTCTTGTGATTTAAGTTTTATTAAATTAGACAACTTGAACATTTATGTCTACATGTGAAGCTTACAGACTATTGAGAAGGCCAGATCAATTACAACACAGATTTTCATTCCTTGTTGGTCACACTTCCAAGATCCTGAGAGGTGAGCAAGTAGAGTCATTTCAGATTTACAAATAAAAAATAACTAAAGGTTACAAATGCTCAAAAACTTACTCAGAGACATAAATTAGCAAGGGTTAGCATCAAAGAGCCAAAGGGAAACCTAGTCAATCATGGCACAGTGCTGTTGCTGCTGTTTACTTTCATGCAAGTAAGTAGTGTAATTCCTTCTCATGTGTGTTTCCCAGGTCTATAGTCTGTACCCCTCCTCCCCAATGCCTGAATTGATGCACGCATAATAATATGGAGCAGAAGTAGAAGACTAAAGTTTTGTGATCCTGACATGCTTGCATACCAAAAATAGTACAATAGAAGGTGAAATATAGAATTTTGTGTAATGACCAGAGCTGGGACAACTTTCTTCAAAACTATTAACTTTTTAAAAAGGAATCAAAATTAATTGTAATTAATACAGAGTTTTTTGATATCCTTCACATCCAGAAAGTAAGTGGCTACTCTACAGAAATACAGCAGCATATCAAGTGAAAATATTTCTTGTGTCTCTTAATTGTTTAAAAAATAATTTTAACTATATTTTATATGAATAGTAATATTCCATTCTAACTTGTCACATTCATGTATTTTTTATTCAATTTTGCAAAAGGTATAATTTTAACTTTAGGATGTGTCATCAAAATTTTTTTCTATTAACTAAGGATATATACATTTTATGCATAAAAGTAATGACTCTGCCATTGTTTAACCATCATATATCATATCTACCTTTATTTATATTGGTAAAATTGAAGAAAATTAGCATTGTGTTCATTTATCATTATCATGCATTGTTTATTTGATTCTCATTTGCAATGCTTATGAGTTCAGGCTCATAGTCTTTGAATCATTAGACTAGAAGGGTAACTTATGTAAACTTCTATTTTCTTTTTCTTACACAATCCTATAAAATAGTCTCACAGTTCTCACAAACAAAGCAGCATTTGAGATGTAATTGGAAGTGTTTTCTGACAACAACATCTGCTCCCATTACCACACACAAGGTATTATTTTCAGAACAAGGTATCAGGGGTACAGAACATTTAGTGTCATGCTAAGAAAAGGAGTGTTTCCCTATGGAAATTACATTTTCTAATTTGAGAAGGTGTTCAGTTGTAACACCAACTCCAGTCTGACTAGCTGTTGTCAGACTGAACATTCTTGTTCACTTCTGTTACTCTCTAGCATTTCTAATTAGCTCTGTTATTCTTTTATTCAAAACTTATAATAATTGTACCATTTCACTTAGTCCCAAGTGCTCCCAATGTTTCTACCAGTGTCCTTGGGTGTTAGCTAGTTTCTTAAATGTAGGAATTACCCATCAAGTCAATCTGTCTAATGAAAAAGTAAGGAGTTGATAAAATAAACTTGACAAATTTCATGACTCCATAAGTTATCTTGATAAACAGGGATTCATGAATAAAAGTAACATACAAGCTCTGTACCATCATTTATTTTCATTAGTAAAAAGTTTATTTTTTCCCTTCTTATACTCAGAGATCATTGATTATTCTTTCTGGATCTCCATATTCTTTAAGAAATTAAGAATATTTTTTCTTGTTATCTTAAAAGCATCTTCCAATTCAATAATAACAACAGTAAACATACAACCAGCATCACCTACCACTGTGTGCCAAGTACTCTTCCTAGTGTTTGGCATACATCACCTTATTTACACCAGTGATCTAACATTATCATCACCCTATACTGATGAGGATACAAAGGCACAGGACAATGAAAAGAGCTGCTCCTGTCCTTGTACCTAATACCAAGCCAAGCAGGAACATGAGCAAAATGTCCCCTAGTCCTTAATCAGAGTCACCATACTACAAAATAATTATGTAATTGACTTATTTACAGTTTTATATCATTTATAATTTTGGCTTCATCTTCTCAATAAAGAATGTTTTCTTAGATGTTATGCTGAAAAAAGAAATGAGTCCTCAAACTGATTATGTAATAATTCTCACCAAAATCATGTCTTAATCATATAATCTGGCCTTACATTAAAATATATATATACTATATTTCATCTGTACTTTCAGTTTAAGAATATTTTCTATCAAACAAATTCTTGTTATATATTTAACCAATATTTTACTGATACTTTTATTTATATGTTCATTGGTTATAATGTACAATTAAGTATTTTTTGCTTTAAATACTATTTGATCTTCCAGTTACAGTTGACATACATTATCTTAGTTTCAGGTATACAACCCACTGATTAGGCATTGCATAACTTACTAAGAGATCAAACCCAATAAATTTAGTACCCATCTGACACCATGCATAGTTATTATATTATATTGACTATATTTCCTATGCTTTATATCACATTGACTATTATGTAACTACAAATTTGTACTTCTTAATCCCTTCACAGAATCTAAACCATAAAAATCCTTGCAGAAAACAGGTAGTAAAATCTTGGACACTTCTAATAGCAGTACTTTTTTTATATCTCCTCAGACAAGGGAGACAAAACAATAGCCAAACAGGACTACATCAAACTACAAAGTTTTTGCACAGCAATGGAAACCACCTACAAAATAAAAAGATAACCCACTGAATGGGAGAACATATTCTCTGGTATATATCCAATAAAGGGTTAATATCCAAAATTTATAAAGAACTTATAAACACCAAAATACACAACACAATGAAAAAATGGGCAAAGGATCTGAATAGATACTTCTCCAAAGAGGACATACAGATGTCAATAGACATATGAAAAGATACCCAATGTCGCTAATCATAAGAGAGATGCAAATTAAAAACACAATGGGACACCAGCTCACATCTGTCAGCATGGCTGTCATTAATAAGCCAACAAACAATAAGTGCTAGAGAGTATGTGGAGAAAGGAGAACACTTTTGTACTGTTGGTGGGTATGCAGATTGGTGCAGCCACTACGGAAAGCAGTATGGAGTTACCTCAAAAAATTACAAATGGAATTCCAGCCAAGATAGAGGTGTAGGTAGACACACTGTGCCTCCTTGCACAACCAAAAAAGGACAACAATGTAAAAATAAAAAACAACCATAACTGACAGAAAATTGAACTGTATGGAAGTCCGACAACCAAGGAGTTAAAGAGGAAATATTCATCCAGACTGGTAGGAGGGGCAGTGATGGGCAGCTAGGAGGAGAGGACTTGCAGCAAGGTGAGGAATGGAGGACCAGGGCAGGCAAGGCAGCAGCTGGCGAACCCTGTGAGGTGGCAGCTGGAGGATGAGGTGGTCCCACATTCTCGGGCAGATGAACTTGGAGGAACAAATGGGAAGTGAGACAGATCACTCAATCCAGGATCCCAGCACAAGGAAATAAAGCCTCAAAGCCTCTGATTGAAAACACTGGTGGGGGTTGAGATGGCAGAAGGAGAAACTCCCAGCCTCACAGGAGACTGTGTTGAAGGGACCCACAGGGTTCTAGAATGTACACAAGCTCACCCACCCAGGAATCAGCACCAGAAGGGCCCAATTTGCTTGGGGGTAGCAGTGGAAGTGACTGAAAACCAGCAGAGAGTGGAGCAAGACCCATTATTCCCTCTTGGACCCCTGCCCCACATACAGCTTCACAACCCAGCGACTGAGTTGACCCAACCTGGTGAACACCTAAGACTTACTACCTAACAGCCATGCTGAGACAAAAAAAAAATGCCCAAATGAAAGAACAGATCAAAGCTTTAGAAAAAATACAACTAAGCGACAAATAGATAGCCATAGCACAGTTCAAAGGACTGGTGATCAGGATGCTCATAGAATTGGTTGAAAATGGTTGCAAATTAGATGAAAAAATGAACACTATGCTAAGTGAAATAAAGGAAAATGTACAGGGAACCAACAGTGACAGGAAGGAGACCTGAACTCAAATCAATGGTGTGGACCAGAAGGAAGAAAGAAACATTCAAACAGAAAAGAATGAAGAAACAAGAATTCAAAAAAAAATGAGAAGAGACTTAGGAACCTCCAGGGCATCTTTAAATGTTCTCACATCTGAATCATAGGGTTACCAGAAAGAGAAGAGGAAGAGCAACAAGTGGAAATGTTATTTGGACAAATGATGAAGGACAACTTCCCCAGTATAGCAAGGGAAATAGACTTCTAGGAAGTCCAGGAAGCTCAGAGAGTCCCAAAGAAGTTGGACCCAAGGAGGAACACACCAAGGCACATCATAATTACATTAGCCAAGATTAAAGATAAGGGGAGAATCTTAAAAGCAGCAAGGGAAAAGGAGACAGTTACCTGCAAAGAGTTCCCGTAAGACTGTCAGTTGATTTCTCAAAAGAGACCTTGCAGGCAAGAAGGGGCTGGAAAGAAGTATTCCAAGTCATGAAAGGCAAGGACCTACATCCAAGATTACTCTATCCAGCAAAGCTATCATTTAGAATGGAAGAGCAAATAAAGTGCTTCCCAGATAAGGTCAAGTTAAAGGAAATCATCATCACCCTTATTATATGAAATGTTAAAGGGACTTACCTAAGAAAAAGGTAAAAAATATGAACAGTAAAATGACAACAAACTCACAGCTATTAACAACTGAATCTATAAAAAAAAAGCAAACTAAGCAAACAACTAGAACAGGGAGAGAATCACAGAAATGGAGATCACATGGAGGGTTATCAGTGGGGGAGTGGGAGGAGGAGAGAGGGGGAAAAGGTACAGAGAATAGCATAAATAATAGGTAGAAAATAGACAGGGGGAGGTTCAGAATAGTATAGGAAATGTAGAAATCAAAGAACTTATATGTACAACCCATGGATATGAAATAAAGGGGGCAAATGTAGGTAGGAGGGGGTGTGCAGGGCAGAGGGGAATAAAGGAAGGGAAATGGGACAACTGTAATAGATAATCAATAAAATATATTTTAAAAAAGAAAAAGTCATTATTGAGTATGAACTATATTCCAAAGCTACAGGACTATTTGTTTTTCTCTATCCTACAAGTTTGTGTCCTTGTTTAAAAGCCTATTATGGTTCTAGGTAAAATATAGTTATAATAATAAATTTATGTTATTTTCAATTAAGGTTTTGGATTTCCTCAAATGTATCTATTCATGATCCATCTTTTGCTATTTAAACAACAATTTAAAAAATGGCTTCCAACAAAATAGACAGAAGCAACTATTGTGATAACCAATAACATGTTTTTTTTTCCATTGTTTAACTTTTATTGTCACATTAGCTTGAGATAATGTAAGGCCAAATACATAGTTGCCAATATCCTTATCATTACCATCTGTCTCTGCCTACAGGCAGAGGATCTTCCAGTGTTTTCAAGGTTCTCATTTTCAAGTCCTAAAGCAATGTGTTGCTGACAGGGTCGCATCTAACATCTCTTATTTTCTGGTGCATTCTTGAAAATTCTTTGAACTCTATGATAAGTGCAATGGAGACCACGGTGATCATATTTAGTGAGTTAATTCCATGCTGTGTTTTTATTTAATCTATACTAACCAAAGATATGTACAGAAAATATTATAAAATAGTGTAAAAATATGAGATCTCTGTCCTTTTAATCTTCAAGACTATTTTACTACTAAGTATACTACTTGTTAATTAATTTATTTAAAAATCAGGAAAAGATTAAATATCTTTACTCGGGAAGGCCATTCAACCTTTACTCCTCCCATCATATGACACAAATACATGTAAAAATCTTCTAAATCTAAACACCTTAACATTTTTTTACTTTATAAGTACAACTTGGTTTTTAAGAAAGCAAAATTTTTGTGTATTTATCATGTACTGGGTGTGTATCTTAACATATGTAATCGATTTAATTTAATATACCCCTCAAAATGGGAGGACTTGGCACACTCATCCTAATGAGAAATGTATGGTGAAGAAAATGACTTAATATCAATAAAAGGTTATGTTTTATATTTCTCCTTATTACTATCTTAAGTAACTTCTTACATATATATAATAACAGATTTTATCAAAAGAAACAATTAAAATTGTATCTTGATTCTCTATATTCACTCCCTGGTGATTTCATTCATTGTTATGGCATTAAGTAGTACCATTTACATGCTGATTCCTAAATATTTATTTTCAAGCAAGACCCATCCCTGAATTTCAGACTTGTATGTGCAATTTTATATTTGACATTTCTGTTTAATTTCCAAAGTTTTTACAAGAAAGTCATATATCAGTTAATTGACCTCAGATTTGGGTGAACCAGGTCAGGATTTGAACACTTGCCTCAACTTGCAGCAACATATAAATCATACTTTACTAAAAGTGTTCGGTTAGCTTTTTGAGAGTGATTATCTTTGTGGTTATTAAAAACCATCAGACTAATAAATTCTGACTGTATCACAGAAATTACAGTCTTAGATTTGAATTGTGCTTTCAGCTTTTATCAACATTTATCTATGAGGAAATGGGGTAAAAGACATTTTTATTTATGTTTATCAGAAAAAAGTATTATTATCCTGATTAGACTTTCTAAACTTCTCAAATCATCAGCATGCTCGATTTTAAAAAATCATTCACACGAGATATGGAACTTTGCTTATTTCTTTAAGCCTAAAAATTATAAATGGACCATCAAGAAATGTTCAGAAGCTTGAGAAGAATTTCATTTTTGTTTGAATAATTGACTATATTATTGATTAACTGAGACTGGAAGGAAACGTAACTAATATGTTACCACAAAAGCAACACAACACATAACAGAACACCAAACCACTCAATTAGATGTAAAATACCTCACCATTGACAGGTGGTAGTAACATCACTTGATGAAATTTATCATGTTTTATATCAAGTCTAGGGACAAATGAAGTGCCACATTTAAAAGCTTAAGTTTACTCACAGGGGGTATAAATGAGGAACCAGCTACTTAACCACACTCAAAAGTCAAGAGGCTCAGTGGCTAGGCAGTTGAATAATCAAATGATTGATCAGAAAATTGAATGCTAGTTTTAATTAAGATTTTATAACTTTAGCTGAGTTGCCCTCTAACTGGCTTCCCTAACCGATGGAGTCTCTAACCCAGTGATCCTCAGCTTTGCTATCACTTTCATCTTCATAAGCAAAACTCTAACTCTGGAGCTTTTCTGGTGAAACACTGTAGGAAACACACCCACACCAAAATTTCCTGTTGAAATACATTCTATTTTTTACATTCTGACATTTAGCCCCTTTAAAATACGTGCTTTTCCCTTTCCCTCCATTAACAGACCATGCCGGATAGTCAAATTGGAAAGTAGCTGTTACAGAAAGAGATGTCAAGTGTTGCAAATTCCTTGATTTTAACTCAAGAAATCCATCACCAGCCCTGGCTGGTGTGGCTCAGTGGATTGCGCAACAGTCTGCAAATCAGAGGGCTGCAGTATGTTGGCCTGGCAGCTGGGAATGATGTGCCTCTCATACTACTGGTCATGCCCAATGGTGAAATTCAGGAAAAATCACTTTGCTCTGTCAAAGGGTGCTCACTGCTACTATTTTAAAAAAAAAGACCTTTGAACATCCATATAAGCTATGAACATTTATAACACATATAGTATAGAATTACTGTGAAGTTAGAATATTAATCGTGTTCTGACACATAAGATAATATCCACTAACTTTAAGTACTGCGTAATTCAAAGCAAAGTATAAAACCTCTTTTTTATTTTCTATGAAATTGTACATTGGTACATTTACTATATAAATAGGTTATAAGTATACAGCAGGATCCCTTCTTCCACCCTTCCATTAGCTTAGAAAAAAACAATTATAGTTACATATAATATTATATGTAGCATGATTCATTAATTATGGAGGACTATTCAAAATGCAGTTTTTGACATTAGTACTACAATGCCAAAAATATTACATGAACAAAAATAATCTCTCTGCTGCATTACCACCAAGTGTCAGTAACAATGGAGAAACTTGACTTCAAAGGCTGGCCTATGTTTTAGAGATGCAGCCTTAAGAGGTGTTGTGCTAAGGTCAAAGGACTTCAAGTTTTCAATCCTACTGAGCTTCTTTGGATGACAGACTGACAAAATGGTAGTGGGGAACACCTTTTTTGCCTAAGGAGTTATTCCTGCCTTTCTCCCCACCCCCCCACCCCCACCAGGCACAAATGGATGATTTTTTATTACAGTTTAGCTTTGTGACTTTTTTTAGCTCCCTAATTGTGTTATGTCCTCTTTAACTTCCTAGTGGGGAACCTTTGGTTTCCTTCCTACTTAGCTAAATAGTTATTGCTTTTGTGAATGATTTAGGCATTAGTTAGCTGTCTTGACTTCCCAAAAATCATTTTGGCAGAGCTGTATGGATGTTCCTCCACTGACACACAGGTTCCAATACTGCTCCAGTTAGACCACAAGATGTACAGGTGAAAGGTTTTATTTAACAAGGAAAAAAGCAGTTCTTCACAATGTATTATTACATATTCTTTAGACAGTATATGTTGAAATATAGATAGAAAATGGCGTACATGTCCTCTGTATAATTTCAAAATGAATTAGTAGGGGAATCATAAAGGCATTCTGTTTTGTGATGGCCAA
>CM052544.1:78406404-78441991 GCA_028533065.1 Trachops cirrhosus
GCTCCAGTTAGACCACAAGATGTACAGGTGAAAGGTTTTATTTAACAAGGAAAAAAGCAGTTCTTCACAATGTATTATTACATATTCTTTAGACAGTATATGTTGAAATATAGATAGAAAATGGCGTACATGTCCTCTGTATAATTTCAAAATGAATTAGTAGGGGAATCATAAAGGCATTCTGTTTTGTGATGGCCAACAGACTATTTTTCTGAGGCTGAGTCAGTGCCACCCTCTGTGTTGTGGGAGGTGAAAGAGACCATCCAGACCTAGGCTCTGAAATGGCTGCTTCCTGTTGATCAAACTCTGTTAATGGAGGCAATCAAACTAATATGTGAAACCAGAATACTAATGTATTATTTAACATTAGCAATGAGAGCTCTCACTGATATATGAAATGAAGCACCTGATAAGTTGAGGAAAATCAGTCCTGTATTGAAGCAGTGTGAGAAGACAACCATTGCTAAATTTTTCTCTGGTGGAAACAAAAACTATCAAAATTAAAATTTTTATGCCCTCAAAGTAATTTTCAATAAAATGAAAACAACTTACATGTTTGCTTTGGTGTGTAAAAATTAATATTCAATTTATTAAAGTCACAACTTTAAGCACTTAGTTCTTTAAACATTTAGGTTCAGTTTATAAATATTATTCTAAACATAAATCTAGCAATTTTCACAAGTTCATTAATTTGAGCCTTATTTATAAACTTAATTACCATTTTAATTGCATTTGTGAAATATATTTAATTTTCTTTAAGTACATTAATTTTCTTTGATATTTATAAGGATAAATTTCCTTAATATTTAAACAAGTAACAGAATTTAATCAAACTATATTTGGTAAAAAGTTATTTTAAATGTCAGTTATTAAGTTATTAAATGATTAATCATATTTAATTTTTGTAAGTTTTCAACTGAAAATCACAAGGTTTAATCAAATTTTGAAGTATATATTCTAAATTTGATTTAAAATATATTTTTTCCAGTAAGCTAATTTCTGTTAAAAATTTTAAGGACACAAAATAACAAATTTGCAGATTTCTAATATGAAGATATTAATACTGTGACTTTTATTTTCTTAAACACTATATTCAGTATTTAAAAATTCTTGAGACACAATTGGCAGCTAACTTCTCTGTTAACTGAGCTTATGAATCAGAGATCCTGGCTAAGCTGGGAACTGGAGGTATAGATATCTAGGTCAAAGCTTCTCATCACTTGGACTGTCACACTAAGTCCTTTACAATAGTCACCATCCATGAGCTGACACACTTAGAATGGGGCTGGGCTGACATTGCACTGGCCCTAAATAGTTTGTCAGTGAATAGCCATCTGAAAATATTCAACTTACCATACTGCCACATCATTTGATCAGATTTTATAATTCTTTGTTTTTAAGATAAATAAATATATTTTCTTAAGATATTTATCTATATTAACTACTAAATGCCTGTAAAGGCATTTAAAACTGACAGAATCCAAAATACAAAATTATTTTGTAGAATCACATGACATTTATGAATAATATATTTTTTTAAATTCTGTATCTCTTGTGGCCTTATTTGACCCTTTTATAACCACCTCTAACACCTACTTACAAAAAGAATTGTCCAGGATTTCAAATATTAAATCTTAAATGATTTATCACATTGAAGAAACATCACACGGAATGGTTTTATCTTATGCGGGAATGTCATGTGCAGGAATGTGGCCCCAAAGCTTTGTGATCTCATTCTTAATTAGGCTTGCTAAACTTTAGGGACACATTTTGTTTAAAAGTTGCTACATCAATGCTTCCTTTCTATAACCTTTAATCTCATTTCTACCTGCATTTTCTAAGTGGAAGCTGAAGAAAGGTGTCTCCCCAGGAAAAGCAAGCCATGTACATATTCAGAAAACATATTGTGTTTTCTGAGCACAAGTAGTCCAAAAAGACATGCAAACAGTATATTAATTCTCTATACACTACTTTATAAATTCAATACAATCCTAGTGAAATCCTCAGGAAGTTTCCTTTTTTCAGTTGACAATTTGCACTCCAGTTCTATGGCAATAATAGCCACGTCAGTCTTCTAAGAGATCAGTACTGGGGGACTAGCAGATGCAAGATCTAATGCACAGGTGGCAAACACAAAACTTGCAGGCTGAATCTGGCCTTCCACTTTGTTTCTACCCAGTGGCAGTGCTGAGCTCCTTGCCCCTAGTTAAGGAGCAGTTACATTTACACAGTCCTAAAATTACATTCAGCACTTTGAAGGCAACCACGAGGCTGATGTGGCCCTCAGTAAAAATGAGTTCGACACCCCTGATCTAATGCTATAGTGACTGCCAGAGGGCAGTGCAATGACTTAACAAACCAAAGCAAGAGCAGAAAGACCCCCAGTATCTCAGGTCAATGACTAGGAATCCTGCTCACAGTTCATTCTGGAGAAGGATGGACCCTTCCTAAAATATGATTGTATGTTGATAGTGATGATATCCATGCACACCTAGAGGCTATGAGATTTATCATTTTTCAGAGAGAAGACTCTGGGAGAGAGCAAGGAAAGCCTCTTAACATGTAAAAAAGGGCTGTAGAAAGGGGATTGGATTGATCTTTAATGATTAGACATGAAACCGGGGTGAAGGTCCTTGCCTGAATGATTTGAATCCTCCTCTGACACCAAAAAAGTGAACATTCAGACTTTCTTATCAGCTTTCCCAGATATGGGCCATAAGGAAAAAAGAAAGGATTAAGTTTAAAAGCTGTCAGCTCTTTATTACTGCTTTAATGATAGAAGTTATTGAAATGATAGCAAAGGAAACTGTGAAAACACAGCACGTTTTATTGTGTACTGGCAAGACAATAAATATGATACAAGCTCAAATTCAAGTTCTGAGATTGGAGATGTTTTTTCTCTAGAATGAATAACTTTTAGAACTTGCATATAAAGGTTGATTGGTTTTTTGATTAAATATGACTTACAAGTAGCATGCTGCTATTGAAAGAAATAATAATACAAACACCAAAACTCCTCCAAAGAATTACTTGCACCTAATGAAGTCACTACAATGCCCTGAACTTCTTTCTGTCTCTCTGGTGACTCATGTTTTCTTCATTTCCTAAAGTGTCTCCTTTTTTTCTAAACTATTACCCATTTAGAACATGTTTGTTGGGAACTGTCCTGCCTGGTTTCAGAAGCTGTAACCCCCCATGGCTAAGGCTGAGTGAGAGACGTTGGAACCCTAAGCCACTAAGGAGAAAAAGTTTATCCACCTGGCAAGAGCACAGCTTCTGCCCGCTTTATGTCACCCTGCCTAGCCCAGGTTGCATGACTGTTTAGCCAATGATGGATAAGAGTCTTCAAGGAAGGGATGACCTAAGACAAGCATAGTCATGCGGGGGCACTCAGGGAAGGACTTGGGGGACTAGGGAGAAAAGGGGTGATGGACCCTTGTACCTCAGCTTCGACATAGCCTGAGTCCTCATTCTGTCTGCAAGAAGTCTCCTAATCTCTTGGCTATCTTACTTCCCCTGCTCCACCTAAGCCTGAAATAATGCTGGAGGTGGGTGTGGCTGGAAAGGGTGGGTTCCCTGGGTCAATCAGGCCTAAGAAAGAATGCATAAAATCCTGTGAAATCTGCTTTGCTAATACCCTCAATTTCAATGATAAGGGTCCAAGCATGAACTGAGTTTGTTTCCCCAAAATTTTATGACCCTTTAGCTATTTGACCCTGACTCAAAATAGGCCCCCAAAGTTCTTTGAATGTTATCTATTTGGTCATTACTGCCTGACAATGATTGATGCGCTTTCCATATACGCCCTGTATTCCTATGCAAATTAAGCCAATAAAAGCTTGTCTGTCAAGGCAAGGGTCAGGGAGCTCTCCTCTTGAGAGAGTGGTCATGCTATCCTTTTTCCTCCACAGGACTCGGTAGTCTGTGTAAATTTTTCTGGTCTCAGCCATAACACTGCGAACACTGTGAGCCAGAGTCTGCGTCAATGCTCGGGTTTGCTTGTGAGCAGCAACCTTCTCTTTTAATTCTTTCTCTGTAGATCAAGGATTGCCAAAATATAGCCTTGTGTCCAAATTCAACCTGCCACCTTTTTTTGTAAGGCCTATAAGTTGAGAATAGTTTTTGCATTTTTAAATGGTTGAAAAAATCAACAGAGTCAGGTTGCATTACAACTGAAAATAAAATTTTAGTGATCACAAATGAAATTTTGTTGGAACACATCTTACTTGCCATTGAGGTATTATCTATGACTGCTTTCACCCTACCACCACAGAGCTGAGTTCCAAAAGAGATGATATGAGGTCTTCCAATCACTCTTCCCTGTGCACAAAAAGCAATTTTTTCATTTGTCTTTTTATGGTGCAATACCAGTTTAAAATGCAAATATAAAAGCACTTTAATTCATATGCAGATTTACCAAAATTACATAATTCATATTTGGTAGTTCATATGTGCATATATATTTTATTCTTGACAAAATTAACTTAACCTCATTATTTCACTACTAATATACTCACATACTGACACTCTCTACCTTCAATTTACCTTTCCTTTTTCTTTAGTGTCATAACTTTTAAGCATAAGTGGTTGGCAAGGACAGGGAAGTGACTTGAGCAAGAAGGATATAATAGGGCTCCTTGATCATTCATGTATCTCAGAATGTCATAGCCTCAAAGCAAGTTCTGTTTGGAACAGCAAGTATGGCTTTTATGGGCTGTCACTTGGTCACAGATATAACATGCTCATTTTGTATAACATGCATATTTTTTGAGTTATGAATCCTCCATATTCTTAAGACATTACAAAAACTATATGCAAATGACATGGCAAGAAATACTGGCCACTCAGAATGCATGTATCTCAAGTTCAAAAAATATGAAAATATCAAGGCTATGACAGTGGTCCAGTAAACCAACTGCTGGACACTAGGTGTGGAATCATATGGAAATGCTTAGGATGCATGCCCACAAAGA
Source organism: Trachops cirrhosus (assembly GCA_028533065.1). Lineage (NCBI taxonomy): Eukaryota > Metazoa > Chordata > Mammalia > Chiroptera > Phyllostomidae > Trachops > Trachops cirrhosus. The sequence goes on from CM052544.1 coordinate 78,411,378, forward strand.
CAGCTTTGCCATCATGTCTAATGTTGTTTGGATTTTAACTGATGTCAACAGGCTTTCCATACACATGCGCTGCCAATGTTAAAACAGGAAGAGTGATCTAAACTCCCTTATCAAGTTGCACAATGGTTTTATCTCCTGAGTTCAAACCACAGATCTAACATTCATATATCACTACAAGTGCTAAAGACATATTCATTTTCAAAAACAATTAAACTGAGGAATTTAGGAGCTTCCATTTAACTTTTGGAAGTAAATCTGCAATGCAATGGCATACTAAAGTTAAATATCAACAGTATAATAATAGCATTCATTATGTGCTTTCCAAAGAGTGAATATTCTCAATTAAAATCTTGTGCTCATGGACTGATATCTGTGTTTGTGTGAAAAAAACATATTCAAGATTAAATGTAAAGATCTCATTCCAGGTTAGTGTAAATACTAACAGATGAATACTAGCAATTGGTTTAGAGGCCAGAGAACACTAACTTTTATCCCAATTATGTGACGTAATATGCCCTCAAAAATTCCATGCTTCTCATTTGTAGAACTATATTACAATATATATATATATATATATATATATATATATATATATATATATATATACACACACAGCCCTGGTCACATGGCTCAATTGGTTAGCGTGTTGTCCTGTATACCAAAAGGTCATGGGTTCAATTCCTAGTCAGCCCACATATCCAGATTGCAGTTCCATCCCCTATGGGGCACATACACAAGGCAACTGATAGATGTTTCTCTCTCAAATCAATGTTTCTTTCTCTCTCTTCCTCTTTCTCTAAAATCAATGAAAAATAAAATGTCCTCAGGTGAGTATTAAAAAAAAGTGTACATTGTTATTATTATATTTTTAATTTTATCAATAAAATTTTTGTAAAAATGTGTTTTCTTTATGTAAAATGTTACTATTTCATGATTAAAGCTAATGAACTTTACTACTTTTTTGTGTCTATTGATGTGATATTATATTTTTTGTTCTTTGTTCTATTAACACTGTATATTAATTACACAGATTCAATTCCAAATGTTTAAGCTTGCATTTCTAGATAAATCCCTGTTGATTGTGGTATATAATCTTTCTTACATGTTGCTAGATTCAGTTTTCTACTATTTAATGAGGATTTTGAGTAACTATTCTTAAAGGTTATGGATCTATACTTTCTTGTGATTTCATTTTAGTTTAATAGCAGAGTAATGCTGGCCTTACAGAAGAGAGGTGTTCCATTCTTTACTACATTTTTGAAAGATTTCATGATGATTTGTGTTAATTCTTCTTTATATATTTAATAGAACATATTTAATTTAATAGAATATATACTTAATAGTAATAATAGTAGTAGAATATATATTTAATAATAAGCCATCTTGATCTGGACTTTCCTTTGTGGGAAATTGTTTAACTACTAATTTAACACTTATATGTGTTATAGATCTATTTAGATTTTTTATTACTCCCTGAGTCAGTTTTAGTAGTTTGTGTATTTTTATAAACTTTTCTACTTAATCAATTTTTCTAATGTGTTGGCATGTACAGCATATATATTTGTTCATAATACTTATACATGTCTATAAATGTTTTAGTGACATCTCTTCTGTTATTTCTACTATAAATATTTGAAACTTCTCTATAATTTGGTCACTCTATCTAAAGATTTACTGATTTTGTAGATCATTTTAAAAAACAACCTTTTGGTTTTATTGACTTTTTTATTGTTTTTATATTCTCTGTTTCATTCATTTCCACTGTGATAGTAATCTTTTGCTGCTTTTGCTTATTCTGTGTTTTATTTTCTCTTTTAATTTTGTAGGTGAAAATTTGAATTTGTAGTTTGAGATTAGATTTTTAAATATTTATGTCACAGATGTGAATTTCTCTCTAAGCATACTTAACTGTATGCCATAAATTTTGATATATTGTTTTCATTCTCATTCATTTCAAAGTATTTTTTTCTTTTTCTTGTGATTGTTTTAACCTAATCATCATTTAGGAATGTGCTATTTAATTTTTCAAAATTTTAAGCCTTTCACATTACTTCCCATGTTGTTATCTAATTTAATTATATTTTAGTCATAGAACATACCAGTATTTTGAATGGTTTTAATCCTTTTCAAGTTATTGTTGACCATGAACTGTCCTAGAAAATTGCCTGCACACTTGAAAAGAACATTTTCTGCTGTTATGGATTATGTGTTCTTTATATATCTGTTAGATGTCATTGTTTTGCTCTTTGTTATCTTATGGATAGCTATTGTACTCATTAGTAAATGTAGGTCATTGAATTTTCAACTTTTATTGTTAAACTCTCTATTTCACCCTTAAATTTTGTCATTATTTTTTATGTATTTTAGGTGTTTTTATGTTTGTGATTACATCTTCTTGATGTATTACTCTTTTTGCAGTGTGAACCCTGAGGGAAAAAAAAGACACCTACTAAGTAGGGGTCCTCCTGGTGCCTAACTGAGCGAATGTTAAAAAAATAAAAAGCAAGCAAGCATAAGCCTAGCAGTTATTTTTGCCCATGGGGCAAGCCAAGATGGGGACAGACCCTCATACAAACTATACTTTACAGATGTACAGGGTAGCCTCTGTGATATACTGCTTGCCTGCCTCCCTGCCTGCACTATGATTCTGATATCTGAGCCAGCACCTGTAAAGGTTTCCTTAAGTCCTATTTCAACCAATAGGATTGAGGCTTTCACCATCCAGTTGGAGCTGTGCAACTCTTACTAATAAAAGCAGCTGTATTCTGACCAATCAGGGACCAGACGAGGGAACTTTTGCTTATATTATTCAGTTCCCTTGTGGCTCAAGATGGCACTTCTCCACCTAAGACAGAAGACTGCCTTTTTCTGGCTGGAGCTGAAACACAAGATGTCTTCTTAGAGCAGAGAAGCAGGCCGGTGTAGAGGTGTGGTGCAGAGGTGCAGAGCAGACCGTTGCGAAGGAGAGCAGCCAAGGTGAAGAAGGGCCTGGCGGCAAGGCCACCTGATCATGCTGTTCAAAGCTGCGCTATAGCACCATCTAGCGGATCCACTGTGTAGCTGTTCCACAGTCATGCTCCATTACCCTTGAGCTGTTGGCATTAAAGTTTCCCTCTTCACCCCACTCCAAATTGGGGATTCCTGTTGGTGCTGAATTGGCGCAAATGACCATTGGTTGATGGCATTATAAAATGCACATCTTGTTGCTAGTAACACTTTTATGAATACTTGCTTTTTCTGATATTAGCATCTATATTCCATTTCTCTTTGGCATGGCGTGTCTTCACTCATCCTTTCACTTTCAACCTTTCAGTATTTTTATGTATAAACTATATTTCTTATAGACAATGCATAGTTGGATTATGTCATTATGTTTCTGTTGTTGATTATTTCTGCCAATCTTTGTTTGCCTTTTAGTAGAGTGTTTGATCACTTTGTGTTTAGGGTAATTTCCTGTTGGGATTTACCTGTATGTCTTGACTTCGTTCCTCAATTCTTTCATTACTGACTTTTATAGTATGAAATACAGGGATTCTAGTGTACCATTTTAATTTTCTTGTTACCTTTTACTATATTTTTCACTATCATAGGAGTTGCCTTGAGATTTACAATTAATATCTTAGCTCAAATCAATGTAGGTTAGATTAATACCAACTTAATTTCAAGAACATAAAAAATTTCGTTCTATAGTTTTGTCTACCTCTTTGACCATTTGCTTGTTAAACACAGCATTGTGTCTTTTCCTTTGAGTTATCACTCTCTGACATTGTTCAAACATCAATTTATTTATTTGTCAGCCTCCCTCAGATGCAGTTACTTATCTAAACAAAGAAATGATTTAAGTTACTAATATATCATTTTCCCAAAGACGGTACATACCTAATACCATAGAGATGCATAGGAAAAACATTTACACACTATGTACTATTTATGTCATGGGATTTCAAGACATTTTTGTGAGACCCCATTGAAAGAGACTGATTATCTATGTATCAGAATAACATATTCTTAATGAAAGTAGTGCCATGTCTGACTTGGTTATCAATATACTTCATGGCATAAAATATTATCTGAGCCTACAAGATGCAAAAGAAATACTTTTGGTACTCATGAAAGACTATGTGTTAGCCTATATTAATTTCAAGTAGACAAACATAGTCATTATATTTACAATTTAATGTTATTCCAATAATAAAAAAGATAAATACATTTCTTGAATAGAATTTCAAAAACTGACCTTAAATAAGTATGTGTCACAGACACTGCTAGTTAACTAATCAATACCCATTCTTCTTTTTTTACTTCCTAACTGAATATAAATTATGTTTGAGTCAATACCTTGCAGCTATCGGCTTTATGTTCCATATTCCATGCTGTGATCTGTTAGTAGAAGGCTGTAAAACTTCCAGGAAAACAATTGTCTCATTAAAGAAAGAAATAGACCTTACTGAGATACATTTAAAAAAAATTTTATTCTTTCCTTCTGTCTTTCTTATATTCCTCTTGTTTCTAATGCAGATGTAATTAAAACAATAAGAAAGAAACAAGAAAAGAACTGCTGATTAAGTAGTTATTTTCAATGTAGTGAAGTGATACTCAGTAGGTCTGAGTACTAATTCTGTTTATTTATGGTGTTATCAAACTATCACATCCAACCATAAATTACTTACCTTCCAAATTGTTATGTGAGAAAAAATAAAACCATCCTGTTTGATCATGCCACTGCATTCAGGCTTCCTAACATTCAAAAGATCATGAAAATAATTGAAATGTTATTTATTCCAGGCATTGTTAACCTAAGATAATCCTGTTGAGGACTCATAATAGGGTTTTAAGAGGTCTGCAAATTCTTCAAATAGCATTTTCTCCAATGAAACTGAAACGCAGAGTGCATAAAATAACTTGCTTAATTTTACACTGATGTTGGCAAACACAAGAGATGAATGAAATGAGGTTTCCTGATTCCCTTCCTTACTGTTAGTTTTATATTATGTCCACTAAAGGAAAATTATTACTTTCTTATTTGTAAGTTTATGAATAAAACTTCTGGGCATATATTCATTATTTGCCACATTTAATTTAATATATTACCTTCATGGGTAGATTTGTTATTTGTTTTAAAACACATTATTTTAGAAAATAATACTCAAAAATTATAAAAATTCCAATTATAAGGAAAATACATTTTTTAAAGTTTAAATGAACTATAGTAAATGTTAATGTGTGCACCCAGTGTGTCTGTGTATAAATAAATTAATGGGGAAATAAATAGTTGTACTTGAAAAGAGCCAAAACAATAAATACTGGCAATCCCATTATATTTATGATCAAAATTCTTTTTGACTATTCCAGTAAATACTTCTAGGTTTACCCCTACCTAATTTTCCTATTCTTATACTTACATGAAATAATTGTAATACCCCACCAGTATTAGGCAGGACAATGAAATTAGTTATAGTCACTTATGAGCAGAAATGGCACTGATTCCATCTGGGTTGAAGAATTTAACAGCTGGTGTGAGACCCAGCAATATAGTTCTGGGCTCAGTACTTCATCACAGTATTTTACAGGAAAAAAGTCCCTGAACCCAGGGTATTCTCTGAGACAACCCTGAGTATTTCTATGCTTAATATAAAGTATTAATATGGAACATTAAAGACTAAAACAAGGCAAACTGATTGGAGTCACAAACCATTCAGGACTGAAGAAGGTATGGGCCATTCCATCAGGAAAAGAATTAAGACCAGTAGAGATTCTAGTTGAGAACAAGGTAAATATGAACTGTGTAGTGGAAGAAGGAAGCCATAGACAACAAGTATGAGGTCTGTCCAGACAGTATCCAGCCATGTAATATGAAAAATAGAGACATTAGTTGAAGAAGATACAGGATACAAGAAACATTGTATGCAGGAGAATGACATCTCAGTCCCCTTCAAAGTAGTCACCTTAGAAACTCACACAGTTTTCTCAATCACCATCAGCTGCCCTGTCCTATTTTCCTCAATCTCATTGATGGTCTGAAATCTCTACTCTTTCAAAGGTGATTTTAGTTTTGGGAAAAGCCAGAAGTCAGAGGGCACCAATGGGCTGTAGGGGGCTGAATCACGTGACTGATTTGTTTTTTGCCAAAAATACTCTTCACAAGACATGATACCTGAGTGGGCATGTTGTTGTGATGAAGCTGCTAATCAACAGTTGCCCATGGCTGTGGCCTTTTAAATCACCTGAATAGTTTCTGTGGAGGAATGTTCAAGCTTAATGCAAAATTTGATGCAGATCTGTTGCTCTACTGGATCAATCATTTTGAATGTGATGGCCTCACCATATGCATGCTCACTCAGTGGTGTCTCCCACTCCCACTGACTAGTGCAATGAAGTTATCATTGTTCACACATGTGCATTCCAGTCTACTCTCCTTGGCTGCCAGGTTACATCCATGTTGTGCAAACCGTTCTCGTTATACTAACAATGGTTAGACTTTTTCTGGACAAACCTCGTATAACTACTTGACCTACTGCTGATTAGAGGATTCATGTAGCTTTATGCATTTTCCTTTATTTCACATGTATATGCTTATTTGTATATATAAACCATTTCTTTCTTGTCCTTTTCCCCATTTTAATATATCCAGAGCTGCTCTCCTCCATATCATTTTTCAAAGCTTGGCTCTTTATCTCATATTGATCTTTTAATTACTTGGTGTCCATTCAAGAATTTCCTTCTTATGGTCATTATCCAGAGCTTCTGTTGTTTGGAACTTTAGAAGATTTAGCAATACAGGAGAAGGTATGGACATGGTCGAATTCACTGTTTTATCCTCAGGAGTGTTTCCAGGCCCTTGGAATCCATTACCTTAAATTAATTTTATAGATCTTACTTTATAAGCAACTGTTTTAGATTCATGAAGTTGACAATCCAATCATTTCTTTTCATGTCCTAGTATTCATGAATCCTAGGCCACACATTGAAATTGTCCTCCTCAATTTCCAGTACTGCTTCCAACTTATTGAGACATTGAGTAAGAAACAGCCTTTCAAGATATGAATTTACATTTAATTTTTAAAATATGCATCTTTTAACTTCTAGTTATTTTAGTAATGTTAAAAATGAATAAGTTCATTTCAGAAAGAGAATCTACAAATAGAACTTTAAGTGAAGAAAATACATTCTACATTTACTTATGATTCAAATATGTTGCAAATTTGGAAAAACACTAAAGATAATGTTAAGCAAGAGAGAAAGTTCTTCACTGAGACTTTTGATTACTTATAACTTATGTCATCAACCCATCATTTCTTACCATTTACCTTTGTCAAGAAACAGTTTTCAAAACATCCTTGATCATATTCTTGTGCAGTGAATGAGAATAAAAAGAAAAACTAACTTCATGTCACAAAAGAGTTGTCTCAGGATATAAAATTGAAACACTATTCATCATGACAATTTTTAAATACTATAGTTTTTGAATATTAAATATGAATATTTTACATGCAAACTTAAGAATGCATATTTTTCATGAATCTTTGCCCTTTATGAATTTAATTTTATGCTTCTTAAATATATAGGTCTGACACCAGACATAGTGACTGAATTCCAAGAATGAAACTGTTCCCTGGCTACAGTCAAAACTGAGCTCTTTAGCGTAAGGATCATTAGGTTAGCATAGGAAATACCATCAACTAATTAATTCAGCTGTCAGTTTTTCCTATTTCATAAACATTTTCATATCAAAGGAATGACTTCAAATCACTTCATTTTAAATTAACTGACAAAGTATGACTCTCTAGAGGATTCAGAATCATTAAGTGTGAATAAAGTTAATGACCCAAGAGTGAAGAGGAAGGGATGGGGGCATGAGAAGAGGGGAGGAGAAAGGGGAGAGGATATAATAATCACTCAGATGCCAAGATAAATTTATAGTTTTACATTTTAGATATTTTGTGTCTATTTGGAAACTCTTTTCTGATGTCCCTTGAAGTTAATATTATTTGGAGTATTTTATAGAATATCTTTGAAGAAGGAATTATGAATAAAAATAGACATAAGATCTGTTTTCAGAGTTATAAAATACCTCAGTTGTAGATGAGATTCATTTTGCCTGGTAAACTTGTGACTTGTACATAATGTAAAGAAGCCTCACAGGTGAAATATCATAACCCTGTCATTGTTTCTTTAGACCCTTTGGCTCTCTTTTGTCTCATTTCACAAGTCATGTTTAGTTTTTCTCCAAGGGATCACTAGCCTATTTTTAATTCTCAATCTATAGTTATTTGCAAGTTTATACTAAATAGTGGGCTTACAGTTTTGATTACTCAAACCAGATAACACTAAAAATTTCTCTAATGTTCTCCTATATGGGCCATAACTGTAGAGCTCAATATGAATTTGAATGTTTGCCTCTCACTCATTTGTAAATTTAGAAGTATACTACCTCTCACAGCCAGAACAAGGCTGGTATTTTATGGAAGAATGTAACAACTATGATTCTTAACAAGAAAAAAACAACACAATAATATGTGATAATAAAAATATTTCACAATAAAGAATGTCTATTAACATTTTTTTAAATATTAAGATATCTAGTTTGGGATTTGTGTTATTACCAAAATACTTTCATCACTATAATAAGATGTCAGATTCAGAAAGTGTTAGTAATGCAGAAAAAAGATACTGTCTTTTCTAATGTTAATACAAATGTTTTGCCTGAAGAATAAAGCAAGCAAATTCTACTAACCTGCTTTGTTGGAACTGAAGACACCTTACCATAACAGCAGACCTTACTGGGCAATACCAAATGTGAAATGATTATAAACTTATACTACTTAATTATAAATGCTTATAAAAACTTACACTTAGTCTTGGCCTACTGAAGGCAAATATTCTCTTCAATGGAATATTTTATCTCTATTAACAAGCATTGTCTTGTAAATTAATGTTCATATATATGTATATGCATACACACACACACACACACATATACACCTTGACATTTTCCCAACTCATAATGAAAACTGATTGTGACATTGAGTTGTTTTATGATGCTTTTTTTTATTGCTGTTCAGGTACAGTTGTCTTCATTTCCCCCCACCACTCCCTCTACCCTACCCATCCCTGCCTCCCACCTTGCATCCTACTTCCTTTGGTAACCCACACACAAAGTTAAGGTATATTTCCACCAAAAAAGAAATACCTCTTTACTTAGGTCTCTCAGATCTGGACATGGCATACTGTTTCTGTGTGGCCAAGTAACATTTGCTGTAGGAGATTTATCATTTCACCTCAAAGTAAAGTGGACAGAAGCTAACATGCTTTAGGAGCATTTGCCAAATGAGTTTATGAGCAAAAGTGGTACAAGTTCATGAAGCCCAGTTAATTATGAAATTTACACAAAAAACAATAGTCTTGAAGGTCTAGCTATAGATCTTTATATTTAATGTTTTTCTTCGTACATTTTTTCATTCTGTGCAATATAATACACAGAAAGTGAATATTTTTTTCTCTCTAACTATACCAATACTTTGACAAGTCTTATTCAATGGCCCTTGCAACTATTTTTTAACTATTTTCTGAAAATATTTAGAAAGGGATTATTGTGATCAGAGGATTACTGACAAATGTGCTCTTCAGACCAACATGCATAGAAATACATTGGCACAGATTGGGCATTTTTCTTTTTGGATGATCAGTGCATTTTATTTAATCAGCAGGGTACACATATAAATAAGAACAGCCCTGGCTGGTGCTGTTCAGTGGACTGACCACCAGTCTGTGAACCAAAAGGTCATTGCCTTTTGATTGCCAGTCAGGGCACATGCCTGGGTTGTAGGCCAGGTCCCCAGTTGGGGGCATGTGAGAGGCAACCACATGCTGATGTTTCTCTCTTTCTCTCCCCCCCCTTCCTCTCTTTCTAAAAATAGATAAATAAAATATTTTTTAAAAATAAATAAATATAAGGGAAGGGGAATTAAGTTTCAGCCAAACTGAGCTTCATGACCTTGTCAGAATATAAACCACACATACTTAGAAATACACTAAACATACTTACAAAATGAGACAAGTATAAATGCATTAACAATACCCACAGTTTGGTCAAAGAACAGCTACCAAAAAATTGCACTAAAAACCCAACATACATTGCACATTATATAATTAGTAGTTTCAAATAGATAGCTGTGAAAAATTCCAAGTAAAAAAAGTGCCACATTTTCTTTTTCTTGCATGGAAAGTATATATCAACTCTTCAGCTGTATAAGAGAAAAAACAAATCCCCAACTATTATTCTTGTGACTTGCTTTGTGCATGGACACAAAGAAAGCATGAACAATTATATTGGTGAGTCCTTGTAAAAACTAGTTAAATAGTAGGGTTTTCATGGAGTTTCAGCCATCATTTTCTTATGGCCCTTTCCTCATCTATCAAAGAAAGGCAGTAAAATTAAAATCTACCTCATATGGCTGTTGTTATTTATACATGGAAATAATGCTGACAAAATTCTTTACTTAGCACATATAGTAGACTCTTAAAAAGTGTTAACTATTATAAATGTAAATGTTTTTAATGTCAAACCTTGTTTCAAATATTGATTTTACTGATTGTTAAGGGACTGAAATAATAACTACCCTGATTATTAGGATAGTTATTCAAGCACTCTTAGGATGTTCCCTCATACATAAATTTAATAGAATACCTACTAATAAATTTATCATGTGTTTACTCTAGAGTTCGTGTGTGCATATTTGCATAGTGAATGCATAATGTTTGGCATGCAGCAACTGCTGCATAATAAATGTTAATCTCTTAGCCCTTGTATTCACATTGTTACAAAAATATTCATTGTCAGTTTGGATAATTCTTATATTACCTCTTTGACAACTAGCAAAATGCCTGTCTTAAAGGAATGGATAGAAATTGAAAATTTGCCTCCCAAGCAGATGTATGTAGTTGTATATTCAGGGTCATCATGGAATGGTAAATAGAAATTGTACTGAATGTAAAGGTATTAAGCTAGAATTAGGATATGCCAGAATTCCCCCAGTAAAGACAGATATATAATGAGTAGTATGCTGCTGTTTTTCCAAACATGATTGTATCAGAGTTACCTGAAAGACTGCCACCCCAGGAATAAGATTTGGATTATTTCCTTTCCAAAAAAAAATATCTAGGAATATTGGCAATTTTACTTGTCCATCTGTATATTTATAATGATGGAATAATTTTACCCAGCATGGGGAAATGCTATTTAACTTTAGAATGACTATCATGTCCCTAACTTCTCAATGCTCTGAATTATTTTAGATGATTTAGACAATTGCCAAATGAGTTGCATTCACTGGAAAGGAAAGGTTTCTAATCCTTGAGAATGGTGAAGATATATTTTTTAAGATTTTATTTATTTATTTTTAGAGAGAGGGGAAGGGAAGGAGAAAGAGAGGGAATGATACATTAATGTGCGATTGCCTCTTGCGCCCCACTACTGGGGACCTGGCCTGCAACCCAGGCATGTGCCCTGACTGGGAATTGAACTGGAGACACTTTGGTTCACAGGTCCATGCTCAATCCACTGAGCTACACCAGCCAGGGCTGGAGAAGATATTTTGTGACAACGTTTAAACGACTCTCTTCTTTGGATTGTTGCAAACAGGTATGTGATTACAAAGTGAACTACAATTTCCTCTAAATTCCTAGCAATATATTATGCTTCCTGGCTGATGGGAATGTGTGAAAATAGGAGGACAGGTCCTAGTACATTATAGAGCATTAAAAAATATTGTTAATTTGCCCACATGGTGACTGTGGATTAAATTGCTTGAGTCCTCATCCAGATGAAAGAACTTCATGATTGCATTCATTTTTCATATTTTCATTAATGAGATTAGAACACAAAATTTATTTTTTTCAAATATGCCCTATACATTTTGCCATACTTTTATTCAAGTATAACCCTTATATTTCTCATAACATGAAGTACATACAAATTAAACTTTTTTATTTTCTATAGGCTGGTGATGCACTCTATGTAAACTAAAATGAGAACTGTAATCATTTTAAGAAAATAGTTTAACCATTTGATCAACTATGTTTCATTTTCAAATGAATTAATACATTTTAATCTATTGAGAATTAAAAAAGGAAGGAAGGAATGGAGGGAGGAAGAGAGAGAGAGGGAGAGAGGGAGAAAAGAAGGAAGATTCCCACACCTCTTGGAGTGGCAAAAAGAACTAATTGCTCTAATAGTCATGTAGCCATGGTAATATTTGGCCTTTAGAACTAACTTTAAATTTAACTACAACTTAGATCAATTACCATGGCATGTGGACCAATTAGTGACAATTCCTTGTTTCTGCCAATCAGTAAATGAAAAGCAGACTTATTCTAATAAATGCATTCTTAAAGCCAACCATCCAAAAACAGTCTCACCTAAGTAATTATTCTATGCCTTTGAAATTGTCAGTCCCCAAATCCTGCACTTCCTAAAACCCCTGCTGTCTACTACAGGAGAGCTCCAGGCCAGTGTAGCTTTCCCTTATGACATTAAGTAATAAATTCATCTTTGTCTTTTTATTTAAAATAATAAGTAGTTAATTTTTATTTAAAATAATGAATAAATAAAATAGTTAAACTAATAAATAGAATTCTCATCATCTGACAATTCTAGAAGTTAGAATGAGATAATTTTGAAGACCCCATTTGGTAGTGTGTCAGATGTCCTCAGATCAAGAAATGTTCCCTTGGTCAATTGGGTCCCACTATATTTATCCTTCATATCTACTGCCAGGCACATCAGTGTCAAGAAATAAGCCCTGACCAGTGTGGCTCAGTTGGTTGTGCATCTTCCCACAAGCTAAAGGTGCTCTTTCAATTCCTGGTCAGGTCACATGCCTGAGTTGCAAATTCAGTCCCCAATACAGGTGTGTATGAGAGGTAACCAACTGATGTTTCTCACATCAGTGTTTCACATTGTTTCATTGTTTCACATTGTTTCATTGTTTCACAATGTTTCACATCATGCATTAATGTTCCTCTCCCTTTTTTTCCTCTCTCCTTTACCCTCTCTGTAAAAATAAATAAAATCTTTTTTAAAAAACCAAGAAAACTGAGTTCAGACTAATTTTATAAGCTCTTGTTGCTGAATTTATTCTGTTAGGAAAATCATAGGTCTGATTAATTTCATGATATTAAGTCCAAATAATTTTGCCAAAAGTATTTTGTCAACATAATACTTTAAGCCACATAAATTACTGTATAAGGTCATAAGATTTAAATCACTTGATAAATAATTAATTATATGATGTCATTAGACTATTTAGCTTGAAGATGTACACTTTAACATAAATATTTTTTACTTTAATCTGTTTATTCTTATGCTACTTGCTTTGTTTATGCTTTTGTTGCCTATGTGTCTAAAATCTTGTTTTAAGTGTTGTTTTTTTTTCCCTGGATTGTATTTTCACTGTTTAATATATGAGGATATCTTCATAGAGAAGAAACTAAGGAATGTGTCCATTAAGGCTCAATCCAACCCAAGCTTGCCCTATAGCTAATGTTAGAGAATGATTGGCTGGCAACCTATTCACAAAAAGTGATTGATTAATTGTTTTGAGTTCCCGAAAAATCCTTCGTAAGGTCACTCCTTGCCTTGTCAATATGTAAAAAAGTCACTTCGTTAGGCCATAATCAAGTCAATGCCTATCAACTCATACCTCATTTGGCCCTTCATAAGCATATATTGTTGATCCACTGCAGTGGCCTTTGTTTCCAGTTTTTCAGGGATTATCTGTGGTAATATCACAGTATATTTCTGCTAGAATATTTGCATCCTCATCCTCTCACTATTATACAAATTGTTGAGCTTATATTATTAAAATTTATTTTAATGCATTTTTCCATTACCATTTATCCTCCCTATTCCACCTTCACCCAAAATAAAAAGTGTTTTAAGAATGACTTAGAATTACAATGGCTATAATAGACTTTTTACTTATCAGAATAATTCATTTAATAGCAGTTCTAGCAAGGAAGAGAGACAAAAATATTAAACATTTAAAAGTCTTTTTTTGGTAGTTTGTTGAGGTTTCAAAACCAAACTTTCATTTCAAAATGACCTCTCCTTTCAGCAAAAGCCAAAAAAATATTATTTTGAATCTAAATTTCTGAAACATTTTTATAGAACCCAAACTCATCTTCCTCCCCCACCCCCACTTATACATATTTTATTCCTTTTGCTTTTTCTTACGGGTTTTTTCCCCAAAGATGCAATCATGTTACACAATACCCCTCTTTCAGTCAGAGACCAGTCAAGAGGTAGACACTGTAGAGTGAACATTAATGAAAAGAATGATTAAACATGAGACTGTTATAGCAGGGAATTTGCTAAAAGAGGTAAAGAGAACTCTGAGGAATACTAAGTTGTTAATATAGGAAACAGCAACTACCTATAGAGCTGAGACAGAGCACCCAAAGGACACATCTGAAAGAAGGAGCCAAAGGAATGAAACCCAAACCTCATTGGAAAAGGTGTAACTGTGGTCCACAGAATGGTGAAGTTGGTGGATGGACAACTCCAGGAGGACTCACTGGGGATTTACACTCTGAGATACCAAGGAAAGACAACCCCAAGGAGGAAGTTCTATGCCTCAAAACTTGGCTTCTTGTGGGGCTATGGAGAGAATCCACAGGGATGGGCTGTACTGTTGACCTTTGTGAAAAAACAACCTCTGAGTTTCTGGAGGAAACTGCCCATAAAAAGGGGTCACATGTTTTTGACCATTTTATACTATAAGAGTTCACCAAAAGACACACAAGAACCTACAAAAGAACCCCATCCTCCTTCAGTGTCCCTTTAGCACCCACTCCTAAAATAGCTTAACACCAAGCCAGTGGTACAGAAGGAATTTTGACAGGGTCCAGCTCCACAATTACAGATAATGTAATGACAGGTAAACAAAGAGCTAAGAGATCATGTTATAAGTGGAAGTGGAGTTCTTGCAGTGTCAGAAGAAAAAGAATCTCCTGAGACTCACACAGGAGAATGGGGTTTTGTGGTAAACTTTACTGATGATGTAAAATTAAGAGGGTTTCCCTCCTGACTTCTGAATGTCCCATTCTATGTCTGTCTCTCCATAGAAAATGTCCAATCTTGTTTTCAATAGGGCCAGAATAAAGCCACTGCCCAGTGTTTCTGTTCCCTATTAAAGTACAGCCCAGTCCAGCATCCAATAGCTTAGTGTGTGCTTCCAGATGCAGGCTATTGCTGTGCTACAGTATTCAGGCTCCCCCTTGGAGCCTATGTGTGAAGACCAGATGGCCATAGGCCATGCAACTACTAAGGCCACATGTCCATGGAGAGAACGGACAAGTGCACCATGAAAGTGTGGGTCATTGGGCGAGAAAGAGAGAGCAAGAGAACTTCTTTGTTCCCCTGGGATTATATAATTTTGGTCTGCAAAGGAACAGCAGTTTTTTCCAAAGTGTCAACTAACTTCCCAAGTTTTTGTGGTCTTTTGATAGGTCCAACTCCTAGTTAGACTGATAGGTCTCTATAGTGCAACACTTTTCTCTGTACCCCCAACAATCCTGTACTTCAGGGGGCAAAAAGGAGGAGTGCTGATCTTGGCATAGCAATGCTGTAATCCCTTGCAGTGTGAAGCTATAGCTTCCTGGTGAAACAAACAAGCTTATGCTCCCCAGTTTATTAATCTCTATATATAATTCCCTTTTGATCCCCTGGCCCATCAATAATTAGCTAAACACTGACTATAACCATAATAAATTGATATCTTTCACAGTTTATATTTTCAGATTCCAGATGCAACTTTTATGCACATTTAAATTTCTATACAGCAATAAAACAACTCTCCCTTTTCACCTAACAAAATACAGCTGTTCTTATTCTAAATCAAGTTTTTTCTCTTTCCTCAAATGACTAGAAATACAGTTGCAACTGTCATTGTATATTGTCTATTCTAATTACTGAGTTACCAATTTCATTGATTTGATGTAATACAGTGTAGGTACTTCATGGGTACCAAAAAAGAACAAAAGTCTTGTTTTAGATAAAGAATTCCTGCTTTCTTGATTTTTTCTTTTAGTATGGGAGATGGCCAATAAAGCAATAATCTATAGTGCTATGAAGGAAATGATCAGAATAAAGATACAGATATGAGGTGAAGTTATTTATACTCCTCTGTTTATACCAGATAATCAGGAAACAACTTTCTAATGGGCTGATCCTAGAGTGACAAGAATGAGCTGACCATTGAGAAGGGCTGGGAAAGAAACATTCCAGGCAGAAGCAAAAAACCTAAACTAAAGCTCAAGGATGAAAAATGCTGAGCAGAGTTATAAAATAAAAAGAGGTTGGGAATACCATCATGCACACTGTAAATTCAATTTTCAAATTCTCTTCAAAGTATGAACAAAATTATACCATGAATATTCACAAACATATTCACTTATTTTTTATTATATTGTATTGATTATGCTATTACAGTTGTCCTAATTTTTCCTCCTTTGCCCCCCTTAACCCAGCACCCACCCACTCCCTCAGGCAATCCCCACACCATTGTTCATGCTCATGGGTCATGCGTATAAATGCCTTGGCCACTCCATTTCCCATACTGTACTTTACATCCTCATAGCTGTTATGTTACTACCTATTTGTACTTGTTAATCACCTCACCTCTTCACCCATTCCCCACACCCCCGCTTCCCATCTGGCAACCATTAAAACACTCTTCATGTTCATGATTCTGCTTCTGTTCTCCTTCTTTGCTTTTTTTAAAATTCAATTGTTGATAGATATATATTTATTGCCATTTTATTGTTCATAGCTTTGATCTTTTTCTCAATTAAGCCCATTTAACATTTCATATAATAATTCTTTGGTGATGCTTAACTCCTTTAGCCTTTTCTTGTCTGGGAAGCTCTTTATCTGCCCTTTGATTCTAAGTGATATCTTTGCTGGGTGGAGCAACCTTAGCTGTAGGTCCTACTTTTCATGACTTGGAATATTTATTGCCCTTCCAGCCCTGCACAGTTTCTTTTGAGAAATCAACTAACAGTCTTATAGAAACTCTACAGTAGGTAACTAACTGCTTTTCTCTTGCTGCTTTTAAGAATCTCTATCTTTAACATTTGTCATTTTAATTATGATGTGTCTTAGAGTGGGTGTCTTTGCATCTACCCTGTTTGGGGCTCTCTGTGCTTCCTGAACTTGACTTGCATGTCTATTTCTTTCAGCAAATCAGGGAAGTTTTCTTTCATTATTTTTTTCAGATAGATTTCCAAGTTCTTGCTCATTCTATTCTACTTCTGGCACCCCTATGATGTGAATGTTGGAATGCTTAAAGTTGTCCCAGAGTCTGCTTACACTATCCTTATTTTTTCAGACTCTTTTTTCTTCTTGTTCTGATTTGTTTTTGTTTTTGTTTGCTTCTTTATGTTCCAAATCATTGAATTGATTCTTAGCTTCATCTACTGTTGATTCCCTGTAAATTGTTCTTTATTTCAATTAATATATCCATCTTTTCTGACTGGATCTTTTTTATGCTGTTGAGGTCCTCACTTAGTTCCTTGAATATCCTTATAGCCAGTGTTTTGAACTCTTGTATCTGATAGTTTATCTCCATTTTGTTTACTTCTTTTTCTGAAGTTTTGATCACTTCTTTTATTTAGGCCATGTTTCTTGTCTCCTGATTTTGGCAGCCTCCCTGTGTTTATTTCTATGTATTAGGTAGAACTGCTATGACTTGCTGTCTTAGTGGTGTGGCTTAACATAGTAAGTGTTCTGTGGGGTCCAGTAGCACATCTTCCTCTATTACCCAAGCTGAGTACTTATGGTATACTTTTCATATGGGATGAGTACACCCTGCTTTTATAGTTGAGCCTTGATTGCTCTTGGCAGGTCAATGGGTGGGACTACCAAGCCAGTCAACTGCAAGGACTGGCTGTGACCACTGACCACTAACCTTGAAAAACACTGTTGAGTTGGTTGCTGCTCTGTTTTATAGCTCACTACATATTCCACATATAACATGTGCCTCTGTGTTCTATTATTATCATTATTTTTTGCTGCATATAAATGCTCTCCTTTTAGGAATATATTGCTAAAGTCTTACAAATCTTATTAAATTTCTTACCTTTTGTTTCATTTCAATAAAGGAATCCTATTCTCACAATTCAAGAAGGTAAAACTTAATACATTAATGTTTTCCTTCCTCTTCTATCAGTGATTCAGATTATCATATCACAGAAATACTTTTATCTGCTAATTACTGTGTGGAAGAGAAAACTAATGATGAGGTATTCTTAGTTTTATTAAAGAGGTGAAAATTTAGTTTAAAAATATGTTATATTTGATTATCAATGTTTTAAACTTTGAAATGAAAAAGAAGTAATGGAAAAAATCTGACAAGCTTACAGGAGTCATATAGCAGGCTAACAAGCTCAATGACCAGAAGTAACCACACTGGATGGTATGATTACAGATTCCTAATTGGGCAGGTAAGATCAGGTAGTCACGTGTCAGGCTGACACTTCCTTAGCAATGGTCACCTCGAGTCAGTTCTGTCCATTGTTCTTCTGCACATAAGATAACATACCTTTGCAATGTCAGAATAGTTTTCCTTTTCTGCCCGTCAAAGCATAACTGTTGGTACCAGAGTACAAGACCACCAGAGCAAGACATCAAAGAACCCTTCTTTATCTTGTTTCCCACTAGCATCTCTATGTACTATAAATGTTAATTATTATTATTTTTTAACCCAAACCCAAAAATATGTTTATTGGTTTTACAGAGAGAAGAAGGGAGAGAGAGACATTAATGTGAGAGAAAAACATCAATCAATTTCCTTCTGAAGGTGCTCCAAGCAGGGGTTGGATACAAAACCTTGGTATGTGCCCCAATAGGGAATTGAACCTGAAAAGTTTTGGTGTACAGAATGACACTTCAACAAACTGAGCTACCCAGCCAGTGCTATAGATGTTAACTATTAGCTATCTTGTGCCTACCAGAGTAACAGAAGTATGTGTTTCTCCATTTTACCTTTTGTCCAGTCTTAGAGATTTCCCTATTCTGCTTTCTCCTACTTCCCTTATCTGCCACCAATGGATATCATGTACCTTCCTTAGGTCTTCTCTTTTGATTCTAATGTACAAAATAACCCACAAGACTGCCATTCTCTAGCATTTACTCAGTCTGTTGAGATTTTGCTTCTGGAAATTTGTTCAAAATTTGGCTCAGATAAGCTCTTACAAGACTTTTCTATAAGCTGGCTGTTCTTTAAGCTAAGACCCCCTAATTTTGAATGTTATATTTAATTCAAGATGAAAAAAACTTATAACCATATACAATTGAGCAAATTTGCATTACCTGCCAAAATGGAGCCTTTTGACTCCAAGATTTTGATAGATTCAAGTGATAAATGTGGTCCTGCTTAAGGTGTACCATGGTGAATTAACAGGAGCACCAGCCCAAAATAAGACTCAAGCTGGGAAAGTCAACAACTTGAGATTGTGCAGCCTCTCTGGTAACATCCTGTTCAAAACAGGGTTACATTTCCTTCAGGTCTAGCGCCGAAGTCCACGGAGACATCCCAGATCCTAGCTACTTGCCCCATTCTGTGTACTAGCACACAGAGCCACTTCATCTGTTTATCCAGATTAACATCACCAGTGTTAAAATTTTAGATGATTTAACTAAGAAGCATTTTGTAATTAATTATGTTCTTTTCATTCACTTCCTTTAAACATCAAAAATATCACCCAAGTTTTTAGAATTTTAGTTATCTACAGAGGATAATAATAAAAAGTTTCTCATTTAGCAATTAAAATCATATTTCTTATAAATGTCATTAATTTAATGAAACAATCATAAAGCTCTATAATTCTGGTTTTCCAACTGTTGTAGTACATTTTTCCCCAAAACAAAATTTTTGTTTCATTATAGGATCCAAAGTGTCGGATTCGCTGTCAGCATTCCACAATATACCTTGGTATTTATCTATGCTACTCCAATATAATAAAACCTTTGACAGCCAGATTTAAAATGCATTTTAGAACCAGATATATAGTAACTGTTTTATCACTAGAGGTACCTGAACACACATTTTATATCCAAAAATTCTTAATGATAGCTTCTAAAATCATACTTCTGTAAATATTTACACTTAAGATTCAACTTCTAGCATCCAGATAAAATTCAAATGCAGATCATGTGTTATAGAATTGTATACCTGAAACCTGTATAATTTTATTAACCAATGTAACCCCAATAAATTCAACAAAAATGTAAAAAAATTAAGTCAGTTATTTTTACCAGAATATGTCTTGTTTTGAAATTACAAGTTCATTTTGATAAAATCTTTTTGAATCTATATCTATCTACCTTCCTACCTACCTATCATCTATCTACCTACCTGTCAATCTATATAATTAAGATCCATTTATTTTTTTCTTTCAGGAACAAGAATTCTGTGTACCTTAAACTTGCTTATTTCAGTCTCATATTTTTATTTTCAACTGAGTACTTATTAAGGCTTTCTTTTGTTCTTTTTTATGAGTAGGTTATCAGTATTGCAGGAGAAAAAGAAAGTATGAGTTATAAGTAGAGTTATAGATGCTACCTTTGTTACTTGGAGATCACACAAACATTAACACACACACACAACCTCACATAAACATAATGGGTAAATTGCAAGCTTTGAGAAATCATTAGAGGAGAACATGGGAGGCTTCTGAATTACCCTCCTACTATTGACACACCAAAAAAACAGCTATTCATGCAGCATTTTTCTTTGAACAAAATCCAGAAAAGAGCTGCTTCACATTGTTACAGAACGGACCTGAGGAGGGGGCCAAAATATTGTTAGCAAATGGACCCCCCTTTCCTGGAGTCCCCCTGTACTGAGTTCACCTTGCTTGTCACCAGGGGATTATGTATCTAAATGCCAGAGTTTGGTGAAAAGGAAAGGAACTATTTATTTAAAATTTATACTGACTTATATAGTAATGGCTTAATGTCCTCCTTAAAATCCCAAAGCTCCTTAAAACACACACAAACACACACAGCTCTTCCTTTTCCCCTTTACCCTGGCTGGCCAATCTCAGAACATGCCAATCAGAAGTACATCCTCCAGAAGAAAAAAAAAACACAGAAGTCCACAGAGCACTTCTCCCAGTTCCTCTTGGTCATCCATGGTTGGCTAGACAGACCTCCTGCAGTTCCCGGAACCATCAGCTGTGTCACTGCCGAGATCTCTAGTGCTTAATCCAAACCACATGGCACCTTCTCATGGACCACCAGCAAGAGTCCTTTCACCCCTTTCCTTCCTGCAAGGTCTCTCCTGAATTTTTTCAAACTGCTAAGAGAGGGTTCTGCATCGGTGCCATATCTTGCTTTCCAGCTTCCTAAGCTGTATGCATGGTTCCCCCCCAAAACGAATAGTTCCACACCTCATCAAAAACCACATGTTTCCCTCAACCTCATGCCCATGTGGTTCTGACCCACATGGATGCCATGCTTGTGTTTAAATCCAGGTGTGGTTTTAAATCTTCCTCTGCATCCCCATTTCTGACTCCTCTCACAATCAGCTATACCTGCCAGCATTCCCTATTTTTCCAGCCTTTCTGGGCTGCCATAGTATGTTCAGGCAGGCATGGCCCTGTGCTGTGGAGCCAACCATCTCCAAGTTCTCATGCAGGCACTGTAACCAGGGGAAGTTGCTTCTGAGTTCTGTCCTGCATGAAAGTCACTCCCAAATCCCTGGCTTAAAGCATAACCACAGCTACTTAACATATCTATGAAATCAGTCAAAGTTATAGATATGTTAAATGTCCATTCTCATGATTATTTGCAAAACTGTTTATATGTAAAACAACTCTCAATGGTCCTGCTCTGTGTGTCCCATTTCCTGGTTCAGACATGTGGGGGTGAGGACATCCTATATTTTTAATATTTCCTGGACACTCTGAGTTCTGGATCCCATTACAAGTCCTTCATTGGCGGGGCCCTAGCTTCACCCTGTTACAACATCAGGCAAGTATGATTACACTAACAATGAAACACAGACTGATGGTGATTCTTTCTATGAACTAGGGCAGCCAATGAACACTTCTCTTATCTCTTCTCTCTAGAGTACTGTAAGTTGTGAATTTTTAGGAGTAGATATATTTAAGATTTCAAATGATGTAATTATGAATCTGAGTCTCTTTACCTCTTTCTTCTGCATTATCTGCTGCAAGATTCATTCTCAGAAAGCTCTCTTTGATAAAACAAAAAGAGGTCAATTGATTGTATAGGCTTTGATTGCCTTCTGGATCACATTTCTTTTATTATCGCCCAGAAGTCCCAGCTGTTTTGTTTCATTTTTTTTCCTTTTCTGGGTAATCTGATAAATGTGAAACCAATTACTGATCCTGGAATTATAGAGTCATATGGTTGGCCATGATTAGATCATATATCTATCCCTGAAATAATGTGAAAATGGATTAATTTTTCACGTAAACCCAGTGGAAACAGTTTTCAATGATAAATATTTATTCCCTTACCAATAAAATGGAGAAGAAAAATAGTACTAATGGATAAACAAGATAGCTGCACTATTCAGAACACATCAAAAATTGTTATGATAAAATAAGATATATATAGATTTTCAAACTAGTAATATATAAAAATGTTGTAAATGTATTGATATTTTGTTGGATCTTCCTTTGATTATTTATAATAATTATTTTGAGGCACAATGTCAAAGACATGAAGCAATAAAGAGTGATCCTGAAAAATAGTTTCTGTCAATAGTTTTTGTTTAAGTTAATAGACTTATAAGATATTTTATAGATATAAACCAGTTCATGTCACACAGTGTTATAGACTTGACTTAAGGATATGGAATCCTATAGGCATTAAAAGGAGAGGATCATCCATGAATCTATATATAAATGATAGAGCTTTCTGAAAGATGTTTATATTGTGTATGCATGTGTATGTGAAATGCTCAATCATCACCTAATCAACAAAACAAACAAATGAGCAAAATAGAATCAGAGACTTGGAAATAAAGAACAAATTGACAGAGACCAGAGGGGAGGGGGAAGAGGATAATGGGGAAAAAAAGGGGAAGGGGCAAGATAAGGAACAGGAAGAGGACTCATGGGCACAGAAAATGGGGGATTGACTGTGGAAGTGAGGGGATACAGGGTAGGAGTGAGCAATGGGGGAGGGGGGGACAATGGTGACTGAAAAATAATTAAAAAAGTAAACAGGAAAGAAAGACTATAACAATGTGTCCTTGAAGAATGCTTTTTCCTTACATATAAATTATTGCTAAATCATAAAGAGTAAATGTCATATGAAGCTCGACCATTCATTCAAAGTATCTATTAAATCATAAGAACTAAAGTTGTGCATATTATCTAATAAAAGACTGACTTTCAGAAATACAAGCTGAAATAGGTTAATCTTTTCACTGTTTTGAAATACCACTTTTACTTAGTGTGTCTGAAGTGTTTTCAGTTGTATGTAGGATAATTTAGAGTTATTTAAAATAAAGCTCTTTTATTCCTATCAAATATATTATCTTCCTACTCAAGATGGTTCATGATATACAAATTTTAGCACTTTTCTCTCTCAGAGTTCTATTAGAATTCCAATTGCTACATATAACAATGAAATTTATTTTGTTTCACCATTTTAAAACTAAGAGAAGAGTTACTAGCAAACCTGAGCAGTAAAGAATGAATGAACCAAATAAAGCAGATAAGAAAGAAAAGATATAAAAATAAGTTTATATTTAAATAGTCTGGAAATAGTACCAAGATATGAAGTGGCAAAAAAATATGAAAGCATGAGAAGAAATCAGCTGAACACTGTTGGTCACCTAATAAAGGGCCAAACTGAAAAGTATATCAAGTCTTATGGCAAGCATAAGTGTGGCGAGAGATTAGCGTAGATTATCCACATGGGCCCAACATAGTGATATGTCCTTATAGGGAAAGAGAAAGGCAGAAGAGTCAGATGTGATGACAAAAGCAGAAGTTAAAGTGATGTGACCAAAAATAGTCTCCAAAAACTGGAAACAGCAAAGGCCACATATTCTTCCCTCAGCTTAAAAAGAAATTTAGCTCTGCCCACACTTTGATTTTAGTGCCATAAAACCCATTTTAGACTTCTGACCTCCAAAACTGTAAAGTAATCAAAGATCATAAATTTTTGTCCTTCTAAGCCACAAAATTTGTGGTAATTTTTTATAGCATCTATAAGAAACACCCCTGAGAGAGAGAGAGAGAGAGAAATTTTTAATCTTTGACCTTGAGCACACACACACATACACACATACACACAAAACCACGTTTGAAATTGGAATTCTATTTTGGGGAGTCCCATAAGTTTTAATTTTGTTTCTGTTAGATTGAAGAAGTGGGACAGTGCTCTGCTTCTTTTGGAGACATGTTTAAAATGTCCATACCAAAGACTACATACTATTGTTTAATATCCTAAATTGGCTGCAAATCCAATCCTCCTACTCCATCACCAGAGTTTAGCAAAGGCACGGAGGCCCTGCCTGTACTACAAGAAAACGAAACTTTCTCAGTCCAATGTAGTAAATATGCCCAGATAGCAGTTATTCTTTATAAAGTCTAGATTCTAGACTTGACCAATATCTTTAGAAAGCAAAGAACATATAAAAGAGATCTGATGTCCAATGAAGATCTCATTTCAAAGAAAATAGAATTAATGAAGGAGATATATAAGAAGAGTTAAAATAAGATTTTTTTCAATGCCCAGTTTAGTCTATTATATTTCAGAATTTTTGTATAATACTGTTTTTTTTCTGGAATTGTCTCTTTGCACATTTTGACATAGCACTCTCGATCATTTTGTCTGGGTTTGAAATTTTACTTCTTAGAGAAGATTTGCTGAACACACACAAACATAGGCAACTCTATTAGATTTTTTCCTCTTACTCTGCTTTATATTTTAATTTATTTTTTATTTATATTTTACTTTTTATTCCCCAACAAACTAGAAAGAGAAGGGAAATGCATCTTGAAAAATGACAACTATTAAAAATATACAGCATACTTAATGGTAAAAATCTTGCATTGTATTTAAGGGTATAAAACAAGTTAATTTCTCTCCAAATCAGGAGTAGAGCAAGAATGTCCCCTCTTGCCATTCCTATTCAACATGACTCCTAGATGATTCAGTAAGACAAGAAATGGCAAGAAAAATCATAAGGATTATAAAGGAAGATTTTTTAAAAACCCTCTCTGTTCACATATGATTTCATTGTCTATGCACAAAACTCCAAAGATTTTAATAAAACCTCTTGGAATTAATAAGCAATTATAGCAAGGATGCAGAATATGGGGTTATTATACAAAACCAATAGATTTAATGTATACCATTAATGAACAATTGGAATTTGAAAGTTAAAAATACACATAATTTTTTATTAGCACCAAAAAAGCTGTATAAATCTAACAAAATATGTTCAAGATCTATATTAGGAAAGCTAAGAGCTCAAATGAAATAAATCAATGATGATTGGTGAGTATTTCAAGTTCATAAATAGGAAGTCTCAATAATTTTAAAATACCAACTATTTCCAACTTGACTTAGAGATTCAATGCAATCCCAGTTAAAATCCTAGCAAGTTACTTTGTGCATCTTGTCAACCAATTTTAATGTTTACATGGAAAGGCAAAATGCCCAGGGCAAACAACATAATAATTTCAATGGAATTGCAGCTGTCACTTTATAAGTGCCCAATATTTGTTAAATATCTTATGATACCTTTAGTGAAGAGAAATGACCATAATCAGGTATTTATCTTTTATTTTTATATTTTTGTTGTATTTCTTTTTTCATTACCATTTAGTTCACTTGTACCCCCCTTCCCTGCCACAATCACCATGCTGCTGTCCATGTCTATGAGCCCTTTTCCCTTTTTGCTCAATCTTGGGGCTTAGTTGAAAAATCAAAACCAGTATTTTTAGGATGTAAGATTTAGGATCAGGGTTAATTGCATTAGCTTTGATACATAGAAGGGAGAAATGCTAAAACAGAAATATAGACAAAAATGTTATGAAAAGTGAAAATAAAGTACAGACTCTTTACTGACTAAAAACATATAATATTGACACTTTCTATTTTTGGGGGAAAAATCAAAATTTTCTGTCTGTATTCAGTTGTAATTTAAACTTATCAACTGTTTCTCTTATATGCTGTCCAAGTCCTGTTATATATTCTTAATAATTTAGTGCATAGAATAGAAATCCACATAATTTTATAATTTACTCTGTTATTTGGGAATACTCATTTCTCTCAGATTCTAGTGTATGTTACAAAATCATATTCATAAATTAGACACAATTATAGTGACATAATTGCTTATTATTTTACTGTATTCATACTTGTCTTCACTAAGTCTGCTTCTCCCAGGCACATGTTAGTTTCCTTTATTATATTTCTGGACCAGTGAACATTAATACAACAGCTTGGACATCATCAATTACAGGCTAGTTCTCTGATGAAAATGAACTACTCCCTACTGGGTCATAATAAAGTGATTTAAAATAGCACATGTGGTTTTGTATTTATATACATTGTAGAAAGCTGAGTGGACTTGAGTGGACAATATTTTAGTTAACAGGTTTAAAGTTTTAATGCAATTTTTATGATAATCACATTCATGAAGCCAATTAAAATTAATTTTTAAAAAAACATACTTCACAGAACAAGCAATGACAATAACTGTAACTAATATTTACTGAGAACTTATTTTAGACCAGGCATTATTCCACATGATTTTTAGACTTTGACTATACAGCAACCTTATTTTCATGCATATTTTACCCATGAAAAGCCCTAAATCAAGAGAATTTCAAAAGCTTCATTAATGTTACAAAGTGGAAAGCCAAGATTGAAACAAGGTAACCTGACTTTATATTAAATGCTCCTACACTGACACCATTCTTGGATGTTTCTAAATATAAATGATGGCTCTGATTATTTGAAGTGAAAGAAGTCACTTCATTAAGATATACATTAAGATATATATTGAACAAATTAAAATATTATTATTTTATTATATTTTAAAACATTGATGTATTATTATTATATAAGAAATTATAATCTAAAATAATAGAATATGAACTTTGAGTAATCCCAGACAACTAAAAACACCTACATGTTAACAGTAGCTGTGTCTTGATAGTAGTTTATTTTATTATAAAGATGGAGTCTAAAGTATTTTAAAATTTGTGGTGCTATTAAGTCTAATAGGTCCTTTGGGTAAGGTGTCATCAAGAATATTTTACAAATGTAAATGATCACTTCCAGGGTAGGTTTATTTTAAGAGCAAATTAAAAGAATGACACTATGGACTTTTATGGTATTCCAACTTATATTTGTCTTTTATCCATTTTGAGTTTATTCTGGTGTATGGTGTAAGTTGGTGGTCTAGTTTCACTTTTTTTTTTTTTTTGCATGTACCAGTCCAGTTCTCCCAACACCACTTATTGAAGGCAACATTTTTTACTCCATTGTAGGCTCACACCCACTTTGTCAAATATTACTTGAACATAGAGGTATGGATTCATTCCTGGGCTCTCTATTTTGTTCCATTGATCTATGGATCTGTATTTTTTTTAAGATTTTATTTATTTATTTCTAGAAAGAGAGGAAGAGGAGGAGAAAGAGAATGAGAGAAACATCGATGTGTGAGAGATGTATTGATTGGTTGCCTCTCACCTGCCCCCAAATGGGGACCTGGCTGTCAACTCAGACATGTGCCTGCACTGGGAATTGAGCCACTGACCTTTCTGTTCATAGGCTGGCACTCAATCCATAGAGCCACACCATCCAGGGCTATGGATCTGTTCTTATGCCAGTATCAGGCTGTTTTGTTTATGGTGACCTTGTAGTATAGTTTTATATCAGGTACTGTGATCCCTCCAGTTTTATTCTTCTTTCTCAAGAATGCTGAGGCTATTCAGTGTCTTTTGTGGTTATATGTAACTTTTTGGAGTATTTTTTCCTGATCAGTGAAATATACCATTTGTATTTTAGTAGCGATTGTATTGAATCTATAGATTGCTTTGGGTGGTATGACCATTTTAATGATGTCAATTTTTATCATCCAAGAACATGGTATTTGTTTCCATTTATTTGTATCTTCTTCAAATTCTTTCTTCAGTGTTCTATAGTTTTCTGAGTATAGATCTTTTACTTCCTGGTTAAATTTATTCCTAGGTACTTTATTTTTCTTGTTACTATAGTAAATGGGATTTTTCCCTAGTTTCTCTTTCTGATAGTTCATTGCTAGTGTACAAAAATGCTATTGATTTCTGAATATTGACTATGTGTCACCCTACTTGACAAATTCACTTATTATGTTGAGTAATTTTTTGGTGGAGATTATAGGGTTTTCTATATGCACTATCATGTCATCTGTGAATAATGATAGTTTTACTTCATCCTTCCCAATTTGCATGCCTTTTATTTCTTTTTCTTGACTGATCACTGTGGCTAGAACTTCCAGCACTATATTGAATAAAAGTGGTGACAGCAGACACCTTCATCTTATTCCTGATATTAAGGGAAAAGCTTTTAGCTTTTGCCCATTGAGTATGATGTTGGCAGTAGGTTTCTCATATATGACCTTTATTATGTTGAGGTATGCTCCTTCTCTTCTTATTTATCATAAATGGGTACTGCATTTATCAAATGCTTTTCCAGCATCTATTGATATGATCATGTGATTTAAACTATTTTTAATGTGGTATATAATGTTTATTGATTTATAAATATTGTTCCATATTTGCACCCTTGGGATAAATCCCACTTGATCATGGTGTATGATTTTTTTAATGTATTGCTGGATCTATATTGCCAGTATTTTTTTTTTTTGAGGATTTACCATCTAAATCCTCAAAAAAAAATTGAGGATTTTCTTTCCTTGGTTTTGGAGTTAGGGTAATACTGCCTTGTAAAAAGAGTTTGAGATCTTCCTTCTAGAAACAGCAGTTCAAAAGAACTTACGCACCCTATGTTTATAGTAGCACTATTTACAATAGCCAAGTGCTAGAAACAGCCTAAGTGCCCATCAGTAAATGAATGGATCAAAAAACTGTGGTACATTTACACAATGGAATACTACACAGCAGAAAGAAAGAAGGAATTCCTACCCTTCATGACAGCATAGATGGAACTGGAGAATATTATCCTAAGTGAAATAAGGCAGTCAGTAAAAGACAAGTAACATGTGATCTCACTTATAAGATAAATATAATGGACAAAATAAACTAATGAGCAAAGTGGAATCAGAGACATGGAAACATGGAACAGATTGACAGTGGCCAGAGGGAAATGGAGAGGGTAATAATGGTGGAAAGAAGGGGAAGGGACAGCAATGTGGGTATTAACTGTGAGAGTAGAGGGGTAGGCCAGGTAGAGGAGGGCAAAGGTGGAAAAATTGGGACAAATGTAATGGAATAACAATAAAGAATAAAAGTAACTCAAAATTGAAATAAGATATGTTAAAGGGGCAATTTTAATTTAATCCCATATGTTTCATTTTGAAGACATGTACAGTAGATAGAATAGCAATCCATGTTGGCTGTTGCCTGGTTGGCATTTATCAGAGGAAGCAAGGCAACTACCTGAATATTTGAGGAATTAACAATCACATCAACTATTTTGGTTTCTGCTTTCTGAATGTAGGTCTTTGCTATTATTTGACATTCTCTGCCTTAATGATCTAGCAAGAATCTCTAACACCTAAATTCAAATCTCTATTTTTAACTCTGAAATAAATCACCTCTGGAACACTTTTGCACTGTTGATGAGAATGCAGAAAAATAATAGAACAATTGCATATGCCATCAACTTTGGATATTTATATTTTGTGTATATGTAATGATCTGAGATGAAGTGTAAAATATATCTCCAAGATCTATGCATGCACACACAGTTTACTGTTTATGTGATTTTACTATTAGGCTATCTTCAGTAACATAAAAAAAAGAATGGTACTACTCAGATTATGAAGGCAATTGCTAACTGATATTTGAGTTATCAAAATATTTTCCTGGTTTCAGATATGTGTAGGGAGTAATGAAGTGAAGCAAACAAATTACTGTTATCAGTCAAGACACTCTGGGAAAACACACCACCAGAAAATATATATATATATATATACACATATATGAAGGAGAGATTTATGTTAAGAATTTGGCTCACATGAATGTGGGGTCTGGAAAGTTGAAAATTCGTAGGTAAGATTAGAATCTCAGTAATATTAATAGTGCAGTCATGGAATAGAATATTTAGTTTGAGAAACCCCAGTATTCATTTTCAAGGCCTTTCAACTGACTGAATGAAGGAAGCCCTCCCACATTTGAGGATAATCTATTTCTTTTAATATCAATTGATTTTATTTCTTTTTATTTTTTTAAAATATATTTTATTGATTATGCTATTACAGTTGTCCTATTACCCCCCTTCATTCCCCTCCACCCCGAACACCCTCTCCCACCCACATTCCCCCCCTTTATTTCAGTCCATGTGTTATAAGTTCTTTGCTTCTACATTTCCCATACTATTCTTGCCCTCC